>BSBK01012509.1:0-183057 GCA_027943335.1 Chamaecyparis obtusa | reverse complement strand
AAATCCATGATTTGGGGCCCATTGTTTGATTTTTGTCGACTTGTAGTCTCACCATGGGAAGCAGCAGTCGTCGAAAGGCTAAACGCAAGAGGAAGCTGACAGATGAAGAAATTCAAGCATATAGCGAAAAGGATAAGGGAAATCACCGAATAAGGAGAGAAGGTATGTTAAACATTAATTAATCGGACCCTGTAAATGTAGTTGTAAGTGAAAAGGATGTTGAATTTGAAAATGTATAGATGGAGATTGAAAATGTAGACTTCAGGAATGAAAATGTTGCACAAGAACCACATGAACGTTACACATCTCCAAATTATATGCGAAATGAAGTCCCTTGCAATAAAGATAATCAAACTTCAAATTTGGGGCTTTCAGGAAGACCTAAATGGTTAATTGAAATTGAGGAGAACATTATGAATAATTGGGAAGGAAAGAGGTCACATAGAACTGTTAGCTTGTGGGCTTCAAGACTTTATGATCTATTTTTGGAAACAAGACATTGGTTGAGCAATGTCAAATTTTTGTGTAGTTGTTAAAGATGCAAAAGATGAGACATGTGCTTGTGAAATTGAAGATTTGTGTGAACAATAAAATGGAGAGAAATGCCATTGTTGTGAAGAATATTTTCAATGCTCTCAATAGCATTGGGAAGACTAGCAGAGAAAAAGACAAGAGAGTTGCTCAAAGGATTATTACAACCTCCTTAGTAAGTCATTAGTTCAGAAAGGCTCGTTTGATGAGACAAACTTGTGTTGACTTCAATATCGACCGTAAAAATTTGGGTAGAGCACTTGCAAGAAGAGAAAGACTTGATGATCCACTTCAAATTGATACATGGGCTTATGGTGGGAGACTTCCACATTTCGATAAGAAGCTAACAGATGTTGTCAAGGATGAAATTCAACAATTTTGGGATGCTAACTCAAGAGTGTCACCAAATGTGAAGGATGTCTTGAAGTTGAGAGTTGGCAATCGAGACCGCACTCCACATCCTAAACATTATGTGGAGGTAAGTCAAACAATGTTGTATAAAAAATTTTGTGAGACACATCCAACATTGAAAATATCACAAAGGTCTTTTGAATCTATGAATCCATTTTATTGTGTACCCCTTAAGATCCGGAATACATGTTGTTGGAAATATCATGTTGAGTTTTCAATGCATCATGAATTATTATGGTCCATTCATTCTACTTTGCATACTAATGAAATGCTAGAGGATTGTGGTGCAAGTGGTCTTCCCAAATCATCAAGAGACTTGCTAGATCAATTTTTATGTCATAGAGATGATGGTTGTTTATTTTATAAAAAAGATTGCTTAAATGCCAAGTTCTCAGAATGTGGTGGCTTGTCCAAGTTAAGAACATGTTTTCATGAGGGTTTGGAACACAATTTTGGAAAGAGACTCATCCAAAAAAAGGTATATGAAACGGTGAAATATACATTGAAGAGTGGAGGTGAAGGCTCTAGATGTGAGTTAGCTGCAAAAGAATACAATGTTGCTGATTTTATCTCAAATTTCAAGACAAATCTTTTTTACAAGTATGCAAGACATAGTCACAGGTCTCAATGGTTGGATCAACAATTCAGGACATGTAAGGACACTTTCCCCATTGGAACTATTATATCTGTTGTAGACTTTGAGGAGAACTATACATTGCAGCCCCAAAATGAGACTCAAGCTCAATATTACAATTCCATTCAGGTTGCTATTTTTGTACACATCACATATAGACATTCCCCTAATAGCACAAAAGATGAGAGAAAGATAATTAGAGAATACCATTTTTATATGAGTGACAATAGGTCTCACTCTCATGAGTTTTTTCAACATTGTTTCCAGAACTATTTTGACTTCTTGTAGGAAAATGATATTGCTATGGATAGGCATCTCATTTGGTCGGATAATTGCACCAGTCAATTTAAGAATGCCAGAATGTTTTATTGGTTGTGTAGAATGCATGTGGAGAGAGGTGTACCTCATATTTGGAGTTTTTTTGAGTTAGGGCATGGGAAAGGGGAGCATGACAGAGCAGGTGCATATGTGAAGAGAGCTCTAGTTAAGGAGCAATTGAGGATTTTAGGTGTTGTACTTCTTGATGCTCATTCTATTATTGATTGGTGTACTTTAGCATTGTCACAGGGGGGGACTCTTGATTCTACAGTGCATAGATTCTTTTGGTTGGTTGAGGAGGGAACTATAGGAGATAGATTGGATTGTCAAATAGTGAAAGACTCTTAAAAAATACATTCATTCTAAATCTCCAATATTATTACATGGACCATTTGGACAAGAGAGTTGGCTTGTTTTTCCCCCATGTGTTTTCAATATGATTAGGATCATTGTGAGTCAAGTGAGTGGGTGGATACATGGGTTCCATAGTATCTAACTCCTTTATCTTTGACACTCTCTATAAGAAATGATGACATGGACACTTCAATTAACTATGACCATCTTTCAGATCTTTTGAAGCCAGGAAATGTTTTTGCATTGGTTGCACCATAGGGGAATGATGAGAGGTCAGATTATTGGTTAGCACGTTGTGTACAAGGTAAACATAAGCTTGTACAACCGATGACAGATGGTGATGGGTTCACATATCCTACTGGTTCAGTTGTTGTTGCAGGAACATGGCTATGAACATACATGATTAGAAAGAATGGAATTCCTGCATTTGAAGACTATGAGAAGAACAAAAGTATTCTCATGTATTCACACCTTGTTATAGCAACAAATGTCAAGTTGTCAAAGCATCAAGGAAGACCAAAGATAAAAGAACTTTGGACTATTAGTACTACTGATCATGAAGCACTATTGGAGACCCTAAAGCAAAGAGATGACCCTTCAGGAACACTTGACTAGGTAATAACTTAACTTAGTGCATTGTTTTCTAAGTTTGTTAAGCTTAATTTCAATACATTAATTTCACCTTTCTTAGATTGTATTTTGAGTCAATAAACTTGGTTTTGTATGTGGATTGTAACTTGTGCAGGAGCACCTATGAAGATACCTACGGTCAACATGGATCCAATCAGAGATTGAAGGACAAAAGGATCCTTAATGGTTAATTGAGATCTTTTGAAGCCTATAATGGAAATTTGTAGCAATCAATTTGATTTAAAAGTTAAATGTCCTAAAACTCTTGATAAGGACTTATGACCAAAATCATGTATGGGTGGCCAATAGTGCCAAGAAGGGATCTTACATGTCACTTACTTATGTCATTTGCATGGTTTGAATTATTACATGTTTGATTGTTGTTTATAATGCTTTAAGGATATTATTTTTTATCATTTCAAAAAATCTATAAAAGTTAAACCTCAAACATAATTAGCTTCACAGTTCAAATTTCACAAGCTTAATCATGATTAGTTTCACAATTCAAATTTCAAACATACCACTAATAGTCAGTTGAAAGCGGCTCAGCAGCGTATCTTTCAAACCATCTGACCTAGGATTGAACCCTCTGCTCCATTAGCTCTAGTTGGCTGGGTAAATGCCAATGACAACCCCGTTCTACCCACGGAGTCATAGGAACACTCGCGACCATGCTCGACCCAAGTCACCCCAAGGTGCATTAAGCACGATTGGGTAGCTATCTTCCAGGGCTCATATCTTGAAGCTCATGAGAGGTATCGACAAACCATTAGGAGCTACGAGATAATTTTTTTGAGTTCTACAATAACCTCTCTCATTTTTGGGTGATTAGACTTTGTTTGCATTTGGCAAGACAATCTTAGTCAATGCCAAAACTTCCAATGAGGGTCAGTTGAAAGCGGCTTAGCAACATATGTTTCAAACTATCTAACTTGGCATCAAACCATCTACTCCATTAGCTCTAGTTGGCCAGGTAAATTCCAATGACAACCCCATTCCACCCACAGAGTCACGGGAATGCTCGTAACCACGCTCGACCTAAGTGACCCCAAGGTGCACTAAGCACGATTGGGTAGTGATCTTTCGGGGATCATATCTTAGAGCTCGTGAGAGGTATCAAAAAACCATTAGGGCCTACGAAATTTTTTTCTAAGGTCTACAATGACCTCTCTCAGTTTTGGGTAATTCAACTTCATTTGCATTTGGCAGGGCAATCTTAGTCGATGCCGAAACTTGCAGTGAGGGTCAGTTGAAAGTGGCTCAGCAGCATATCTTTCAAACAACCTGACCTGGCATCAAACCATCTACTCCATCAGCTCTGATTGGCTAGGTAAACACTAGTGACAACCCCGTTCCACCCACAGAGTCACCGGAACGCTCACAACCATGCTCGACCCAAGTGATCCCAAGGTGCACTAAGCACGATTGGGCAGCAACCTTTTGGGGCTCGTATGTTAGATCTCATGAGAGGTATTGACAAACTATTAGGGGCTATGAGATCATGTTTCCAAGGTCTATAATAACCTCTCTCAAATTTGGGTGATTCGACTTCATTTGCATTTGGCAGGGTGATCTCAATCGATGCCAAAACTTGCAGTGAGGGTCAGTTGAAAGCAGCTCAGCAGCGTATCTTTCAAACCATTTGACCTAGCATCAAACCATCTACTCCATCAGCTTTGATTGGCTGGTTAAATTCCAATGACAACCCCATTCCACCCACGAAGTCATGGGAAAGCTCACGACCACGCTCGACCCAAGTGACCCCAAGGTGCACTAAGCACGATTGGGCAGTGATCTTCCGAGGCTCGTATCTTGGAGCTTGTGAGAGGTATTGAAAAAACATTAGGGGCTATAGGATCATGTTTCTAAGGTCTATAATAACCTCTCTCAGTTTTGGGCGATTCAACTTCGTTTGCATTTGGCAGGGCAATCTCAATCGATGCTAAAACTTGCAGTGAGGGTCAGTTGAAAGTGGCTTAGTAGCATATCTTTCAAACCGTCTGACCTAGCATCAAACCATCTACTCCATCAACTCTAGTTGGCTAGGTAAATGCCAGTGACAACCCCATTCCACCCATGGAGTCACCGGAACACTCGCAACCACGCTCGACCCAAGTGACCCCAAGGTGCACTAAGCATGATTGGGCAGCGATCTTTTGGGGCTTGTATCTCAGAGCTCATGAGAGGTATCAATAAAATATTAGGGGCTATAGGATCAATTTTCTAAGGTCTACAATAACCTCTCTCATTTTTGGGCGATTCGACTTCATTTGCATTTGGCAAGGTGATCTCAGTCGATGCCAAACCTTGCAGTGAGGGTTAGTTGAAAGTGGCTCAGCAGCATGTCTTTCAAACTATCTGACCTGGCATTGAACCATCTACTCCATTAGCTCCAGTTGGCTAGGTACACATTAGTGACAACCCTATTCCACCCATGGAGTCATGGGAATGCTCACGACCACGCTCGACCCAAGTGACCCCAAGGTGCACTAAGCATGATTGGGTAGTGATCTTTTGTGGCTTGTATTTTAGAGCTTGATAGAGGTATCAAAAAACTATCAGGGGCTACAAAATCATGTTTCTGAGGTCTACAATAACCTCTCTCAGTTTTGGGTGATTCGACTTCATTTGCATCTGGCAAGGTGATCTCAGTCGATACCAAAACTTGTAGTGAGGGTCAGTTGAAAGCAGCTCAGCAGCGTATCTTTCAAACCATCTAACCTAGCATCGAACCATCTACTCCAATAGCTCCAATTGGCTAGGTAAATGCTAGTGACAACCCTATTTCACCCACGGAGTCATGGGAAAGCTCGCGACCACGCTCGACCCAAGTGACCCCAAGGTGCACTAAGCACGATTGGGCAGTGATCTTTCAGGGCTCGTATCTCAAATCTCATGAGAGATATTGACAAATTGTCAGAGGCTACAGGATCCATTTTGGAAGGTCTACTATAACCTCTCTTAGTTTTGGGTGATTCGACTTCATTTGCATTTGGCAAGGCGATTTCAGTCGATGCCAAAACTTGTAGTGAGGGTCAATTGAAAGTGGCTCAGCAGCATATCTTTCAAACCGTCTGACCTAGCATTGAACTATCTTCTCCATTAGCTCTGATTGGCCAGGTAAACACCAGTGACAACCCCATTCCACCCATGGTCTCACGGGAACTCTCACGACCACGCTCGACGCAAGTGACCCCAAGGTGCACTAAGCATGATTGGGTAGCGATCTTCCAGGGCTCATATCTTACAGCTCATGAGAGGTATTGACAAACTATTAGGGGCTACAAGATCATGTTTCTAAGGTCTACAATAACCTCTCTTGATTTTGGACGATTCGACTTCATTTGCATTTGGCAAGGTGATCTCAGTCGATGCCAAAACTTGCAGTGAGGGTCAGTTGAAAGTGGCTCAGTAGCATATCTTTCAAACCATTTGACTTGGCATCAAACCATCTACTCCATCAACTCTATTTGGCTAGGTAAATTCTAGTGACAACCCCATTCCACCCACGGAGTCACGGGAATGCTCGCGACCACGCTCGACCCAAGTGACCCCAAGGTACACTAAGCACAATTGGGCAGCGATCTTCCGTGGCTTATATCTTAGAGCTCGTGAGAGGTATTGACAAAATTTCAAATGTTGCAAGATCTTGTTTCCAAGTTCTACAATAACCTCTCTCAATTTTGGGCGATTCAATTTCATTTTCATTTGGCAAGATGATCTCAGTCGATGCCAAAACTTGCAGTGAGAGTCAGTTGAAAGTGGCTTAGCAGCGCATCTTTCAAACCATCTGATCTAGCATCAAACCATCTCCTCCATCAACTCTGGTTGGTTGTGTAAACACCAGTGACAACCCCATTCCACCCACAGAGTCATGGGATAGCTCATGACCACGCTTGACCCAAGTGACCCCAAGGTGCACTAAGCATGATTGGGCAATGATCTTTTGTGGCTTGTATCTCAGATCTCATGAGAGGTATCAACAAACCATCAAGTGCTACAAGATCATTTTTCTAAGGTATACAATAACCTCTCTTAGTTTTGGGCGATTCAACTTTGTTTGCATTTGGCAAGACGATCTCAGTCGATGCCAAAACTTGTAGTGAGGGTCAGTTGAAAGCGACTCAGTAGTGTATCTTTCAAACTATCTGACCTGGCATCAAACCATCTACTCCATCAGCTCCAGTTGGCTGGGTAAATGCCAATGAGAACCCCATTCCACCCACAAAGTCACAGGAATGCTCGTGACCACACTCGACCCAAGTGACCCCAAGGTGCACTAAGCATGATTGGGCAGCGATCTTCCATGGCTCATATCTTGGAGCTCATGAGAGGTATCAAAAAAATATCAAAGGCTTCGAGATCATGTTTCTAAAGTCTATAATAACCTCTCTTAGTTTTGGGTGATTCAACTTCGTTTGCATTTGGCAAGATGATCTCAATCGATGCCAAAACTTGCAATGAGGGTTAGTTGAAAGTTGCTCAGTAGCGTATCTTTCAAACCGTCAGACATTGCATCAAACCGTCTGCTCCATCAGCTTCGGTTGGCTAGGTAAATGCTAGTGACAACCTTGTTTCACCCACAGAGTCATTGAAATGCTCATGACCACGCTCGATCCAAGTGACCCCAAGGTGCACTAAGCACAATTGGGCAACGATCTTTTGTGGCTCAAGTGACCCCAATATGACAAGTTATATACATAGTGAGTATATCAATAGTATTCAAACAATCTAGTACTAAGTGGCTCAAGTGAGTATATATAATGGTATGAAACATAAGAACATAGGAAATCTATAGAAGTTAAACCTCAAACATAATAAGCTCCATGAATAGGGTATTCCAAAGTAAAGAAAAATAAATGTAACTTCAACAAGATATAATTTAAATCATAATGATAATCATAGTCAAGATATAACTTCACCATTCAATTCCATAAACATGAATAATAAATATGTATATACAAAAGATGATGCAAATATAACATATAAATGAACATGTTCTATATATACAAAGTATCAAATGTATCAAAAGTATCTCCATATACAAATATGGCACATGCCATTTCAAAATGTCTACAAAATCAATGTTTTAAGGTGTACAATGTAGCATATATGCCATCTCAAAATGTGCCAAGAGGCATCTCTAAATGACCACAAAACTAAAACTACATCCTATGCTATAGGAGGATCATCAAAATGTAGCCTTTTTGAAGAAGTGTTGGGCTCTGATTGATCCTGCATAAAAAATGAGTTCAAACCCAAGTTAGATTGCTTACTTTATATGATATATATATACATATATATATATATATATACATATATATATATATATATATATACATATATATATATATATACATATATATATATATACATATATATATATATACATATATACAAATATATATATATATACATATATATATATATACATATATATATATACATATATATATATATACATATATATATATATATATATATATATATATACATATATATATATATATATATATATATACATATATATACATATATATATATATACATATATATATATATATATGTATATATATATATATATATATATATATATATATATATGTATATATATATATATATGTATGTATGTATGTATGTATGTATGTATATATATATACATATATATATACATATCTATATAGATATCTATATAGATATATATATATATATATATATACATATATATATACATATATATATACATATATATATATATGTGTGTGTGTATATATATATATATGTATGTATATATATATATATAGTTCATAATTCAAACACTAATTTAATTAAAATTATAACTGAATACAAATATCTACACCTAGTCTCTTGGTCGCCTACCATGATCAGGTGTCCTAGCATAAGTCTTGGGTAGCAAAGGGACCATGCCAACAATACCAACTGTGACCTATAAATATATATTTGCAATAATGAGATTAGTAGAGTGGTGCAACATAGAGTAATAAATCTACAAAATAGGATGATAGCATAATAAAATTACAAATTGATTGAACTAAAATTAAAACTTACATTTCATGATCCCTCCTCTAGAATGGTGGGCTAGGTCAACAAAGATACGAAAGATTCTCGTGGGCCCTCCCTCACACTCGGAGTAACCTATGAGAGTAAAAATATTGTCAATTATATATAAATGTGCTTCATCATAGCAACCCCAATTACAAAATACAAATAAAAATATGTAAAAGTCTACGTACAATCGGGCTATCACTCCGAATCGAGATGCCTGTAACCCTACGCTATCGAACTGCTGTCGAGACATCATCAATAGCCACACCCTGTACAATAAAGTGCAAGTAAAATATTTATTACTACACACAAGTGGCATACATGTGCATGCATAATTAATCTTAAACAATTAACTACCTTTCCTTTGTCGACACCTGATGAAGGAACCCCCTCGTACCCCCCACTGACATCGGTTGTACCCTACAAGAACACAATCAGATGACAATATATAAGTAAATGTATCAATTTTATTTCTCTAATTGATAGAGATTTAAGCATGTACACCAAATGATATAAAAAATAACTAATGGGTACATAATTTATAATATACCGTATAGTCATCAAGGCCAAATGAAATGGCTGAAAGTGTGGACTCGTCCACCTGTCTCACCTCCTCTTGTCTCATTGACTGAACATAAATGGAAAAAATATATACATAAGTGCATGCAATCATTAAAACTAATATAAATAAATAAATTATTTTTAAATTAAACAAGGCATGTGACAAATTTATTTATAATGTTTACTCTTACTGTATCAACAAGAGTCAATGGCTCTACGTACACCTCCTGAGCACTCTCATGAGATGTAGATGCTCCATGAGGTGTTGCAGCCTCTGTAGCTATGTCTCCTATATCCTCCTCATCAATAACATGTAACTGATATATATCAACATTAGTAAGTGGTTTGAGACACATATTCTTGCATATAATGCAAATATGGGGCTTGCATACATGTGAACTCCAATGAGATGTCGATGCGTTAGCATCATCCACACCAGGAGGCAACACTGACCTAGTCTGTGTGATCAACTAATCACTCAGTAAATGAATGGCCCTAATAGTCTGTGAGGTAGCCTCTACAATGATATCGAGATGCTGCACTCGAGGAGGGGGTATGACATCAGTGGGGGGGACAAAGGTGGTGGCCTTTTTGCATTGAGCAAATGGCCTAGTCTGAGGAGCTCCTCCGCCTATGCCCATGTTGGGCCTCATACTCCAATAATCAACATGGTGACCAAGCACAAACTCAGCATATAATTTTTTTATGAAATAAAATGGGACCTCCAAATTGCTATGGGGTGGTTTATCAAAAACCATCCACCGGTGATCCCAAAAGTTTGTGTGCATTGCTTCATTTGTGTACCATTTTATTGATAATTTGGGCTTTTGGGGGTCAACTAGTATTTCAATTTTAGGATTGACAAAAAGGGTGGCTATATCTTCCTTAGTTATATTAAGGGCCACAATCCCATCATGGTCAAGCCCATCATCAAATTGGGCATGCATATCATCATGCCAATGAAGAGCAGCATTATGTTGTTGCGTGAGTGTGTCAATATTTTCAGCAATTGTATTTAGTGTGGCAAGCATGGGATCTAATGTAGGCATATTTTGATATGTGTCTTGGAAACCTCGTATTGTGTTCAAATTATCTTGTATCAAATCTTCTAAAGATCAAGGGTTTTGACACAAGGGATTGTTTTCGGGATTTTTATTTGGTGCGGGAGGGTTATTTTCTTCATTATTGTTAGCCATGCCTAATTAAATTTAAAAAAATCTAAATTTCAATCTAATTTCATATAGTATTACAAATATAAATAGAAAACCCTATTTCAACAAAAAGAATGACATTTGGCATGAAAATTAAATAAAATAATCAAAATAAACAAAAAATTTACTTACTGAATATGTTGGGAGTCAAATTTGTTGTTGCCCAAATCAGATACCCAAAAATATATCGAGTATAGGATATATCAAGATGTTTTAGCAAGAAAAAACATGGAAAGAAATGAAGAAAAGGGCTCGCAGGTTTCAAATTTATGCCACATTTATTGGGTACCCGATTAGGCCTATGCTTTGGTGTCAAGTTTGCCCAGCTGTACTGACACCCAGGCCTACTCAAAAGTCAACAAGCATTTTCATGTGCTTTTGGATGAGTGAAAAGTGAATAATTTTCACATCGCCACTTTTTGGCCCCTCATGATCTTGCACATACCCTCTATCTTACTGTTGGTGAAGATCCCTTAGCAGATCAAAATAAGGAACCCTGGATTGTTCAAAAGGGGAAGAAACAAAAAAAGGAGAGTAAAATTATCACTCCTAGCTCTAAGGGCGTCACCACTAGAAGTAAAGCAGAATGGGGATCTAAGGCTCTAAAGGCAAATGTTGAATCTTAGAAAAAAACCCAAGGTAGGTATACCAACAAAGAGATCAGAGAAAGAGAAACTAAGAAGGATATTGCGGAAGGTAAGTAGCTTACTATCCAAGGAGTCTATACTCCAGTCAAGAAATGAAGTTCATCTCGTGGAACATAAGAGGGTTGAATGCCCCTCATAAGCAAGACATCCTCAGGAATCTGGTAAGAGACCATAAACCTGATATTATTTTTGTTCAAGAAACTAAGATGGGGAAAGATAAGGTGGAAAAAATTAGAATTTTTAAAAATAGTGGGGTGGTTGGCATTAGCTTTGAGGGGGCTTTAGGAGGGGTTGTTGTTTTTCAGAATCAAAATCATGTTAGGAGGACTATGATTATGGAAAATCTAAACTGCTTAAGCATTAACTTTGTTCATGTCAAGCTAGATTTTGAAGGGGTTGCTACTACTACTTACGCCCCCAACTCTAAAGCTAGTAGATCCCAGTTCAGGAAAAAAGTTGAAAATCAAAAAAATTCTTTCCAAGACCTTCCCTAGTTGATAATTGGTGACTTCAATTGTCCTTTGAAAGAAAATGAGAATTTTGGTGGGGTGGATAATCAGAGTCAACTTGATGGCAGAGTAGAGCTTATGAAATTTATCAACAATCAAGCTCTTTTTGATATGGAGCTTCAGGGGGTCAATTACACCTGCTCAAATAGAAGGATTGGTCAAGACCTCATCCAAGTGAGGGTGGACCATGCACTGATCACTAGGTGCTGGCTCAAAAGCTTCGGATGTTCCTTGTCATCCCTTTTGAAGAACAGTTCTGATCACTTCCTGATTTGATTAAGTGCTGATCCAATTACTGCTAAGGGAAACCCATCTTTTAGATTTGAAAAGATGTGGATCGATCATCTAGATCTTGATCAGAAGATTAAAGACTAGTGGAATGCCAATATTCAAGGAACCATGATGTTTAGAGTGGTCAAAAAACTCCTTATTGTTAAACAGAATGTCAAGTCTTGGAGCAAAGATGCTTTTGGTGACATTTTTAAATCTAAAATTCAGCTGAAAAGGGACCTCGATATTATTCAGGATACCATTCAACATTCTAGGATGACTCAAGAGCTCAGGGATAAGGAGGAGAGTTGTTGGAAATATTCAACACTATCTAGGTTACTGAGAGGGGAGGGGTGAATCAGTAACTTCAAAACTTTTAACAGATTCAGATCTTAATAATATTAGATTGATAATCTGACTGCATGCATGAGTAACAAAAAGAATAAAACATTCATAACACTTAGAACAGAGAGATTTGGTGACCTAGAAACCTTCCAAGTAGAAATTAAAATTGGGGTGCGAATGATACCCACAAAACTTCAATACTGCAGTATAAATTTTGCCAGTTAAGGCTTACAATGATCACTTCTGATGATCTACCCTGTTAGGAGCAATAAGGACTGCTAGGTCCACCTTGTTAGATGTTTTACAAACATACAATGAAGTATGCACTCGGTTAAGAGATTTTTTCAAAGACTGTTAAGTCTACTCGATTAAAGGATTTCAAGTTGATTCACCTGTTAGGATGAAATAGTAGATCTCTTACTTGCAACTGTACTTGCTGATTGAGATTTTCTGATGTACTGATCACCTTCTGTGATGGATAGATCTTTGCTACTTCTTATACTACTATAGCCCTTTGTAATTCACTTATCTCTTCCTTTCTCTCTTTTTTTTATACTTCTCTTTTTCTTCCTTTTTGGATATGACATAGAACATTGTTTATATATTAATCTAAGTCAATTCCAAAACAATTACAAAGTCGGCTCTTAAACAAGTAAACACAAATATTACTGAGTCAGCCCAAATATAGTTACATGGTTACTACAAGCTAACTCGGTGACTTTCTGATACTCGGCGTCCACTACGTTACTCGGCATCATCATGCACTTGATAGAAGTGGAAGCTCGGTCCATACTAACCACTCGGTCATAGTTTCAAACTCAGTAAATAATGGAGACTCGGTAGATAAAGTGTTACTCGGTAGAAACTAAATTTCCTATTTAACCATGCAGCACTCGATAAACACTGTGAAACTTTGTGAGCTCAGTATGCACTGTTCTGCTTGGTAAGCTCTATTCTACTCAGTAAGCTTTGCTCGATAAGCTCTGCTCTACTCGGTAAGCTCTGTTCTGCTCGGTAAGCTCTTCTCGATAAGCTCTTCTCGGTAAGCTCTGCTCTACTCGGTAAGCTCTGTTCTGCTCAGTAAGCTCTATTCAGAATAAGTGTTGTCACTAATGACAATCATGCTTAATGCCAATAATCTCCCCCTTTGGCATTAGTGACAAAAACACTTATTGCCAAAACTTATATACAAGAATCATGTTGAATCTTTTTTTTGATTTTTCAAAATTTATCTTTGTCAAACTATTGTTTATACATTTCATGACTCCCTTATATAGAGTACTTTCTCCCCCTTTCGTATTACACACCTTAATCTTATACACTTTCTCCGATACATTTTCTCCCCCTTTTTGACAATAATGCCAAAGGTGTATATACAAGTATTTTACAAGGAGAATCCAAAATGTGAAAGAAAATCAGAATGTACCTTTATGATTAGTGCCAAAGTTCTGTCCCAATTCTCTTGCAAAATCTTGCATGTTTGGAGTGAAATTTGGACTTCTGCAGAGAGTTCAATCATGTGATTTGCAATGGAAAATTGATTGTCATGGAGTAATGCTTTTGAGTGAACAATGTGCTTTTGCATTATGTCCATGATGGGAAGGATCATGTTCTGAATATCTAGCAGTGTTGACTGGATCTTTGTATCTTCTTTTAATAGTTACGACTACCTATTTGATAGGAATGTGATTTTCATATGATGTGCAGAGCTTGAACTAGGTTCAAGTTGCAACTTCTATACACTATACTTCAGATCCTCATCAATCTTATTCAATTTATCCTTGACTTCCTTAGTGAACTCAGCAGCATTATATAGCTTAGCAACAAGTGAGGTAACATTGGAATAGGAGGATTCAATATCTGTCAAAACTGAAGATAATTCTACCTAATTAATAGCTATATGCTAAGCAACATGCTCATCACTTTATTGTCAAACTTCTTCTCGACTTTCTCAAAAATCTTTTTTGACGCAAAGGAATCCTCATGGAACTTGTTTACTGCCTCAGCTAACTGTAACAAAATATGTTGAGAGGAATCAACTTTAATACCTAATGCTTCTGACAAAATATCCTTTGCATCTTCAATAATTTTATATTCCTTGTCCCTTTCTTCTTTTAGTTTCTTCTGCTTTGCTTTCTTTTGGAGGAGTTCACCAATGTTTTGCATTTGGTCTGCTGAAAGATTTGCAAAGTCTAATTTTGGAATCTCTATCTCCTCATCTAAGTCTATATCCTCTTCTACATTCTTACTCAAAAATCTTGTACTCGGTTGAGCCTTAGGATCAACTGTTATTGCACTTAATGCCTTTGTAGAAGTTATTGTAGACATTGCAAGACTAGCTATGAAATATGATAAACTACCAACTGGAATACTTGAAGGGCTCAAAACTGAAGTATTCACAATTGTAGAATCAAAAATTGAAATACTTATTGAAGTATCCAAAACTAAGGTACTTACTGCTGGAAAACTTGATATGGAAGTAGGTACTGAAGTAGATACAGGAGACTGCAACTTGGTAAAAGAGGTGGTAGTCATTTCTGTCGATGATACATTGAGTTGTGCTAGTGATGATTTGACAGGTGATGTATCTGTGGAAGTTGTCACAATCATACTTGAAGTTATCTTCATCCTAGGTGTAGCAACTTTTGCTGGAGAGTGAGGAAGTGAGGCAATGACTTCTGCAGCTATCCGAACAATATTATCTTCCTCATCACTTTGCTTGTCTACCTCGGTATCTTCTTCATGTTCATCACTGTCATCATCAATATCCTTGATTATCACAGTTTTGGTATTCGGTTTGTGAAGATTATAGATGTTTTTCCATGTGGCAGTGGTGCTCTTTACAACTGACTCAATATCTTTGATCAAAATCAAACAACTATTGAATTTGAGTGTCAACTTATTTTCATTATCTATCAATGCCTTATTAATTTCAGCATTTTTCAAACTTGGCATTAATTGCCTCAAGGTTTGAGCATAGATGTCCTTGACAGTTTGTCTTGCATTGAACCATCTCAACTTAATTTTGTTCAGCAGAATTCCTGGGATTTGAGAAGCTATCTCTTCAGGTGAGTATTTCCATCTTTCTATTTTCTCGACAACAGCATCTTCAATTTCCTACTACTCTTCCTCAAATCTGATTTCATATTTGAGAGATTTGAAGTTTGCAATTCCATATCCTTCTCTCATATCCTTGATCTTTTCTTTTAATGAAGGAGGAGGCCTTTTGAATACTATTTCTTCACTGTCTTTGCCTACCTTGCCTCTTGCACTCCTTCTTGTAAATACTACAGAGGGTTGCTTAGGTGCCTTGGTGATAATTACTTTTCCTTTCTTCTTTGCTGGTACTTGTTCTTCTTCCTCCTCATCCTTTTTCTCTTCTTCTTCTTCAAAGTCCTCTCCTTTTTCCTCGGTTGACATTAGAGGTGTGCTAGCTTGTATTTTGGCCATCCTCTTTCTTCCTTTGTTAACCACCTGTGGAAGCTTTATACTAAGCTCAATTCTCTCCTTAGCTTCTTCATATGTCCCAAAATATGGTGCCTTTCGATTAATAGGTTGATTAATGAGGGCTTCAATAATATTCTTGGTTTCATCAATATTTATCTCATAGGGAAGAGGTTTCACATGTACAATCCTTGGTTTTGCTGCCTGTATATACAGATTATCATAGTCCACCATGAAACAAATATCATCTTTGTAATCTTCCACCAATTTCTATGGAATCCAGAATCTATTGTTCATTTTCTCTTTAAATGATTCAAAATAGTTATCCATTATGTTTTCAAAATTGTCACCCATTTCTGAAATGTATTCTTTCATCTGATAAAGAACCGGCACATCTTTTCTCCATACTACCATGCCTTTTGATGGGAAAAAATTTTGAGCATAGAAAAATAAACAAACCAACAGTGAGCCAAACTTACATGGATTGTTCTTTGAGGGTTGCATGCTCTCCGTGTTCTTGTTGAACTATTTCAACAAAAGATCTGCTAGGTCAAATGACAGATTGTTCTTTACAATTTTATACGCTAGGTCAACTGCTTCACATGGAACACTATTCTGCCGACTTGAACTGTATATCTTGTGAGCTATGATATGTATACCAAACTTCAATTCTGCATCAGTAATTTTTCTTATCTTCATACCTCTACCATCCCACTCGGCTAGGGTTTTCTCTTCCAGTTCCGTCTGATCTAGGGTTTTTGTAGATTTTTCCTTCTCGAGCATGGGAAGACCAGTGATTCAGTGAATCATCTTCTTCGTAATCTCTACTAGTTGCTCAAGCCATATTTTACCTTCATGTAATTGGCTGAGGATATATCTGACCCATTTTATCTGAAAGCTCCGAGGCAAGTTTGTGATGTGAACTAAACCCTTATCTTCCAAATGTTGATGCTCCGGTTTGAGAACACCATCAGAACATAGTTCCTCACGAATAGTATCTATCTCTAGGGTTCCAAGCTCTTGAATTGTACACTTAAAATGATTGTGAATATTGTTAATAAGGAGTACCTTAGGAGGGATCCGAGATTGAGCTCCACTCGGGTCTAGGGTTCCAGCAACTATGGGCACGAGTTTGAAATCTGGTGCTTTCCATTCTCCATGAACCAACATTTCCAAATCTTTCTTCACTTTAGCACTGGATGATGCCATGGTAGCTCTATGAACATAGTAAATTCTTTGAGGAAAGAGAATATCTTGCTGAAATATGCTTCAAAACACTTGATTGAACTAGGAGACTTTTGTTCGCAGTGAATAGTGAACTTGACTTCACTCCTTTTGTTAAAACTTTGTCATTAATGCTCAGTAGGAATTAGGGTATTGAATTAGATAGGCTATCATCCACTATGAATTAATTGCTTGGTGAAGACTTCGCAACTTGGTGATCATACGAATTCATACTTCTGCGACCTTACTCGGTAACCAAATGAAGTTAGGTTACTCCCGACCTTGCTCGGTGGTAACTGATACCGACCTTCTTGTGATCCTGCTATATCTTGCATACTGATTTGGATCTGTCTTCCTTTCAGTTTAGGAACTATTTTGGAATATGTCTATGAAGATACAGTTCCAGTGCTTTCTTGGAGACTAGTTAGAGCTCATAGAGCCACTCCCTTCATTAGTGACTTCAGGATTGGTTTGCTCAGTAGGTTTAGGAATCCACTTCTGTCTCATCTGCTTCCTAATGTTATTTGCTTTTGCTTTCTTTTCATCTTCAATTTTGCCTAAATTCATGGAGTTTTTAGCTATGTGACCAAGCTTAGTGCAATTATAACATCTTATGGTAGAATGCCTTTTTCTCAAGTGGTGCCTTACATAATTCATGCCAATGTGTCCATATTTCCATAGTAATGACATCTACACCAAGTGTTGTACTCCCAACCAAACATTGCTTTAATAATTTGTTCCGCTGGATTGGGTGTTTTAGTTCTACATTTTGATGCCTTATGACCTTGTTTGCTACATTTGTGGCATATGCCTTTAAATCTTGGTTTCTCCTTGCATTCATTTGCTTTATGACCAAGCTGATTGTAATTGTAGCATTTTCCATTGAATTTTGCTTTTCCATTGCTCCAACATTTGTTTGAAGTGTGATGAATTTTGCCATAGTGATTACAGGTAGGTTTCTGATTCTTTTGAGTACATTGTTTGGAGGATTCACCTTCTTCTTTGTATCCAATACCTGCTTTTCCTTTTTGCCTATGAAGGTTTCATTCATACACCTGATTCATATCTTCTTGAGATTTCAACATTCTCTCATTGATTTGCCTTTCAGCATCTAGCTCACTCATTAGTCTTAAATTGATTTTCTTTTTAGATCTCAACTCTTCTCTCATATTTTCATTTTCTAATCTTAGAGTCAAGATTTCTTCATTTGCATTGGAGATTTGATCAATAAGATTTTCTAGCTGAAGAGTTTTATTCTGGATTTCATTGTTCCTTCCATCTATTTCATCTTTCATCTTGTTTCTTTGTTCCAAGACTTCACAGAATCTTGTTGACTAAATTTCCTATTCTCTTTTCAATTTTCTCACTTCTTCTTGCAGAGATCCACTCTTTTCTAGAAGTTCTTTGATTGCATTGTTTGCTTCATCTGAGCTGCTTGAAGGGAAAAAGTCTTCAATCTTTTCTTCAACATACTGGTGGTCATTGATCTGATTTGCAAGTTCCTTCCTTCTTTTTAGGGAAAGGGAAAGATGCTCTCTTGCTTCTTTGAGTTGACTTATGGCCATTTCCAGATCTAGCTTTTCATTCTCAATTACTTTGTTCAGTCTGAATATCTCCATTGTCCTGAATCTTTTCTCAAGCTATCAAACTTTATTCTAAGATCCACTGAGCTCTGATACCAATTGTTGGAAATATTCAAGACTATCTAGGGTACTGAGAGGGGAGGGGTGAATCAGTAACTTCAAAACTTTTAACAGATTCAGATCTTAATAATATTAAATTGATAATCTGACTACATGCATGAGTAACAGAAAGAATAAAACAATCATAACACTTAGAACACAGAGATTTGGTGGCCCAGAAACCTTCCAAGTAGAAAGTAAAACTGGGGTGGGGATGATACCCACAAAACTTCAATACTACAGTCTAAAGTTTGCTGGTTAAGGCTTACAATGATCACTTCTGATGATCTGCCCTGTTAGGAGCAATAAGGACTACTAGGTCCACCTTGTTAGAGGTTTTACAAATATACAATGAAGTATGTACTTGGTTAAGAGATTTTTACAAAGACTATTAAGTCTACCCGGTTAAAGGATTTCAAGCTGATTCACCTATTAGGATGAAACAATAGATCTCTTACTTGCAACTGTACTTGCTGATTGAGATTCTCTGATGTACTGATCACCTTCTGTGATGGATAGATCTTTACTACTTCTTATACTATTGTAGCCCTTTGTAATTCTCTTATCTCTGCCTTTCTCTCTTTTTTTTATACTTCTCTTTTTCTTCCTTTTTGGATATGACATAAAACATTGTTTATATATCAATCTAAGTCAATTCCAAAACAATTACAAAGTCAGCTCTTAAACAAGTAAACACAAATATTACTGAGTCAGCCCAAATATAGTTACACGGTTACTGCAAGCTAACTCGGTGACTTTCTAATACTCGGCATCCACTGCATTACTTGGCATCGTCATGCACTCGGTAGAAGTGGAAGCTCGGTCCATACTAACCACTTGGTCATAGTTTTGAACTCGGTAAATATTGGAGACTCGGTAGATAAAGTGTTAATCGGTAGAAACTAAATTTCCTATTTAACCGTGCAGCACTCGGTAAACACTGTGAAACTTTGCGAGCTCGGTATGCACTGTTCTACTCGGTAAGCTCTGTTCTACTTGGTAAGCTCTACTCTACTCGGTAAGCTCTGTTCTACTCAGTAAGCTCTACTCGATAAGCTCTGCTCTACTCGGTAAGCTCTATTCTGCTTGGTAAGCTCTGTTCAGAATAAGTGTTGTCACTAATGACAATCATGCTTAATGCCAACAGAGTATCCCTACCAAGACTCGTAATATTATCTCCAAGGAGGAAGAGTATTGGAGATAGAGATCTAGGCCATCAATTTGGCTTAAAGCGGGAGACAAGAATACTAGATTCTTTCACATGTCTGCCTCCAAACATAGAATCTCTAATAGGATCTCCAAACTTAAAGTGGAGGCAGGGGAGGTCAGTAACATTAAGGATATATCTGAGGCTATGGTTAATTTCTTCTCCTCTCAGTCATCTAAAGATTTGAGTCTTCATTTGGACAATCAAGATACTCTTCTTGATTCCATTCTTGCCATTGTCAATGATGCCACCAACAAAGCTTTAACTACTATCCCTTCTTTGGAAGAACTCAAGTTTGCTGTCTTTTCTTTTGAAGGTGATAAATCTCCAAGTTCGGATGGATTCCCTATGTTCTTCTTTCATAAATTCTAGCATATAATTGGTTTGGACATCTACAATGCTATTAAATAATTATTTGGAGCTAGATCTTTGTTAAAAGAGATTAATGCTACATTTATTGCTTTGATTTCTAAGAAGCCTAGGGCTGATTCAGTGGATTCCTTTAGACCAATTAGCCTATGTAACTTTGTGTACAATTTTTTTTCTAAAGTTATTACCTCTCGTTTGTTGGCTATACTTCCTCAGATCATCTCTCCTTAGAAAAGTGGATTTGTTCCTTGCAGGCAAATCCTCAATTTGATTATGAAGGTTCATGAGGTTATTCACTCCACTTAGGTTTTCTCTTAACCCTGGCTTTCTCCTGAAACTAGATCTTTTGAAGGCTTATGATCAGGTGGATTGGGACTTGTTGATCAAGGTGTTGAGATCTTTTGGTTTGAGTGACAATTTCCTCAAACTGATTTACCAATTTATTAGTACTTCTACTGCTGCTATTATGGTTAATGGATCCCCCTCTAGATTTTTCAAGCCTTCCAGGGGGCTTTGGTAGGGAGACCCTATGTCTCCTATCCTATTTTCTACCATGGCCAAATGTTTGGGACGTTATCTCCAACATTTAGTCTCCACTGGTTCATTCAGAGGTCTCACCCCCTCTTCGGCCTCTAGACCTTGTTCTCATGAACAATTTGTGGATGACACTATCATCATTGGTTTTTATTCTATCCAGGAAACTAGGGCTATCAAACAAGCTCTCACCACTCATTCCTTTGGTACTGGTCAATCCATTAACTGGGATAAGAGCTCTTTATTTTTAATCAATACTCTGGAGGATAGGCAGTACAGAATTGCTAGAATTATTGGGTGTAGAATTGATATTTTTCCTACTACCTATCTTGGCATTCCTCTAGGACTTAAACCTCATGATTCCTTTTGGGCTAGTATAGTCGACAGAATTTAATAGAAAGTTAGCTAGTTGGAAAGGTGCATTACTAAATCAAGCTAGTAAACTTCAGCTCTTGAAGACCTCTCTACAGAGCCTCCCCATTTATGCTCTTAGTCTCTTTAAAAATTTTGGTAAACATGCAGATATTATTGAAAAAATTCAGAGAAATTTTTTGTGGTTAGGAGTGGAAGAAAAAAAGAGACTGGCTCTGGTGGCATGGGACAAGGTTTGTACTCCTAAAAAGTGGGGGGGGGGCTAGGTATTTTCCCTCTTAGAGTTACCAATGTGGTGCTTCTGGCCAAACAAACTTGGAGGATTTTTTGGGAAAAAGAGAGAATGGAATGAAATTATCCATAAAAAGTATCTCTTTTCTTTCTCCCACATCTCTGAGTTTTGGAAAACAGATCTGAAAGTGCAAGGTTCTTCCATTTGGAATAGTATCCAGAATGCTAAGGAGGCAGCCTTTAAAGGGCTAAGTGGTATCTTGGCAATGGAAGAAGAATCAGGTTCTGGGATGATTGCTAGCTCAAAGATTTTCCTCTTAGCTCGGTCTCTACTTTTCAACCTTTCATTAACCTTTACATTCAGAGATTTGGGTCTTGGGTCACGGACTACTAAAGAAATGTTTCTTGGATTGACCTCTCCTTAGTGGATGAAGCTCTTAAGCCTTTGATGCTAGATCTGATGATCTGGAAGGTTAAGTTATCTAGAGAAGATGAGTTTTTTGGGGGTATTCTTCCTTCTAGTGTCTTCATTGTGACCTCTTGTTCTGAGCTCCTTCTGAAGTAATTAAATCCTCTCCCCTTTTGGGCTCAAGTGTGGGACAAAATTTTAATTCTGAAAATTAATATTTTTTTCTGGCTAGTTTTGTAGAATAAAATTCTTACTATAGACAACCTCTAGAAACATGGTATGATTTTGAGCAATAGATGTTTCCTTTGTAAGAAAGTTGAAGAGTTATTCTTCCATCTCACCATTGATTGTAGCTTTGCTTGGTAAGTTTCATGCCTTTTGTTACAATGCTGGCAGATTAAATGGTTTTTTCCCAACAATATGGAGAATTTTTGTATGCATTGGAGAAAAGTGAAGGTCCCCATATATTAGCAATTATGGAATCTTATTGCTCCCCATGTGATATGGAGGTTATGGAGAAAGTGCAATGATAGAGTCTTCAGGAATAATGAACTCCCGCCTGTGGTGATTGTTGAAAAGATTAAGAGAAGTCTCAAGGAAAACTATAGATTGTCGACTGGTAGGACGTTGGACTTCAATGCCAATGTTTTTAGTGCTTGGCCCATAAATAAAATCTCTACTCAAAGGGAGAATGCCATCTGGCTCTCTCCCCCGCTAGGATGGATTAAAACAAACTTCGATGGTGCTGCAAAGGGCAACCTAGGCCCGACGGGTTGTGGTGGACTCATACGTGATGACATGAAAAATTGCCTTGTTGTCATGGCGATGCCCATTGGGGTGAAAACCAACCATGTGGTGAAAGCCATGGCCATTCTACAAACCCTTAAAATTATTAAGAAAGATATGGCTCAAAATGTATGGATTGAAGGAGATTCAATGAATATATTAAGGTGCATCAATGAAATCACAAAACCAACATGGTCCATTAAGGTGATAATAAAGGAAGCCCAGGTAATTATTAAGTCTTTTAAACATGTCATTATTTCTCATGGTTACCGAGAAGCAAACTATACTTCTGATGAGCTAGCCAAATTTGCAGTTAAAGCTAAGGACATAGTGATCTAGCATGGATGTAGCAATCTCACCATTGATATGAAAGCCAAGCTGGCTTTTGATAGGTCTCAAAGAAAAAGGGTGGATTGGGCGTATCTCAAGAAATTATGATGATAAGACACTTTTTAGAGAAATAGGGTAATATGATTATGGAAAGTGGTGCCTTTCCTATGATTACTAATTGTAGACACAAGTTAATCTCTATTTATTTCAAAGTTGCCTTTTCTTTCAACATTTGGTTTTTCTCTTCTTATGCTACTGTCATTGTTATTTTTGTGATCATGGGTGGTGGGCTAAATCAAAGGGAACTAAAGGAATATGCGAAATGGAAAAATATGCCATAGGTTTAGGAAATTCTAAGAAAGGGAGGTCTTACTACCTATATGGAACAGTTGGATGGGACTAAAGACAGTGCTACAAAATTTTTTGTAGTCCTGGAAAGATGGGGCGGTTACTATAGTTGGTCTCACTGTCAACATAACTGAGGAACTCATTGCTGAGGTATTAGGGCTAAGCCTCAAGGGCATTAAATTTTACAGAGATAAGAAAATTTTGCAAAAGGCCATCTGGAGCTTCCCCAAAAGCAAGGTTGAAGGGCAGAGTTTGGTGAAAGATTCTAGTGGTTGCTATGATCTCGCTACATTCAAGGAAAATAGGGTGATGGTTATGATGGCGATAATACAATATGTTACCCTTGACTATAGGTTTAAACACACCCATTCCTACCACTTTGTGTTGCTCTGTCATTTCTGTCACAACATTATGATGTCTTTGCCTTACTATATCGTTCAATCTATCTACCTTAGTATTTCTCAGCATAGAAAGAAAGCAAACAAACCCATTCTGCATGAAGGGCTTATTCTCCTCATTGTAGAACACATTAAGCAGAATGCCATCTCTAGCCCTATCATTTCTTCACCCAAAACCTCTGGCTCGGATAAGAAATGAATTAGGGAGATGGTTGTTAAAGAGGAGATTCCTTCTAGGAAAAATTTAAGAAAGGATAAGGATGCGAGCATGGAGACTGATACCACTACTAATAGTGTGGAGGATTATGAGGACATGGCTGATTCGACTGAGGAAGGTAGTGATGCTTTGACTTCGGTGATGAATATGGCTTCAAGGGATTATGAGAACATGGAGGAGGAGGCTATTGGTACTATGGAGGTGGGGAATACCTCTGGGATCAACAATAACAATGATGATGACAAGAAAGAGGAGTATGTTGGCAGTCAATAGGTCCCCATCTTGGTGGAGTATGATAGCTCTGAAGAACATGATGTGCACATCTCCCCTAAGCTAGAGGTTATCATGGAGGTCTATTCAGATATTCAAAAGGATTCCCTTGATGCAGAGAAGGTTTCCCCTAATGCAGAGATGGCTTCCCCTGGTGTGGAGAAAGTTAATGTCCCTACCTATTCTCAGAACATCCCCTTTGCTAAAACTGTTGATATGTAGGAACGTAATGTTCAACTACTCAAAGAAGATATGGATGATAAAATTGACCCTCCCTTTGGGGTTATCCAGACTGCAAAGGCTTCTTCTATGTACTCATTTCATTTATTGAAATGGGTTTTTTAGGAAATAAAAAATTTGAATTTAAAATGTCATTCTATTTCTACTAAGGTTGATTCATTGCAAGAAAGGTTGGAGACTAGCTTGAATTCTTCAGATGGAAACATGAACAATGACATGGACAAGAAGATTCAAGAAATGCAAGTTAGAATGGATATGCTGGAGAATGCCATGAAGAAACACATGCAGGATAATAATTTGTTCATGGGTTCTGCCATGGACTTTTTTTGAACATCAAAGTGGAGCTAGATACCGGTTCCCCCAGCAAGAAACCTGAGGAGGATGATGAGGATATGGGAGAGGAGGGCTCAAGTAAATGTACCCATTTTGCAAAGAGGAGAAAGATCCAAGATAAAATCTAGGAGCTTTTTGAATTCAATGCTGCCATAAAAAAGATCTCTGGGGTGAAGAAGGAAGTGGATGAAACTTGTAAAGAGTTTTCTTAGTGTACTTGGTTCCTAGTGCTGCCTTTTTGGTTCTCCCCAGTATTATTTTTTTTGTTGGTGTTTGGTTTTGAGGTTTTTTCTGTTGGTTTTGGTTCTGGTGGATGGGGTCCCAATCCTATTACTTTTTAGTATGGTTAACGTTAAATATTATATTCTCTACTTGTATGGGGTTTCATGTCCCCTTTAAAACCTATTTTTTCCTACAATCAAAAACCACAAATTTTGAAACATTATAATTTTTTATAAAAAATAAAAATCTATTTTTGTAGTTGTTATTCTTGTATAATACTATTCATTATCACATACAACCATACCGTATATAATGTTATTCACTGTCATTCAAAATATTAATAGGTTGACCAAAATTTGAAATGTTATAAATTTTAATTAAAATTAAAGATAATTTATTTTTGCAATGGCTATTTCTATTGAATTCTAGCATAACAAATTAAAATACATTACAAGGGGCATAGATGCTTTAACTAGTTTAATTGTCTATAGTAGATGATAATAAAAATTCAAAGGTTGATATACTCACATGAATACATCTAATATACAAAAAAGGAGCAAGAAACTATCCATCTATTCCCATGTGCCAATTATATTATTACTACATTCAGCTAGATCACAATCATAGGTGCCCAGTGGAGGCGCAATATAGTTAGGGTTTGATTCCACTGACTTAAACTAGAAATCAACCTTGTGAGCTATGTTAATATCTTCTCAATCTTGTCTCTTTATCTTCTTATCCTTTAGGAACTTGTTGAGTAGATCAAGTTCTTCTTTATTCAAGTTGTTTCTTCCACGTGGAAATAAATGAGTATATTGAATCTCTAATTTGTACATAATTGAGATGCCTTCCTTCAAAAGAATTATATGATTTAGTTTTTGAGAATTTTGATGGCTACAAAGACCTGTAGAAAAATATTGAAGAAAGTGAGCTCACTATGGAACTCAATAAGATACCTTCTTTTGTCCTGAAAGACTTGAACCTCATTCTCTTCTTCCATAAAAACTATAAAATCTAGTTAAAAAGGATAAGCCAAAATGTATTAATGTCATTGTTGAATGCATTAGCATAACCAACTAGAACTTCATGCCATGAAAAACCAATTTTATCATTCCATTTAACAAGTTCACCAAAAAACAAAGACCATAGAGAAATAACATACTTACAAGCAAAAAAAATGTCAAAATATTCATTAACATTGCAAAGCTCACAATTTTTACTTTGCAAATGAATATTATTCATAACTTGGCCTAGAGAAAGTTTCTTAAGGATAAAGAGCCAACAAAAACAAGCAAGCTTGGGTTCAACAGAGTTTTGCAATATATGGAATAAAATAAAGAACCATCAAGTATCAAAACAATTTTGATTCCAAGTAAAATGTAACCATTTAATCACTTCACCAGGCCAATCGACATTGTGTAGATTTTGTTCATAGTAATATCTTGCAAGGTAGAGCCATCTTTCCATTTTACTTGATTGAGAAATTTTGATTATGTTAGAAGCTTATCAGAGATGCCTCCCCTTAACCCTTTCCGAATTATTGAGTGTGTATTCTTTTGAGTGTTAGGCAGTAAGAGCGTCGCCTAAAAGTGATCCCAAGTGCTCACAACTCCTTTGTCTATTGCATCTTCTAAGCTAGAGATCCCCTTAAAGCCCCACCTTTGACCTGAACAACCCTTTGAGAGATCAAGAGCCTTCCAATTGAGTGTAATTTTACACCATAATGATCTATAAGAAGCACAATATGGGGGGAAAGAATCCAACCCTCATTAATAATTAAAGACTCCCAATCATAAAATATATAATAAACCAAAATTTATGACATATCCTATAGTACTTATGACATTCAATTCATTAATACAATTGAAAATTGATTGAATGAATTATATGCTTTAAGACATTGGTTCATTGATTTATATGCTTTTAAAACATGAAATTAAAATTAAAATGAATTTTCACATTCACTATCCAATATAAACCAATAAAAAAACAAATATAGAATATTTTACAATTATCTAAAATGAAATAAAAATTAAATAAGTACCTACTCTACTTGGGCACTATGGTGGTGTAAATGTTCTACATAAGCATCTCTCTCTCTCTCTCTCTCTATATATATATATATATATATATAGAGAGAGAGAGAGAGAGAGAGGGAACGAAATGGAGGGAGATGCCTAAAGAGGGGAGAGATAGGTGAGAGAGAAGAGAGGGGGAGAGAGAGATAGGAAAATAGAGGGAAGTATAACCTTTATTTGAATAAATTATCCATTTTTAGTGAGTTTGATGGTATATGGATTTTCTTAGTTTAAAAAACTCAAATGAATCTTGTTTGTTGATGTAGGAAGACAGATTCCAAGGTTGACATAAGAAGATGAATTTTGTTTAATATGGGTATGTGCAGGATCACGGTATACCAAACTATGGCCTTGAGTGGCAATGAAAAATTAGAAAATCAAGGTTAGTCAACTTGACGTAAAAGGTTGAACATCTTATGAACCTTATGTGAAAAAGTTGTAAGAATAGAATCTATAGGAAATTGAATGTAGTTTCTAAACTACTAGCTCTTGTTGGAAATTTTTTTTGTCTAATTGTTCAAAATTTTAGATTTCAATGCAGTACTACAAAAATTTCAAGAAAAAGATAAAAAGTACGTGTATGTCTAACCACCTTAATCACAATCAAATGATGATATATTTTCCCAAGATTCTAGATATAAGTAGTAGACTCATGCCCGGATGTGACGCATATTTTTTGTAATTTTTGGTCAAATAAATAATTAATTATGAATTTTTTGCTACAACTTTTTCCGAATAAAAAAACTCTCATGTCTGACCACCTTAACTAATTCAAAATTTTACCAAATTCAAAACTCTTTTTTTTTCTTCTAGTAGCCGAAGCATAGAATGTGATGCATGTTTCAGATTTCAAAAAGGTTAAACGGTTTGAAAGTTATAATTGTTTTTCAATCATTATGTCAGTTACGACTTTAAAGATAACTCAATTGAAAAATAAGTAATAATTACTTACAGAACTCAAAATTTGACAGCAATTATATCGATGGAAAGCTGATAATGTCTTTAAGAAACCCTTTTCATTTCATCAATTTTAGGTGAAAAAATAGTCGTCAGCTACATGGTCGAAGTCTCAGTATCAAGAACTATCTCCTGAAACACACCTAAAGGGTTGACCCCCCACATTGGGTAATGCCGAAGCAAATACCAAGCCTAATTAGATATCCGATAAAGCTTGCCTATTTTGAAATTTCAAATACCTCGCTTTTCCCAAATTCAAGTTTCATAATAAATGTTATTTTTTAATAGTAATATTAATTGTGTTATAAATTAAGTTGTATTATTTTTATATTAATATTAATTCAAGTTTCATATTAAATTATATTTTTGTTATGTTAATATTAATTTCATTTTAAATATTAATATTAAATAATAATAGCATAGCATAAATATTATAATATAAATATTTCTATTAGTATGTATTATATTATTTGATATACAAAATGATTTGGAAAAAATACCTCCACAATTGATTTGAGGACAGACAATTTCAGCCCAAATCCTCTTGAAAATATCCAGCACAGGATTTTTCTACAAACTCCTTGTAATTTCGGCGGTCTGACTATACTGAATAAGTAGATGTCAATGGACTTCCTATCAATTGAATACAAAAAATTGATTTTTTAACTCTTGAAAAGAAATTTCACATAGTTGAAGAACCACCGTACGCTCATCATCTATTCTAGAAACTAACAGTAGCATAAAAATTGATGTAAGAACATTTAAGGTACATTTTCCACAAAAAGGTATATGAAACCTTTAAATATAAATTAAAAAGTGGAGGTGAAGGCTCTAGATGTGTGTGTGTGTGTGTGTGTGTGAGACTGAGAGAGAGAGAGAGAGAGAGAGAGGTCATGAGGACTTCCTAGAGGTCCTAACACGTGATAAGGCATACTAGGACACCTAGGAAGTCCCCATGACCCCTTTCAACACATTTAAATAGTCAAGTGTGTCCTAAGGGGTCCTACAAATCTTTAGGACACTCTTGAGCATTCCAATGTGTCGAAAGGGGTCATGAGCACTTCCTAGGGGTTCCAGTATGCCTTATCATGCGTTAGGACCCCTAGGAAGTCCTGATGACCCCATTCAACACATTAGAAACCTCAAGTGTGCCCTAAGGGGTCCTACGACCCCTTAGGACACACTTGAGCATTCAAATGTGTCGAAAGGGGTCATGAGGACTTCCTAGGGGTCCTAACATGTGATAAGGCATACTAGAACCCCTAGGACATCCTCATGACCCCTTTCGACACATTGGAATGCTCAAGTGTGTCCAAAGGGGTTGTAGGACCCCTTAGGACACACTTGAGCATTGTCAAAAGGGGTCATGGGGACTTCCTAGGGGTCCTAACATGTGATAAGGCATACTAGGACCCCTAGGAAGTCTCCATGACCCCTTTCAACACATTAGAACCCTCAAGTATGTCCTAAGGGGTACTACGACCCCTTAGGATACACTTGAGGGTTCCAATGTGTTGAATGGGGTCAAGAGGACTTCCCAGGGTCCTAGTATACCTTATCATGCATTAGGACCCCTAGGAAGTCCCCATGACCCCTTTTGACACATTAGAATGCTCAAGTGTTGCCTAAGGGGTCCTACGACCCCTTATGACACACTTGAGGATTCCAATGTGTTGAAATGTGTCGAAAGGAGTCATGAGGACTTCCTAGGAATCCTAGTACACCTTATCATGCGGTAGGACCCCTAGGAAGTCTCCATGACCCCTTTCAACACATTAGAAAGCTCAAGTGTGTCGTAAGGGGTCCTATGATGCCTTAGGATACACTTGACCATTCAAATGTGTCGAAAGGGGTCATCAATATTTCCTAGAGGTCCAAGAACACCTTATCACATATTAGAAACCCTAGGAAGTCCCCATGACCCCTTTCCACACATTTGAATGCTCAAGTGTGTCCTAAGGGGTCCTATGACCCCTTAGGACATACTTGAGCATTCAAATGTCTTGAAAGGGGTCATGGGGACTTCCTAGGGGTCCTAGTATGACTTATCACATGTTAGGACCCCCAGGAAGTCCCCATGACCCCTTTCAACACATTCAAACCCTCAAGTGTGTCCTAAGGGGTCCTACAACCCCTTAGGACACACATGAGCATTAAAATGTGTTGAAAAGGATCATGAGGACTTCTTAGGGGTCCTAGTATGCCTTATCATATGTTAGGACCCCTAGGAAGTCCCCATGACCCCTTTCGACATATTAGAATGCTCAAGTGTGTCCTACAGGGTCCTACAACCCCTTAGGACACACTTGAGCATTCAAATGTGTCAAAATGGGTCATGAGGACTTTCTAGGGGTCCTAGTATGTCTTATCACATGTTAGGACCCCTAGGAAGTCCTCATGACCCCATTCGACACATTAGAATGCTCAAGTGTGTCCTAAGGGATCCTACGACCCCTTAGGACACACTTGATCATTCCAATATGTTGAAAGGGGTCATGAGGACTTCCTAGGGGTCCTAGTAATCCTTATCATGCTTTAGGACCTCTAGGAAGTCCCCATGACCCCTTCTGACACATCAGAATGCTCAAGTGTGTCCTAAGGGGTCGTAGGACCCCTTAGGACACACTTGAGCATTCTGATGTGTCGAAAGGGGTCATGGGGACTTCCTAGGGGTCCTAGTACAACTTATCATGTGTTATGACCCCTAGGAAGTCCTCATGACCCCATTCTCACATGAGAAGACTCAAGTGTGTCCTAAGGGGTCCTACGACCCCTTAGGAAACACTTAAGAATTTTAATGTGTTGAAAGGGGTCATGAGGACTTCCTAAGCATCCTAGTATGCCTTATCACAAATTAGGACCCCTATGAAGTCCCCATGACCCCTTTCAACACATTAGAACACTCAAGTGTGTCCTAAGGGGTCCTACAGCCCCTTAGGACACACTTGAGCATTCAAATGTGTTGAAAGGGGTTGTGAGGACTTCCTAGGGGTTCTAGTACACCTTATCATACATTAGGACCCTTAGGAAGTCCCCATGAATCCTTTCGACACATTAGAATGCCCAAATGTGTCCTAAGGGATCCTACAACCCCTTAGGACACACCTAAGCATTAAAATGTGTCAAAAGGGGTCATGAGGAATCCTAGGGGTCCTAGTACACCTTTTCAAGTCCTATGACCCCTTAGGACACACTTGAGCATTCCAATCTGTTGAAAGGGGTCATTAGGACTTCCTAGGGGTGCTAGTATGCCTTATCATGTGTTAGGACCCCTAGGAAGTCCCCATGATCCCTTTCGACATATTCAAACTCTCAAGTATGTCCTAAGGGGTCCTACGACACCTTAGGACACACTTGAGCATTCGAATGTTTCGAAAGGGGTCATGACAACTTCCTAGGTGTCTTAGTATGCCTTATCACATGTTAGGACCCCTAGGAAGTCCTCCTGACCCCCTTTGACACATTAGAACCCTCAAGTGTGTCCTAAGGGGTCCTACAACCCCTTAGGACACACTTGAGCATTCCAATGTATCAAAAGGGGTCATGAGGACTTCCTAGAGGTCCTAGTATGCCTTATCACACATTAGGTCCCCTCGAAAGTCCTCATGACCCCATTTGACACATTAGAACCCTCAAGTGTGTCCTAAGGGGTCCTATGACCCCTTAGGACACTTGAGCATTCAAGCACATCAAAAGGGGTCTTGAGGACTTCCTAGGGGTCCTAACATGTGATAAGGTGTACTAGGACCCCTAGGAAGTCCTCATGAGCCCTTTCACCACATTGGAAACCTCAAGTGTGTCAGAAGGGGTTTTAGGACCCCCTAGGACACACTTGGGCATTTCAATGTGTCGAAAGGGGTCATAGGACTTTGTAGGTGTCCTAACGCTTGATAAGGCATACTAGGACCCCTAGGAAGTCCTCATGACCCCATTCGACACATTGGAACCCTGAAGTGTGTCCTAAGGGGTCCTATGACCCCTTAGGACACACTTGAGGGTTCCAATGTGTCGAATGGGGTCATGAGGACTTCCTAGGGGTCCTATTACACCTGATAAGGCATAATGGGACCCCTAGGAAGTCCTCATGACCCCATTCGACACATTGGAACCCTCAAGTGTGTCCTAAGCCTTTAGAAAACACTTGATGGTTCTAATGTGTGGAAAGGGGTCATGGGGACTTTGTACGGGTCCTAGTATGCCTTTTCATGTGTTAGGACCCCTAGGAAGTCCCCATGATCCCTTTCAACACATTAGAATACTCAAGAGTGTCCTCAGGGGTCCTACAACCCCTTAGGACACACTTGAGCATTCAAATGTGTCAAAAGGGGTCATGAGGACTTCATAGGTGTCCTAGTATGCCTTATCACATGTTAGGACCCATAAGAAGTCCTCATGACCCCATTCTACACATTAAAACACTCAAGTGTGTCCTAAGGGGTCCTACGACCCCTTAGGACACACTTGAGCATTCCAATGTGTTGAAAGGGGTCAACAGGACTTCCTAGGGGTCCTAGTATGCCTTATCACATGTTAGGACCCCTAAGAAGTCCCCATGACCCATTTCAACAAATTAGAATGCTTAAGTGTGTCCTAAGGGGTCCTACGACCCCTTAGGACACACTTGAGCATTCTAATGAGTCGAAAGGGGTCATCAAGACTTCCTAGGGGTCCTAGTATCTCTTGTCATAGGTTAGGACCCCTAGGAAGTCCTCATGACCCCTTTCGACACATTTCAATGCTGAAGTGTGTCCTAAGGGGTTGTAGGACCCCTTAGGACATACTTGAGGGTTCTAATATATCGAAAGGGGTCATGAGGACTTCCTAGGGCTCCTAATGTGTGATAAGGCATACTAGGACCCCTAGGAAGTCCTCATGACCCCTTTCAACACATTTGAATGCTCAAGTGTGTCCTAAGGGGTCGTAGGACTCCTTAGGACACACTTGAGTGTTCTAATGTGTCCAAAGGGGTCATGCGGACTTCTTAGGGGTTCTAATGTGTGATAAGGCATACTAGGACCCCTAGGAAGTCCTTATGACCCCTTTCAACACATTTGAATGCTCAAGTGTGTGCTAAGGGGTCGTAGGACCCCTTAGGACACACTTGAGGGTTATAATGTGTCGAATGGGGTCATGAAGACCTCCTAGGGGTCCTCACGCATGATAAGGTGTACTAGGACACCTAGGAAGTCCTCATGACCCCATTGGAAACATTGGAACCCTCAAGCATGTCCTAAGGGGTTGTAGGACCCCTTAGAACACACTTGAGGGTTCTAATGTGTTGAAAAGGGTCATGTGGACTTATTAGGGATCCTAGTATGCCTTTTCATGTGTCAAGACCTGTAGGAAATCTGTATGACCCCTTTCGCCACATTAGAATTCTCAAGTGTGTCCTTAGGGGTCCTACAACCCCTTATGACACACTTGATCATTCAAATGTGTTGAAAGGGGTGATGAGGCCTTCGTAGGGGTCCTAGTACACCTTATCATGCTTTAGGACCCATAGGAAGTCATCATGACCCCATTCTACACATTAAAAGACTCAAGTGTGTCCTAAGGGGTCCTACGACCCCTTAGGACACACTTGAGCATTCTAATGTGTCAAAAGGGGTCATTAGGACTTCCTAGGGGTCCTTGTATGCCTTATCACATGTTAGGACCCCTAGGAAGTCCCCATGACCCCTTTCGACACATTAGAATGCTCAAGTGTGTCCTAAGGGGTCCTACTACCCCTTAGGACATACTTGAGCATTCCAATGTGTTGAAAGGGGTCATCAAGACTTCCTAGGGGTCCTACTATGCCTTATCACATGTTAGGACCCCTAGGAAGTCCCCATGACCCTTTTTGACATATTAGAACCCTCAAGTATGTCCTAAGGGGTCCTACACTTGAGTATTCCCTTAGGACACACTTGAGCATTCCAATGTGTCAAAAGGGGTCATGGGGACTTCCTAGGGGTCCTAACGTGTGATAAGGCATACTAGGACCCCTAGGAAGTCCTGATGACCCCTTTTGACACATTTGAATGCTCAAGTGTGTCCTAAGGGGTCCTATGACCCCTTAGGACACACTTGAGCATTCAAATGTGTCAAAAGGGGTCATCAGGACTTCCTAGGGGTTCTAATGCATGATAAGGCATACTAGGACCCCTAGGAAGTCCTCATGACCCCTTTCGACACATTTGAATGCTCAAGTGTGTCCTAAGGGTTCATAGGATCCCTTAGGACATACTTGAGGGTTATAATGTGTCGAATGGGGTCATGAAGACTTCCTAGGGGTCCTAACGGGTGATAAGGTGTTCTAGGACTCCTAGGAAGTCCTCATGACCCCTTTCAACACATTAGAACCCTCAAGTGTGTCCCAAGGGGTCTTACAACCCCTTAGGATAGACTTGAGCATTCAAATGAGTCAAAAGGTGTCATGAGGACTTCCTAGCGGTCCTAGAATGCCTTATCACATGTTAGGACCCCTAGGAAGTCCTCATGACCCCATTCGACACACTAAAATGCTCAAGTGTGTCCTAAGCGGTCCTATGACCCCTTAGGACACATTTGAGCATTCCAATGTGTCAAAAGGGGTCATGAGGAATTTTCATGGGTCCTAGTAAGCCTTATCACATGTTAGGACCCCTAGGAAGTCCTCATGACCCCTTTTGACACATTGGAATGCTCAAGTGTGTCCTAAGGGGTCGTAGGACCCCTTAGGACACACTTGACCATTCCAATGTGTTGAAAGGGGTCATGAGGACTTTCTACGGGTCCTAGTATGCCTTATCACATGTTAGGACCACTAGGAAGTCGTCATGACCCCTTTTGACACATTGGAACCCTTAAGTGGACGACCCCTTAGGACACACTTGAGGGTTCCAATGTGTCAAAAGGGGTCATGAGGATTTCCTGGGGGTCCTAACTCATGATAGGGCATACTAGGTCCCCTAGGAAGTCCTCATGACTCCTTTCAACACATTGGAATGCTCAAGTGTGTCCTAAGGGATTGTAACTCGTGATAAGGCATACTAGGACCCCTAGGAAGTCCTCATGACTCCTTTCGACACATTGGAATGCTCAAGTGTGTCCTAAGGGGTCGTAGGACCCCTTAGGACACACTTGAGTGTTCTAATGTGTCGAATGGGGTTATGGGGACTTCCTAGGTGTCCTAATGTGTGATGATGTGTACTAGGACCCCTAGGAAGTCCCCATGATGCCTTTCAACACATTAGAACCCTCAAATATGTCCTCTCTCTCTCCTCTCTCCTCTCTCTCTCCTCTCTGTCTCATCCCTCTCATCTCTTTCTCTCCTCTCTCTCTTTCTCTCATCTCTCCTCTCTCTCTCTAGGTGAGAGAGAGAAAGAGAGGAGAGAGGAGAGAGAAAGGTGAGTGAGATCTCTCTTTCTCTCCTCTCTCTCTCTATCTCTTTCTCTCCTCTCTCTCTCTCTAGGTGAGAGAGAGAAAGAGAGGAGAGAGAAAGGTGAGTAAGATCTCTCTCTCTCTCTCTCTCTCTCTCTCTCTCTCATCTCTTTCTCTCCTCTCTCTCTCTCTATCTCTTTCTCTCCTCTCTCTCTCTCCTCTCTCTCACATCTCTCTCTCTCTAGGAGAGAGAGAGAGGAGAGAGGAGAGAAAGAGATGAGAGAGGAGAGTGAGAGTGAGAAAGAGAAAGAGTAAGATATTGGATATCTGATAATATCGAATATCTAATTCTCTTCACTGGTGTTGAAAAAAAACAAGATTCTCTGGGTCCCTCTAGAGAGTCATGTGTTTTTCTTGAATTACCAGATTCGAGTTGCAGCGAGAAGACACAAAACCACTTTTTGTGGTGATTTTCTCTATTACCAAAGGTATTTCATCTTTTTTTGGGGTGATTTTCTCGATTACCAAGGGTATTTCATCTTTTTTTGGGGTGATTTTCTATATTAGCAAAGGTATTTCATCTTTTTGTGGGGTGATTTTCTCGATTACCAAAGGTATTTGTTCTTTTTTGGGGGAGGTTTTCTCTACTACCAAAGGTATTTGCATCTACTTTTTGGTCTAACTATGGGGAGTAGTAGTCGCCGAAAGCATAAATGGAAGAGGAGACTCACAAATGAAGATGTTGAAGTGTATAGAGAAATGGATAGGGTTGCCCATCAGAATAAAAGACAAGAAATGTTAAATATGAATGAAGATGTTGGCATAGACCCACCTTTGAATGTGGTTTGAAGTGAAAAACATGAATTTGAAGATGAAAATGTAGGTTTTCAAAATGAGAATTTAGTTTTTGAAGATAAAAATGTAGGTTTTGAAAATGAACATGTAGATGTGGCCAATGGAAGTGTGGACATTGCCAATGACAATCCACCGATTGAATATGAAGGAATTGACAATGATAATGGTGCAAAAGAACCAAATCAACATTACACATCTCCAAATTATATGAGAAATGAAGTCCCTTCGGAGGAAGAAAGAAAAACTTCAAAATTGAGACCTTCAAGAAGAACTAAATGGTTACTTGAAATTGATGAGAACATAATGAGAAATTTTGATGGTAAGAGATCAGAAAGAACCATTGGGTTGTGGGTTTCAAAACTTTTTGATCAATTTTTTAGGCACAAGACGTTGGTTGAGCAATGTCAAATATTTGCGTAATTGTTAAAGATGCAGAAGATGAGACATATACTAGTCGAATTGAAGATTAGTGTGAACAAGAAAAAGGAGCGGAATGCTATTATTGTGAGAAATCTTTTTAGTGCTCTCAATTCCATTGGGAAGACTACCAAGGAAAAATATAAGAGAGCTTCTAGGAGGGTTATTACAACCTCTTTGGTAAGTCATCATTTGAGAAGGGCTCGTTTGATGAGACAAACTTGTGTTGACTTGAATCTAAATCATAAAACTTTGGATAGAGCACTTGCAAGAAGAGAAAGACTTCATGATCCTCTTCAAAATGATACATGGGCTTATGGTGCGAGACTTTCACATTGTGATAAGAAGCTTACCGATGTTGTGAAGGATCAAATTCAACTATTTTGGCAATCTAACTCAAGAGTGTCACCAAATGTGAAGGATATCTTGAAGTTGAGAAATGGCATTGAAGACCGGACCCCGCATCCCAAACATTACTTGGAGGTGAGTCAAACAATGTTGTTCAAAAAATTTTGTAAGACACATCCAACATTGCAAATATCACAAAGATATTTTGAAGCCCTGAAGTCTTTTTTTTCTGTGCCTCTTAAGATTGAAATACTTGTTGCAAATATCATGTGGAGTTTTCAATGCACCATGAATTGTTACAATCCATTCATTCTGCTTTGCATAGTAGTGAAATGTTGGAGGAGTGTGGTGCAAGTGCTCTTCCAAAATCATCAAGAGACTTTCTAGATCATTTTTATGTCCTAGAGATGATGGATGTTTCTTTTATAGAAAAGATTGCTTAAATGACAAGTGCTCAGAGTGTGGTGGGCTAGTGAAGTTTGTTGAATGTTTTCATGAGGGTTGTGAACACAATTCTGGAAAGACAATTGTCCACAAAAAGGTATATGAAACCATTAAATATACATTAAAAAGTGGAGGTGAAGGCTCTAGATGTGAGTTGGTTACTAAAGAATGCAAGGTAGCTGATTTTATTTCAGATTTCAAGAAGAATCTTTTTTACAAGTATGCAAGGCATAGTCACAGGTCTCAGTTGTTGGATCAATAATTCAGGATGTGTAAGGACACTTTCCTAATTGGCACTATCATATTAGCTATTGACTTTGTAGAGAACTATACATTGCAGCCCCAAAATGAGTTGCAAGCTCAATATTACAATTCTATTCAGGTTTCTATTTTTGTGCACATAACATATAGACATTCCCCTGATAGTACAGAAGATGACCGGAAGATAATCAGAGAGTACCATTTTTATATGAGCGATGATAGATCACACTCATCTAAGTTTGTCCAACATTGCTTTGAGAATTATTTTGAGTGGGTGCGGGAAAATAATATTGCTATGGATAAACATCTCATTTGGTCAGATAATTGCATAGGTGAATTAAAAAATGCTCATATATTTTATTGGTCATGTGGAATGCATGTAGAGAGAGGTGTACCTCATATTTGGAGTTTTTTTAAGGCCGGTCATGGAAAAGGGGAGCATGATGGAGCAGGTGCATGCGTAAAGAGAACTCTAGTTAAGGAGCAATTAAGGATTTCAGGTGTAGAACTCATTGATGCTTGTTCTATTATTGATTGGTGAACTTCAGCATTTTCACAGGGGGGGACTCTTGATTCAATGGTGCACAAATTCTTTTGTTTGGTTGAGTTGGGCATAATAGGAGATAGGTTTGATTGTCAAACTATGAAAGATTCTTCAAAAATGCATTCATTTCAAAGCTCAGATGTTGGTACATGGACAATTTGGACATGAGAGTTGGCTTGTTATTGTTCGAGTTGTCTTCAGTGTGATTGGGATCAGTGTGAGTCAAGTGAGTGGGTTGATACATGGGTTCCACATTATCTTACTCCTTTATCTTTCATAGTCTCTATAATAAATGATGACATGGATTGTTCACTTGACTACGACCATCTTTGAAATCTTCTACAGCCAGGACATGTTTTTGCATTGGTTGCACCAGAAGGGAATGATGAGAAATTGGATTACTAGTTAGCATGTTGTGTATGAGGAAAGTAGAAACTTGCACAACTGACGACAGATGATGATATGTTCACATATCCAATAGGATCACAAGTTGTTGTAGGACCATGGTTGTGCACATATATGATTAGAAATAATGGCATTCCTACGTTTGAAGACTATGAGAAGCACAAAACCATTCTCATGTATTCACACCTTGTTATAGCAGCCAATGTTAAGTTGTTGAAACATCAAGGAAAACCAAAGACAAAGGAACTTTGGACTATTAGTACTGTTGATCATGAAGCAATACTAAATACTCTCAAGCAAAGAGATGATCCTTCAGGCACACTTCAATAGGTAAGTTCAACTCAAGTTAAAATATAGTTCTGTAATTTGCATATTTAGATGCCAAAAGGGCACTTCTTATATTCTTTATTAACTTTTCTTCTGCCTTCCAAATGCAAGGATTGGAGTGGAAATTACACTTATTTTTTATATATAGTTGTGTAATTTGCATATTTAGATGTCAAATTTTGTATATAAAACCAACAATTGAATGTAATGTGCATAGTTAGATGCCAAATTTTGTATATAAAAATAACAATTGAATGTAATGTGCATATTTAGATGCCAAATTTTGTATATAGAAAATTTGATGCAAAATTAGATGCAAAATTGGAAATATAAAAGAGCCCATGAGGTTGATTTGCAAATATTAAAAGCTCACATTTGTATCATCTTAATGCCATGTAAAGCGCAAAAAATGTGTTTCCTTACTATGAATGTTGTATCCTTATATAATTTGTATCATCTTAATTTTGTATCCGTACATTTCTATTGTCTTAATTCCATTACATTTGTGTCATCAAATGATGTAATAGTTGGAGTCATTGAGTCAAAATTGGTCAAATATGTCCAAAGTAAAATGATGATTCCCTGGTGAAGGGATAGTGTTCAAGGATTGCATCCTAGCACTAAATGGATTACACCATTAGCTCCAGTTGGGTAGGTAAATGCTAGGCACAACCCCATTTCAACTATTGAGTCAGCAAAATGTTCTGAACCATGCCGGACTAAAGTGTCCCCAAGGTGCACTAAGCACGATTGGGCAGAAAACTTTTGAGGCTCGTAAATCAAACCCTATGAGAGGTATCAAAGATCCATGAGATGCTACAAGATGGTGTTTCTGAGGCCTACAATAACCTCTCTCCATTCTGGGAGATTCAAATTTGTTTGAATTTGGCACGCGAGTCTCACTCGATGCCAAAATATGCAGTAAGGGTCAGTTGAAAGTTGCACCAATGGATTACTTCCAAACCGTTCATCCTGGCACCAAATGGACTACATAATTAGCTCCACTTGGGTGGGTAAATGCTAGGCACAACCCCATTTTGACCACTAAGTTAGTAGAATGTTCTGGACCACAATGGACCAAAGTGTCCCCAAGGTGCACTAAACACAATTGGGCAGTGAACTTTCGAGCCTCGTAACTCAGACCCCATGAGAGGTATCAAATATCTATGAGATACTACATGATGATATTTTCAAGGCTTACAATAACCTCTTGCCATTCTGAGAGATTTAAATTTGTTTGAATTTGGCACGTGAGTCTCGCTCGATGCCAAAACTTGCAGTGAGGGTCAGTTGAAAGTTGCACCAATGGATTACTTCCAAACCATTCATCCTAGCACCGAATGGAGTATGAAATTAGCTTTGGTTGGGTGGGTAAACACTAGGCACAACCCCATTTTGACCATTGAGTTAGCAAAACATTCCGGACCAAAGTGGCCCCAAGGTGCACTAAGCATGATTGGGCAGAAAACTTTTGAGCCTCGTAACTTGGACCCCATGAGAGGTATTGGAGATCCTTGAGATGCTATAGGATGGTGTTTCCAAGGCCTACAATAACCTCTCTCCATTCTGGGAGATTCAAATTTGTTTGAATTTGGCACACTTGTCTCACTTGATGCCAAAACTTGCAGTGAGGGTCAGTTGAAAGTTGCACCAATGGATTACTTCCAAACCATTCATCCTGGCACCAAATGAACTGCACCATTATCTCCACTTGGGTAGTTAAATACTAGGCACAACCTTGTGTTGACCACTGAGTCAGCAGAACATTTCGGACCACGCTGGACCAAAGTGTCCCCAGGGTGCACTAAGCACAATTGGGTAGCAAACTTTCAAGCCTCGTAACTCAGACCCTGTGAGAGGTATCAAAGATCTATGAGATGCTACAAGATTAATTTTTTGAAGCCTAAAATAACCTCTCTCCATTCTGGGAGATTCAAATTTGTTTGAATTTGGCACGCGAGTCTCGCTTGATGCCAAAACTTGCAGTGAGGGTCAGTTGAAAGTTACACCAATGGATTACTTTCAAACTATTTGTCCTAGCACTGAATGGACTATGCCATTAGCTCTAGTTGGGTGGGTAAATAGTAGGAACAACCCTATTTCAACCACTGAGTCAGCAGAATGTTCCAGACCACGCCGAACCAAAGTGTCCCCAAGGTGCATTAAGCACGATTGGGCAGTGAACTTTCAAGCCTCATAACTCAGACCCCATGAGAGGTATCAAAGATCTATTAGATGCTATAGGATGATTTTTTTGAGGCCTACAATAACCTCTCTCCATTTTGGGAGATTCAATTTTTTTTAATTTGGCACGCGAGTCTCGCTCGATGCCAAAATTTGCAATGAGGGTAAGTTGAAAGTTGCACCAATGGATTATTTCCAAACCATTCATCCTGGCACCAAATGGACTATCCCATTAGCTCCAGTTAGGTGGGTAAATGTTAGGAACAACCCCATTTCAACCACTGAGTCAGCAGAACGTTTCGAACCACACTAGACCAAAGTGTCCCCAAGGTGCACTAAGCACGATTGGGCAGAAAACTTTTGAGGCTCATAACTTGAACCTTGTGAGAGGTATTAGAGATCCATGAGATGCTATAGGATGGCATTTTTGAGGCCTACAATAACCTCTCTCCATTCTGGGAGATTCAAATTTGTTTGAATTTTGCACGCTAGTCTCGCTCGATGCCAAAACTTGCAGTGAGCGTCAGTTGAAAGTTGAACCAATGGATTACTTCCAAACCGTTTATCCTGGCACCAAATGGATTGTGCCATTAGCTCCATTTGGGTAGGTAAATGCTAAGCACAACCCCTTTTTGACCACTGAGTCAGCAGAACATTCCAGACCACACTAGACCAAAGTGTCCCCAAGGTGCACTAAGCACGATTGGGCAGCGAACTTTCAAGGCTCGTAACTCAGACCCCATGAGAGGTATCAGAGATCCATGAGATGCTAAAGGATGGCATTTTTGAGGCCTACAATAACCTCTCTCCATTCTAAGAGATTCAAATTTGTTTGAATTTGGCATGCCAGTCTCGCTTGATGCCAAAACTTGCAGCGAGGGTCAGTTGAAAGTTGCAATAAGAACGATTGTTCAACAAACTATCAAGCCTCATAACTCAAACCTCGTGAGAGGTATCGGCGATCCTACAAGACTATGTTTCTTAGGCATTTCTAGTGTATTTGCAGGGGTACAAATAGAGTACTGATGTTTTGTTCAAAAGACCAATATGTTTTGATATGGCCAAAAGGGTGTTTTATTATTGCCAAAAGGGTGTTTGATTATGTAATTAGGCCAATTTGAAGTCTTTTAGTCATTGGGAGTAAAAGGTAAGTCTACAAACCTTGAAACCACTTTAATAGATATCCTTATATACCTCAAATGATGAATTACACGTGTGAACACACGTAGCACATAAAGTGTACACATAAATTTTGTTAAGTCATGAAGCATACATGTAGCACATAATTATAAAGCATACAACATGAATTCACTTAAGTCATGCACATAGCCCATACATGTGAATTTAGGTTATGAATATTGTACTTGAATATACATGAATATACTTAAGGCATAAATTGTACACAAGAGTACATACACAAGCATATTTACATACTAACAATGAATAAATGAACACATAATTAACAAATTGGATCAAATATCAAGTTTCATATATATATCAAAATGAACAATAATTTTGTCCTCATGATTATATGTCAACATATCTAGATACAATGTGGCATAGGCATGTTATACACTAAGTTTGCACCCTTGTTTCAAGCTCTTGTAGTCTTGATAACCTAGTATAACATGGGAATCATCTCCAGGTTGTGGGACCTATGGTAACTAAGATGAGACCTCCAGGTTCTAGGCTGGTTCCTCTTGGATAATCACCCTAATTTGCTTCTAGACATGAAAAAGTAAACTTTGAGAGAAAGGGATAGAAGGAGTTCTTGAAAAGGGAAATGACTGAAAGCAAACTACCTACTAGGTGATACACTGAAATTAGGGTTTGGATCTCAGTATAAAGGAATGGAATTAATGAAAGGCTTAGGTCTCGTAGGTCACAACTTATTAAATAGGATTGCATAAGTATTTAATAGAAGGGCATGAACATAAGACACAATTTATGACCTACAAGCAGACATTCACTTCTACAAATCGGTGTAGGATTGAGACAAGACTGTTAGGGGGCTGAAGTATACCCACAAAACATCTAAATTAGATCAAAAACAGTAACACACAAAATTGCAAAAAGAAAGAGGGATCAGGAACCCTAAGATATCACTAAAAAACATCATATACCTTAATCCAATAAGAGATAATTCAAACAAGGAAGCATAGGGACATGATGGATTGTCACAAAATACCTCTACAATATTTGAATAATCAATGGGAGAAATACAACTGTATAAGCTAGAGGGTAGAGATGATACCATAGATGACCCTTAAGAAAAGATAAATTTCTTCTACAAATTGTCCAACTCTTAGCTCAAAAGCTCCAAAAATACAATATATACACACTCAACTGCACGCAGGCAGGAGTCAAAAACCTAACTAGGGTTTCATGGATTTTATATTAGAATAATATTAAAACCCTAACTACCATCAAATCTAATCCTAAATGCATCTCTGTAATACTCAGGCTGATCAGATATTATGTGCCCATCTCTGTATTGCATCAACTCGCAGACAAGCAACCTGGATTCATCCACTTTCCTGCACAAAGTCTCACCATGAATGCTCAAGCTGGTACCTTTTTGAGATAAGAATCAACCCATGACGGCTACCCAGACCTCCTCATCATTCTTCTTTTAACTTTAAATGTCCTGGAGACATAAATTCTTGAGCTACCTCACCATTGTATCCCATTGAATCATAAACTAGTTAAAACCCCCGCAGAGATATTCAAATTTAAACTGCAATGGCTAGCTGGTCATTTTAAAACATAACCGTCGATCTCCTTTCTCCCTGGAAAATGGATGGCTTAGATCAGCTTGACAATAGTTGCAAAACCCCTTGAAAATTTTGAGTCCACATTAGGAAGTCAACAGCCAATAGCATTTGACCATGTCAACACCTCTATCATATTTGGACCCACCTTGGGTTTTCTCTTTTAAGTCATTTAGCGACTATGTGACTGAAGACTTCCTCTAATTCATGGAATCCTTTTCATAACCCTGGTCTAGTTAAGTGATTCAACGAACAAGGCTTTTCACTGAATCACTGGGTCTCTCTAATAACCCTGGTTATATTAAGCGAACATGAGAAAACCTCTTATTCGCTAATTCGTAGAATACCTTTAACCGCTCATGAGAATTATGGCTTACGTTTGGCGAACTGGTGACTGAAGACAACCACCAGATTACTAAGAACTTTAGGGGTTCACTAATTAATTTTGAGATTCTACAAATACACACATTTGTGCACTCGCCAGATCATTTAGAGCATTGCTATCTTATCACATGAATGAGCGACCAAAGAGAAGTTATCAAGGCCGCCAAATATTTTATCAAACCTTGGGCCCATCTTGCCACCTATCAATCTTTTATTCTCTCTAACCACCTCATTAGCAACACCTGGCAAGCCTTCTGACATCGGACCCACTTAAGAAAAGATTCTAATCTAATGGCAGGCACAAGATCTCACACCCTTCAAATATTCCTTGCACCTTTACGCCAGCTATAGATCTTCATTAAGCCACAACCCCACTGACACACCAGACCCACTAGAAGTCTTTGTTAGCACCACATGGACCAATTACATTTGAACAAGTCAACACACCTGATAGACTCAGACCCACGATCTGTAGAAAGAGCATTAGATGGTTGTCGCTAATTGCTGACTTAAATAGCGTGCATCTTATCCTAGTGGCATAGTGAAAAACACAAGATCTTATTGTACTTTAACCTCCTAAAAAGATCAGGACCCACTGACATATGCCTAATCACCATTATGTGGACCAATCAAATGTGAGCACGTTCAAAAGAAAGGACCCACTGAATGAAGCTCTAACAACAAATCAAGATTGATGATCGATGCAAGATCTGATGCTCTGACACAAACCCATGAGATCATACGCCAACCGTAGGATCTTTAGAACATAGTCTATTGGGCCCGCTCTGACATTTTTTACAAATCATCACCTCTCGACCAATAGAAAGCCTCCTAGTAGGACACCATGGCAGTGGACCCACTAAACTCTGAAGCACTGATAAAAAGGGAATATCGACAGTTGTCATAAGATTGCAAGCCTCTGACACATGCTATGAGATCTTACGATAGTCATTCATCTCATCAACTGGGACCCCACTCAAAATTTAGCTCTGAAAGCCTTAGTGAATGTGCGACCAAAGGAAGAACTGCTCAGTCACTGAATGTAATTCCTAACCATGGTTAAGTCTGTAGAATACACAAACAAGGCATTCACAGAATCATTGAGTGTTTAGTCCAACCTGGGGTTACAGTTAGCGAATGCCCAACTGAAAGGCAATCCATGGAGTCACTAAATACTTTAGGGCACCACCAATTTATCTCATGACTAAGAAAAACACTGCAGTCGCTAGCTCGCTAGATCAAAAGGGGAACCGCCAGAGAACTTAGAGAACCTAGGACTGAGGAAAGGCAAACCATTCACTGAGTTGCAGGATGTTAAGAACTTAACCGCCTGGATTAAAAGATTACATGAACCACTACAGTCGTGTAGTCAGGGAATGAAAGGTCTAACCCACCGGGGATTAGGAGAACTTGCGACTGAAAGGAAATAATTATGCACATGGGTTTTTGAAGACTTAAGTGGCCATGATAAAGTAACATGAAAATAGAATGAGGGCCTAGGGTTTTAGACACAATAGCTAGTTTACGAATTTTTTAAGGGTTTTGCACCTAGCCAAAGACCTACAAAAGGTTGCAAAGACCAAGGGAAAATAGATAAACCCATGAAATTTTGCAGAGTGCTTGGCAAGGTGAAAACAAAGACCTGGGGATAGGTTTTAGCCAAATTTGCATGTATGTGGAAATTAGGGTAACATTTTGGTGATTTCTGCTAGATGTCAACCTGCTAGACATGGATTAGTGGCCTTGACATATCCATTGGGCATGGGGCCATTACAGGAACACAAAACTTTGACAGAGACAAAACTGGACTAGAGAGACAAACTTGTGCACAGACACTTCTTGGAAAGTAGGAAACTAACCTAGAAAATAGAGAAAGAAAGCAGGGGAAAAATATATTTACAAAAATTACAAAGAGGGATTAACCTCAAAGCAGGGTTTCAAGTGGAAACCATTTACTGATATTGGCAAGGCATCTCCTTCAAGTGTTGAAAGTTGAAAGTCATTAGATCCCTTGGACTCTATGATTACAAATGGCCCACCCCAAAAGGAGTCAAATTTTGTATGTCTGTCAGGCTTGGATTTGAACTCATCCCATTTGAGGACTACATCCCCAACCTTGAAATTTCTGACTCTGGCTCTCTTATCAAAACTCTTCTTTGTTTGAATCTGATGGAATACCATATCCTATATTGATTTGTCTCTGATTTCTTCTAATTCCATCAACTGAGCATACTTGACCTTCAAGGGATCTCCTTCATCAAATAGGGCATATTGAGTAGCTAGGTCCAAAGCTGGTAATTCAGTTGAAATGGACAACCTAGCCTCTCTTCCATACACTACCACATAAGGAGAATTACCAATGATTTTCTTTGGGGTAATTCTATCTAACCACAATGCAGACCTCAACTTAGTATGCCAATCTCTCTGATTTTCTTGAAGAGTCTTCTTGATTATCCTAATCAGGTTCTTATTTGTTGATTCAGCTAAGCCATTGCCTTGGGGGTAGTAATTGGAACTGGTACTCAAATAGATGTCATTCTTGACTACCCATTCTAAGACTTTGAGGCCTATGAATGCTAATGCATTATCTGATATGATGTAATCAAGAATGCCAAATCTGTGAATTATGTCATCATAAAAACTTAATAAAACACTCTCATTGGCTTCTTTTAATGCAATTGCTTCTATCCATCTAGTGAAATAATCAGTTGTAGTAATTATCCACTTATGGCCTGCACTAGATGGAGGATTGATCATTCTAATGAAGTGTATACCCCACCTCATGAAGGGTTGCTTTGTTCTGATTGGTTGTAGGGGCAAGGCTGCAAGCCTTTCTTTTCCTGCAAACATGGCACACTTGATGCATTTTCTGACATAATCATGACTATCCTTGAAGATAGATGGCCAATAGTATCTAGCCCTCATGATTTTAAAAGTAGTAGTCCTAGGAGAAAAGTGACCTCTAGAAGGTCCATCATGAAACTCAAATAGGACATCAGCTATCTATTTTGAATCTATGCATCTTAAAAGGACACCATTGTGATCCTTTCTGAAAAGAACTTCATCTATCAGCACAAAAGGAATAGATTGTAACCTATAATACCTTCTTTTTGCTGAATCTAGGCCTGCAGGACATTGTCTTGTCTTCAAATAATTGATCATATTAGGCAACTAGCTTGTTGCCTTGGCTTGTTCTTCTATAGAATGCACCACCAGAGATGCATCTATTTGCTTTGATTTCTTTGAACTTTCATCCTCTACCAAATGCTCACAAAGACCTCTTCCTCTAACTAGCTTGGTAGTTTGAATATCAATATCATATTCCATCACCTTGGTGATCCAACCAACTCTTTTCTCATTTAGGTCCTTGGAAAGAAAAAATTCCTTGACACTTGGATGAGTAACCTTTAAATGTACCCTACTATGGGTCAATAGATATCTAAAATTTTTAAGGCTCTTCACCACAGCAAGAACATGTTTTTCCACAAAAGAGTATCTCTGTTCATACTCCTCTAAACCTTTGATAAAGAAAGCAATAGGCTACTCCAATCCATCTGAATTTTCTTGGGTCAACATTGCAGATATGGCATCATGACCCCCATAAGCATAAAGGATAAAATCCTTATTGAAATTCGGGTTTAAGAGGGTAGGAGCTTCTGTTAGGGCCTCTTTGATAGCTTGGAAATTGGCTTTCCCTTCTTTGGTCCAAATGAAAGCTAAACTCTTCTTTAACATGGTTGTCAAAGGCTTTAGTAAATCTACAATGTTAGGCAAGAACCTCCTAACAAAATTAATCTTTCCTATGAAAGATTGGAGACTTTTCTTATGATGTGGCAATGGTAGCTCTAAGATGGCTACAACTCTCTTAGGATCTACTATGATCCCTTCTTTGGATACTACATATCCGAACAATTTTCCTTCATGAACTACAAACACACATTTCTTGGGATTAAGAGATATCCCAAATTCTCTACACCTTTCAAAAATCTTCCTCAAATGTTTGATGTGATCTGTTGCATGCTTGGAATAGATAGTTATGTCATCCAAGTAGACTAGCAAAAACTTGTACATGAGGCTTTTAAAGGCCATATCCATTGCCTTTTGAAATGTAGCTCCTGCATTTGACAAACCAAAGGGCATCTTTTGATAATCCATGGTTCCCCACTTGGTTGTAAATGCAGTCTTATATTGATCCTCTTCATTTACTAAGATTTGATTGTATCCTGAATAGCCATCCAATAATGAAAATCTCTCAGATCTAGAGACACATTCTAAGATTTGATTTGTTCCATGGAGAGTAGTGGATGGCGGTCCTTTAATGAGGCCCTATTAAGATCCCTGAAGTCAACACATAACCTCAACTCCCCATTCTTCTTCCTGATAGGAACAAGGTTGGAAACCCATCTAGTATTCTTGATGGGGTAGATGATACCACTTTCTATTAGTTTGAGTACTTCTTTATGCATAAGTGGCTCAAGCTTGGGATTTACAGGCCTTTTCTTTTGCCTCACTAGTTTGGCATTTGGTTCTAATCCAATAGTGTGCTGGGAAAGGGTAGGATCAAAACCTTTGAGGTCTTCATATTACCATGCAAAAATATCACTGAATTCTTTGAATAACTGAGTGTAAGCTTGCTTTTCCAATTCAGTGTTCACTTTTCCAAATTGTAAGCTCTTACCTGGCTCCAACTCTAAGTCAACACAATGTTCTTTTTGGACTACCAAGCCAGCTTTGTTTTTCCTGACTTCATCATCCTTGTTGAAGATAGTCTCTAATGTGACAAGAACTCTAGGCATCTTATTGGACTTGAGTTATATCACTTGATCACCATAGTTTTGTGATAGACTATCTTGATTATGCTCTGAAAAAACATCTTCTTCAAACAAGAACTGCAAAATTTGTTCATCATTGTCAAACACTTGCCAATTGACATCATTATCAGGGATAGAGGGTCTAAAAATCACTTTGATATGTTGTTGACCCCCTTCTTTTGAAATGCTACTTGGAATGTCATATTGGGATCCAATAGCAGCTAACCTATCTGCATTTTGATTTAACTTCCTAGGGATAGCAACAATATTGAAAGCACAAAAATCTTCAATTGCATCCCAAACTCTATGTTTGTATGCTTTCATGGTGTCATTTTTGGTTGCACTTATCCCTCTCACTTGGCTGACAACTAACTCACTGTCACCATAAACTTTTAAGGCTTTAAAGCCCTCTATTTCTAGCCCATTCTAGTCCATTGACTAGGCTTTCATATTTTGTAGTATTGCTAGTGCAGGAGAAACTGAATCTAAAGGTAGTATAATACCTTTCTCCTTTTGGGGACACTAACATAGCACCACCACCAAAACCATGTCTACTTCTAGCTCCATCAAAAAATAGTTCCCAAACCTGATTGCTCTAATCCTCTGAATCAATGTCTTCTTTGAAAAGGCTTGGCTCCATGACTCCACTCTCTTGTATCAAATAACTTCCCAAACCAAAATCCCAAATAAGATTTTCTTGGGCCTCTGAAGCTCTTTCATCTAGAAGAATATCAGGGATACTCTCTATCTTTGTGCTTGCTTCACTAATGGTTTGGAAGTCACTGTCATCAAATATAGGGCAGTTTATATTGATGGTATTGGACACATATGGCTCTATATGGTGTGTTGTTAATGGTTCTGACCTAATGGTGACTTTGGTCCCATACCTTGTATGAAATAGCATGTGAGACCAATCAAAAGATAGATAACCTCCTATCTTGGTTGTAAACTCCCTTGAAAGACATATAGCAAATAATGCAAGGAGATCTATGATATATATATCAAGGAGGATGGAAAAATTAGGACTAGCATGAAGGATTAGACTAGTATCCTTGGCCACACCTATAGTATTGACTTAGGATCCATCAATCTGGGTAACCTTCTTTTGAAAGGGCTCATATTTTAGTCCTAATTGATCAGCTACTTTCTTGGGCATCACAGTGCTAGTAGCTCCACTATCTACCATACAATTATGTAATAAAAATTTTCCAATGATTAAAGATACATAAAAGAGAGGTGGTTTTGAGTTCCTACCTTGAATGGCATTGGTCTTGGAGTTTCTACTTGGAGCCTCCTTTTCTTGATTAGTGTTAACCAATAATGGCTTTGCAGGTTCTTTTGTAGGTTGAGGAGTTGCCACTTCCATCATGGCCTTCTTCAAAATTTTAGGTTGTCCAGGAAGAGCCAAAGAGTCCCACATGGACATGGTGACATTCACCTTCTTCATGTTGTCTACAATATTAAAAGGTGTCATAGTGTGTACTCTTTGTTGTGTTTTTACTATGATGGGCTCCACTTCTTTAGAATGCTGGCCTTCTTTGCTTGTGATGGTAGGAGCCTCCTTAGGTGTGATGGGAGTAGCTTGCTATAGTGGCTCTGCAAATGTAGTAGCTTTGGCATTGGAATCTGCTCTCTCCATGTCTTGGGCTCTTCTTTTTGCTCTTGTATAGGAAACAAAAGTAGCTTCATCATTGACTCCATTGAAGTCTGGTTGCTCCCAATTGAAAAGAGCAGTCTCATTCTATTGTGATTCTTGCTGAGGGACTGTTCCACTGGATGAAACCTCTGATTGAGCTTGTGAGGCATTTTGAACCATTAGAGCTTGGTTCATCCATCTATTTGAACATGTAGCCTGATTATGAGGCTAATTACAAGGAAAGAACCATTCATTATCCATATTCATATTATTTTGACTAGGAACCACATCCCTCACTGGATTTGCAAAATTTAGAGGTGCAGGGTTATATGGTTGGAATGGTCTCTAATTAGAACTTTGTCTTTGTCCTTGGTAGCCTCCTTGGTATGGTGGCCTATTTTGTTGATAAGGTTATCCTTGATTCTGATATTGCTGATTAGGACCTTGGCCTTGTGTATGAAATGGTGGTCTGATTCCTTGACCTTGTTTCTTTAAATTTGTGACCTCTTTAGTCAAGGTCTGCAACAAATTGGTCATTTCTTGCAGCTCTTGAGAGAAACTAGTTGTTAGCTCCTGACCGCTGGTACTGGCCTGAGGTGCTAATATGGTAGGGATAGGAGTAAATGGGGGTACTTGTGTAGGTGCAATGGGTTGAAGGCTAGGAAAAATGGGCATTGGAGGCCTTCTAGCAATCATGCCTGCTTGAATCAAACAATTTTCAGCCCTGATAGCTATGTCAAAAGCTTGGGGTAAAGAAGTACCACCCATAGACTGGATCATGACAGAAATTTGACCATTTAGACTTTGCAAATAATAAAGGAAAGCATGGTCAGTTGATGGTCTCACAGAGACTGGGATTCTATTCCATGTTTTAAGGAATCTACTATTGTAATCTATCATTTTCTCTTGAGGGTCTCTCTTGATAGTTGTTAACTTCTCAACTAGAGACAAGTTATCTGATTTATCCTCAAAATGTTTACTTAAGGCATCCCCTAATTCATCCCATGATGTAATAGAACCAACAATTAGAGTTCTAAACCATTCTAGACCTTTACCTTTTAGAGAGGCTACTAATAACTTTGTGGCCACATCTTCTTGAGTAATGTTGTGTATGCTGCATATGGTGGTCACATCTCTTATGTGTTCAAAAGTAGTAGTTTGCCCTTCACCTATGAAATCAGGTATACTCTTAAGGGCCACCAAGGGTACATCATGATGTTGGGAAAAATTTAATGGACTACCCTGATTAAAGGGTGCAAATGCAAATGGTCTTGCCATTGTAGGAGTTGGAATCTGAAGATTAACAACTATATGAGCTATATTCATTGCTAGATTTGAATCTTCTTCTAGATCTCTGGTTAGAGATCTGCCTCTTCTTCTAGAATGAAAGGGAAAAGGTCTCCTTTCTGAAGTATCAGGAGGTGTAGACTGAACTCTCCTTGTAGGGGATGTTCTTTGAGTTGACCTACCTTTGTGACTTCTTCATGAGGGAAACTCTAAAAATTTAGTGGGCTTTGAGCTCCTAGTCTCAATCTTTCTCATAAACCTTTGAACAAGGTAGCCTAGATCTTTGAAATCAGTGGAGTCACCAGATATAATTGATAGGATGACTTCTAAAAGCCTGTATTATGCAATCTGTATATCAGAGATAACATATCTTTCAAATAATGAACTTCTTGTGCTATCCCACCGGGCATGCCAGAATTGTTATACACTAAGTTTGCACCCTTATTTCAAGCTCTCGTAGTCTTGATAACCTAGTATAACATGGGAATCATCTCCAGGTTGTGGGACCTATGCTAACTAAGATGAGACCTCTAGGTTCTAGGCTGGTTCCTCTTGGATAATCACCCTAATTTGCTTCTAGACATGAAAAAGTAAACTTTGAGGGAAAGGGATAGAAGGAGTTCTTGAAAAGGGAAATGACTGAAAGCAAACTACCTACTAGGTGATACACTGAAATTAGGGTTTGGATCTCAGTATAGAGGAATGGAATCAATGAAAGGCTCAAGTCTAGTAGGTCACAACTTACTAAATAGGCTTGCATAAGTATTTCATAGAAGGGCCTGAATATAAGACACAATTTATGACCTGGAAGTAGACATTCACTTCTGCAACTTGGTGTAGGATTGAGACAAGACTGTTAGGGGGCTGAAGTATACCCACAAAAACATCTAAATTAGATCAAAGATAGTAACACACAAAATTGTAGAAAGCAAGAGGGATCAGGAACCCTAAGATATCACTGAAAAAACATCATATACCTTAATCCAATAAGAGATAATTCAAACAAGGAAGCATAGGGACATGAAGGATTGTCACAAAATACCTCTACAATATTTGAATAATCAATGGGAGAAATACAACTGTATAAGCTAGAGGGTAGAGATGATACCACAAATGACCCTTAAGAAAAGATGAATTTCTTCTACAAATTGTCCAACTCTTAGCTCAAAAGCTCCAAAAATACAATATATACACACTCAACTGCACGTAGGCAGGAGTCAAAAACCTAACTAGGGTTTCATGGATTTTATATTAGAATATTATTAAAACCCTAACTGCCATCAAATCTAATCATAAATGCATCTTTGTAATACTAAGGCTGATCAGATATTATGTGCCCATCTCTTTTCTGCATCAACTCGCAAACAAGCAACCTGGATTCATCCACTTTCCTGCACAAAGTCTCACCATGAATGCTCAAGCTAGTACCTTTCTGAGACAAGAATCGACCCATGATAGCCACCTAGACCTCCTCATCATTCTTCTTTTAACTACAAATGTCCTGGAGACATAAATTCTTGATCTACCTCGCTGTTGTATCCCATTGAATCAAAAACTGGCAAAAAACCCCCATAGAGATATTCAAATTTAAACTGCAACGACTAGTCAGTCATTTTAAAACATAACCATCGATCTCCTTTCCCCCCAAAAAATGGATGGCTTAGATCAGCTCAACAACAGTCACAAAACCCTTGAAAAGTTTGAATCCACATCAAGAAGTCAGTGGCCAATAGGATTTGAGCATGTCAGCACCTCTGTCATATTTGGATGCACCTTGAGTTTTCTTTTTTAAGTCATTCAATGACTGTGTGACTAAAGACTTCCTCTAATTTGCAAAATCCTTTTCGTAACCCTAGTCTAGTTAAGCGATTGAGTGAACAAGGCTTTTCACTGAATCACCGAGTCTCTCTAATAACCTTGGTTATATTAAGTGAACATGAGAAAACCTCTTATTCCCTGATTCATAGAATACCTTTAACTGCTCATGAGAATTATGGCTTACGTTTGGCGAATTGGTGACCAAAGACAACCACCAAATCACTCAGAACTTTAGGGCTTCACTAATTAATTCTAAGATTTTGTGAATACACACATTCGCACACTTGCTAGATCATTTAGAGCATTGCTATCTTATCACACGAATGAGTGACCAAAGAGAAGTTGTTGGGGCCGCCAAATATTTTGTCAAACCTTGGGCCCATCTTGCCACCTGTCAATCTTTTATTCACTCTAACTGCCTCATCAGCAACACCTCAGCAAGCCTTCTGACATCGGACCCACTTAAGACAAGATTCTAATCTAACAGCGGGCGCAAGATCTCATACCCTTCAAATATTCCTTGCGCCTTTACGCCAGTCATAGATCTTCATTAAGCCATGACCCCACTGACACACCGGACCCACTAGAAGTCTTTGTCAGCACCACGTGGACCAATTACATTTGAGCAAGTCAACACACCTGACAGAATCGGACCCACGATCTGTAGAAAGAGCATCAGACAGTTGTTGCTAAATCACTGACTTAAATAGCGTGCATCTTATCCCAGCGGTGTAGTGACAACAACAAGATCTTACTATACTTTAACCTCCTGAAAAGATCGAGTTCCACTGACATATGCCTAATCACCATTATGTGGACCAATCAAATGCGAGCACATCAGAAAGAAAGGACCCACCAAATGAAGCTCTAACAACAAATCAAGATTGATGGTTGGTGTAAGATCTGATGCTCTAACACAAACCCATGAGATCATACGCCAACTGTAGGATCTTTAGAACACAGTCTGTCGGGCTTGCTCTGACATTTTTTACAAATCATCACCTCTCGACCAATAGAAAGCCTCCAAGTAGGACACTGTGGCAGTGGACCCACTAAGCTCTGAAGCGCTAAGAAGAAGGGAAGATCAATGGTTGTCGTAAGATCGCAAGCCTCTGACACATGCTATGAGATCTTACGACAACTGTTGATCTCATCAATTGGGACCCCACTCAAAATTTAATTCCAAAAGCCTTAGCGAATGCAGGACCAAAGGAAGAACCACTCAGTCACTGAATGTAATTCCTATCCATGGTTAAGTCTGTAGAATACGCGAACAAGGCATTCACAGAATCACTGAGTGTTTAGTCCAACCTGGGGTTACAGTTAGCGAATGCTCGACTGAAAGGCAATCTGTGGAGTCGTTGAATACTTTAGAGCACCACCAATTTATCTCGCAACTAAGAAAAGCACTATAGTCGCTAGCTCACTGGATCAAAAGGGGAACTGCTAGAGAACTTAGAGAACCTGTGACTGAGGAAAGGAAACCGTTCACTAAGTCGCGGGATGTTAAGAACTTAACCGCCTGGATTAAGAGATTACACGAACCACTTCAGTCGCGTAGTCAGGGAATGAAAGGTCTAACCCACCGAGGATTAGGAGAACTTGCGACTGAAAGGAAATAATTATGCACATGGATTTTGGAAGACTTAAGTGGCCGTGATAAAGTAACATGAAAATAGAATGAGGGCTTAGGGTTTTAGACACAACAGCTAGTTTATGAATTTTTTAAGGGTTTTGCACCTAGCCAGAGACCTAGAAAAGTTTGTAGAGACCAAGGGAAAATAGATAAACCCATGAAATTTTGTAGAGCACTTTGCAAGGTGAAAACAAAGACCCAGGGATAGGTTTTAGCCAAATTTGCATGTATGTGGAAATTGGGGTAACAACGCCATCTCAAAATATGTCATATGAAATCTCAAAATAAGAAGTTCAACTACAAATATTTCTAGGACATCTTATTCTACTGGTGGATCATCAAAATGGAGCCTCTTTGAAGTACTCTTCAGCTCTAATAGATCCTACATTCAAACACAAAAGTGAAACCCCAAGTTAGATTAAAATTCAGAATCATAGTCAACAATAATAAATAAAATTTAAACTAAAATTGAACTCTCATATACCTCGCATCTCTGTCTCCTCCCACGGGTAGGAGACCTAATATATGTCCTTATTGGTAGCGTAGGAATAGTGCCACTAATGATGACTCCCACCTGCATATGTTTATGAACATGAGATTGATCTATGAGTTATACTATTTAATGTTAAAAACTTGGTAGCAAATATATGTTTACAAAATAACTTAATTAACATTAAAACATACCTTTGTTAACCTTTCTTCATGGATTGTTGGCTGAGTCATTACCAATACAAACCCTTGCTGTTCTGGCTCCCTCAAACTAGGAGTGACCTACAAAAGTCTAACAGATACTTCATATTATCATAACTTGACCATATTACATATACTTGATAGAAAAATGCACACAAATAACTTTAGAAATGTATGTAGCGCGGGGCTATCACTCCGAATGGATATGCATGTGACTCTATCATGACAATAGGGTCTCACAACATCATCACATGCCACTCTCTATCAAATAAACCATGTAAATTAAAAATGAGTACACACAATTGACAAGTATACATGTATGCATAAACAAACTAAATTACTTAATTACCTTTCCTTTATCAACAACTAAGACCTGCACCCCATCACATTGCCCCCTGGTGGAAACTGGTGACACCTGCATTAGTATGTAAAAGATGATCATAAAAATTAGAAAACAATGTACATATATTATTATCATAATTTAAAAGGAAACCAATGAGTACATTAAAACATATGTACTGTGGAAGACTCAAGACCAAACGATATGGCCGAAAGCGTGGACCCCTCCACCTATGCCATCTCCTCCTTTGTCATCAACTAAACATAAATGTAACACATAAAAAGACATAAGTGAGAAATTATTATAAGGAAATTCTACTAAAAATACGAACAATAAAATTTAAAAACAATGTAAAAAGTGAATGGTTTACCCTTACCATAATAGTGGGAGTCCATGGCACTATAGGCTCCTGATGCACATCTCCATGAGTTGCTTTAGTGCCTTTAGCATGCTGTGTAGAGTTGTCCCCATCGAAGTCAAAACTATATGTATCACTATCAGTCAGGGGACCAAGACAAATATTCTTACATATAACGCAAGTGTGGGCCACACAAACATGTGAGCTCATGGAAGTGCCAGAAGCATCAAGGCAAGGAGGCAACAATGTTGTGCTTTGTGTAACCAACAGATCACTCAACGTGCGAATGGCTTGAATAGTCTGTGAGCTGGCCTCAACAATAATGTCTAGATGCTGCACTGTGGGAGGTGGTGAAATCTTGAGAGGGGGGACATATGTGCGGGATTTCACCTGTTGTGATGATGGCCTATCTTGCGGAGCACCTAAACCTACACCCCGGTTTTGTCTCATACTCTAATAATTCACCTTGTGACCGAGTACAAATTCAACATACAATTTTCTAAGAAAATAAAATGGGACATCCAAATTGTTGTGAGGTGGTCTATCAAAAACCATCCACCAATGGTCTCAAAAGTTGTCACGTATTGCACTATTTGTGCACCATTTAATTGAGAACTTGGATTTTTTAGGGTCTACTTTTAGACCAGTTTTAGGATCCACAAAAAGATTAGCTATGTCATGTTTTGTTATATTTAGGTTCATGACTTCATCATAATCAAGCCCATCGTCAAACTAGGTGTGCATGGAATTGCGCCAAAGAAGTGTAGCATTATGTTGCTATGTCAGTTTCTCTATGTTTTCAATTATTGTGTTCAATGTCATAAACATGCGGCACAATGTGGGGATATTGGCATATACAATTTCCAATCCTCTAAGTTCATTTAGATTATCTCCTATTAGATCTTCTAAACAATGAGGGTTTGTGATAGGTACATCTTTTGGAGGTGGGGGATTGTTGGGAGGTGGGTTTGGATTGTTTGCAGGATCATTAGGAGGGTTTTCTGATTCCATGTCTGATAGAAATGAAAAAAAAAGATAATTACAATGAATTCTAAAAAAAAAAAAAAACTCATTGCTACCCTAATTTTTATATAAAAAATTATATATTTATATTTAAAAATAACAAAAAATAATTAAAATGATAAAAAATAGAAGCTAAACTTACCCGGGCAATTTGGGAAAAATCAGATAGGGGATATGGGACCAGATATCTGAAAGCCTAGCTATGTTCAACATTTTTGCAATGAAAAAATGTTGAACGCAGCTGGGTACAGTGATTTATATTCACTGGAAAATATCGGATATCTGATAATGCCTTTAGGTTTGGCTTTTGGTTTGGCCAGGTGTACTGACACCCAGGCCTACCAAAAAGTCAACAAATCTATTTGTGCGCTTTTGGATGAGTGAAAATAAGTTTTTTTCACATCACCACTTTTTGGCATACCATGATCCTCTACATACCCATACAATGTAGATGATTATGTTTAAGAGAACTAAATTTTAATGTGTGGTAACATTTTTAAGGACTATGTCAATAATGGATACTATATATAGAAATAAACTACACCTAATACTAGATTCTTTCAAGGTAACATGTTTATCTTAGATACAATCATAAGGAATACTCTTAATAATTTTGTGTGCCTTCTTTCATTTGAATTCCTCCATGGAATATTAACATATTGATTTTGAAGTAGAGACATTTTCCATCCCAATATCATCTATATCAAAGATACAAGGGTCTCCTTTCAATATGATCCCAAGAAATGAACCCAACTATAACCATTATAAACCTAACAAAACTATGAAGAAGCAACCGTTTGATGCATTGGAAAGGTATTCAAATTATCTAGAAGCAAATTTCATAAGTAGGAACAAGGCCAGAAATGCACCAGAGACCCTAAAAAATGCAGTTTACTAAAACATAGTAAAATTTGAAAAATTAGATTTTAGTTTTTTTCCAAATTTAATCCTGAGCATTCCTCCCCCCTTGAGAGGCAATGGGACCCATTGCACTAATCTATTGCAATAGATGAGGAAATTGTTCTTCAATTTTTTCCTTAGTAAACCACTTGCCTTGATGAGAATGTTGGCCAGCTCGAACAACCCAATACAGAGGAATGTTCTAATTTCTCAAAGTCTTTAAAATGACTTCAGTAACATGGTCACATTGGACTAGAACAGTAGTAGATGGATTTAACTTTGCAACTTGAATGTGTTCAGTAGCTTGGGAAATATCCAACAAAGGAGAAAAATAGGGTCTCAACAATTCTACATTGAAAACTAGATGCAGTCCCAAAAATGATGGCAAATTAAGTGCAAAAGCATTCTCACCAACTTGTTTCACAATAGTATATGGACCATAACAAAGAGGATGAAGCTTCCTATTTGGTTCATGTAGGTGCTCTTTCTAAAGATGTAACCATACCTTGTCACCGATCTGAAACTTATGAGGAGTTCTATGTTTATCATGCCTTTCCTTATACTTCTAATTACTCTACTCCAAGATCTCATGAACTTGCTGTTGGAGGTGTCTAATGTTATCAATGAATTTTTCTTCTTTATCTACCTCATTGTCACCATTCAATGGACTATTATATTGTAGAGATGGTATTGCTACATCCATAGGTGCCAATGGTTGGTACCCAAGAGAAACCTCAAATGGATTGTACCCTGTAGTACTATGGAGTGCATAGTTGTAGCTGTGTTGCACATAGTGTAAGCTTTCATCCCATGTGTGAGGATGTTTGGAATGATACATCTGTAAAATATGAATAATCATTCGATTCACCACTTCTTTCTGCCCATCTGTTTGGGGATGGAATGTTATGGAATTTGTCAACTTGGTGTCCATTTTAGCCCATAGTGCAGACCAAAATTTGCTGATGAACCTACTATCCCTATCAGAAATAATGGTTTTTGGAAAACCAAAATGAACCCAAACATGTTTAAAAAATAGCTTGGCAATATCTTCTACAGAAATCATCTTTTTACATGCCACCATGAGAGCCATTTTAGAAAACCTATCTACTACAACATATACACAACCATGCCCTCGTCTAGTAGTTGGAAGTCCAGACATAAAATTCATTGAACTAGGCTGCCATGGCTTATCAGGAATAGGTAATGGTAAGTATAGACCCAACTTACAGTTTGTTAGCTTTGCAATTGCATAGCTTGCACAAGCTTGTATATGTGAAATGATATCCTGCTTCATTTTTGGCCAATAGAAATACTTTTGAAGGATAGCAGTAGTCTTACCAATACCAAAATGTCCTACAACATGACTGTAGTGAGCTTCACATATCATTTTCTTCCGTTCCTTGGTGGGTACACATATGTGACCATTATGGAAAAGCAACCCATCCTGCAAGTGAAAATCAGGGATAGACTTTCCTTCTACCAAATTACCATAGATGTTAGCAAAATTAGGGTCAGTACCATATAGCTGTTCCCAAGTTGATGATTGATGACCACATGAATCCAACACTATTGTCAAACCTGCAATTGGAGGCCTACTCAAACAATCTACCACCTTGTTACTACTTCCTTTTTTATGACGAATGTTGAGGTGAAATTGTTGTAGATAGGCTGACCACCGTTGATGTCTATCATTCTGTAGCTTCCCTTGTGTTTGCAAGAATTGAAGTGGTTTATGGTCTGTATGTATAACAATTTCCTTTCCCAGTATATAGTGTTTCCATTGTTTGCAGGCCTGAACAATGGCATACAACTCCTTATCATAGGTGGGATACCTACGTACTGTATCAGAAAAAGTTTCACTATGATAGGCAACAGGATGCCCATGTTGTGTGAGTACCGTACCAAGAGCATAATCGGATGCATCTGTTTCTATCTCAAATGCTTGGTGTAGATCTGGAAGGACCAATATTGGTGTTGAACATAGTCTTTTCTTTAACTCCTCAAATACTTGTTGCTTTGCCTCTGTCCACTGAAATTTTTCTTGTGCTCCACCCCTTAGTGATTGATTAAGAGGCCATGATATGTGCAAGAAACCCAACACAAATCTACGATAGAAGTTGGCTAAGCCCAAGAAGCTATGAAGCTCTGTGAAATTTTTAGGGGATGGCCAATCTTGGATTATTTGAATCTTTGCTGAATCAACATGAACACCCTCAATGTCAATGATATACCCTAAGTATTGAATACTCTGCATACCAAAATAACACTTCTCAATGTTGGCATAAAGTTTGTGTTTTTGCAGAGTTGAAAGAACTTATTCAACATGCTGCAAATGCTTAGACCAAGTTCTGCTAAAGATGAGTATGTCATCCAAATAAACAACTACGAAAGAATCAATGAATGGTCTAAGCACATCATTCATCAATCTCATAAATGTGACTAGGACATTTGTTAGGCCAAAAGGCATGACCAACCATTCAAACAAACCTGCCTTAGATTTAAATGCAGTCTTCCACACATCTGCTGGATCAATTGGTACTTGGTGGTATCCAAACTTCAAGTCAATTTTTGTAAAGAATTTAGCCCCCCTAAGTTGGTCCAACAAATCATCAATTCGAGGGATTGGATATCTATTTTTAACAGAGATTTTTTTTAATGCTCTATAATCAATACAAAGCCTCCATGTCCCATCTTTCTTTTTAGCAAGGACAATTGAACTTCCACAAGGTGAAGCACTTGGATGAATGTGTCCTTTCTGAATCAACTCCTAAATTTGTCTCTTAATCTCATCATTTTCCAAAACTAACCTCCTATATATTGGCTCATGTGGTAGCGGTGTGCTTGGGATTAAATCAATAGAGTGCTTGACTTGACAGTGTGTTGGTACTCCCACTAGTGGTTTAAACACACTATGCTATTCTTTCAAAATTTTATCCATCTGATTTTGTTGATTCTCTATTACCTTAGCATGGGTATTAAGAACAACTAACTTTGTTTGTTCAGGGTGAATCATGAGTACGAAAAAAGCTCCAGTTTGAGAAATCAAGCATTTACATTGTTTAGCACTAATTAAAGAAGCAATTTGTGTTGGACATACCTCTGGTATTCGATACCTCTTCCCACCAAGCTTGATTGTAACACTACATGGCCTGGACTCATACACCCCATGCCTCTAATACATGTATGGCTGCCCCAACAAGACATCACATACATCCAATGGTGCTACATCACATATCACTTCATCCTTGAAAGGCTTGATTGAATATGGAAAATGACACTGTTGATTTATTTGAATATCTTGTCCCTCATTTACCCATCCCATAGAGTATGGTTGTGGGTGTCTTGTCACTTTTAGATTTAATCTTTTGACTGTCTCCCTAGAGATCAAATTCTTTTGACTCCCACTATCAACAATAAAATGCAGAGGCTTTCCATCAACCCACATCTCTGAATGAAAAAGTCTCTCTTCATCTTCACGGGGCAATAGTTTAGCAGTTCCAACTATGGAATATGGGTTTGCTTCTATGATGGAATCATTCTCCTCTTTCTTAGAATTATTTACTGGTGATGATTCAGGTTCAGCTTCCTCTCCTCGTATTTATGTCATCAAATTTTTAATACTTCGGCAATCCTTTGTGTTATGGGTTGGGGACTTATGCATCTCACACCACATGCCTGTGTCTATTTGTGTCTTTTTAGTAGACCACCATGTGTTCTTGGATGAATTTGAATGAGGTTCCTTGGTCACCTATTTTCCTACAAATTTATTGCCACCTTAAACCCTTGGCTTGTTGTTTGCAAAGTAGTCCCTCTTCCCTTTCTGCTTGAATTTATCTTCAATTTTTGTAGCATATTTATAGGCAGTTACCAATGTCTCAATATTCAAAAATTCCATCTCTGTTTGAATATACCTATGAATTCCACTCCGATATTTCAAAATTTGATGCTTCTCTGAATCATCAATACCAAGTTTTGTTGAAAGTAAATGGAATGTATTGGTGTAATCTTGCACAGACTGATCCCTCTTTTATTGAAGAAGCTGCCACTCTATGTATTTTTGTTCATACACATCCTCCGGAAGGTAAGCTTCCTTTATGTATTCCACAAATTCTCCCCATGTGGGCTTCTTATCAAGAGAAATTTCAAAACCATCTTCAACAAATGATTCTCATTCTTTATTTGTGACTTTGGTTTCCCATGCTAATTTCACATGGGTTTCAACTTTGAGGAGAGAAAATGTTATCTTTTCTATATTTGAGAAATTATTTACAAAAAAGTATCTATCCAACTTTGATAACCAGTTATCAACAGCTTCAAAATCGACCTTTCCTTCAAAATTCAGAATGTCGAAATTGACCTGCACTTTGAAAGGGGTATTTCCACGAAATGATGTTTCTGATTTAGAGGGTTTTTTATTCTATAGGAGGCATGAAAATTGACTCATCATCTCCTCTCATTGCTTATTTAAAGCTTCCTCGACCAACTTCTTAACATCATCGTTTGACATCTTTGATCGTGTGCATCTCAAAGGTGGGTATTTTGACAAATCTTGTGTATCCAATCCTAATCTTTGGTAGGAAGACCTTGTGTAAATTGGCATAAAGGAGCCTTCCCGCTCTGATATCACTAATCTAATTTATAAAAACCAGATTACAATACCTGGTGTGATACTTGTAGTATTGTAGAATTCAACACGAAAATTGAGAACAAGAAGATTGCAAACCAAAAAATGATCCATTGTATTCGAATATTTGAGTTTATACAAGTCTTATGGATCCCAAGGGTCATCAAAATCCCTTGGAAATGAAATGAAGAGCCATCATAATATTTATTACAAATAAACTATTCAAACTATCAAAAATTATCAAAAAAAACTATATATAAAAATTAGGTCCACTTGGAGAAGGCATAACTTTCTAGTCCTAGCTCCGAATTGCGAACTGTTTGATGCATTGGAAAGCTATTCAAATTATCTAGAAGCAAATTTCAGAAGTAGGAACAAGACCAGAAATGCACCAAAGACCCTCAAAAATGCAGTTTACTAAAACATAGTAAAATTTGAAAAATTAGATTTCAATTTTTTTTCCAAATTTAATCTTGAGCATTAAAGCTAATATTTAGAAGTTGTAAGATTATCAAGAAGGTTTTTTCATATTAGTTAATTTAACTATAAAAGAAAAAAAAAACCCTTTTTTAACATAATCTAAAGATTTAAAAAAATTAAGTTTGTATGCTTTAAGGATCAAAATCCCAAGAGATGTTAAAATTACAAACATATAGGATAAGAGACAAAAAAAGGTTACATTTAAGAAAAACACTACATACCTTCTCTTTCTATGAACATAGAACAACAAATCAAACTCACTCAAAATTTTGATTTACAACAAATACTATGTAAAAAACAACTTTATATTAGTTTAAAATGATTATTGAGTTACTCTAGAAGGTGGGGGGACAAGATTTTTCTAGATTTTCTTGTTTCTTGTTTCTTTATCTTCTTATCCTCTAGGAACTTGTTGAGTAGATCAAGTTCTTTATTCAAGTTGTCTCTTCCATGTGGAAAGAAATGAGTAGATTGAATCTCTAATTTGTACATAATTGAGATGCCTTCCTTCAAAAGAATTATATGATTTGGTTTTTGAGAATTTCGGTGGCTACCAAGAGTTGTAGCATAATATTGAAGAATGTGAGCTCACTATGGAACTCAATAAGATACCTTATTTTGTCTTGAAAGACTTGAACCTCATTCTCTTCTTCCTTAACAAATATAAAATCTAGTTAAAAAGGATAACCCAAAAATTATTCAAGTCAATGTTGAATGCATTAGCATAACCAACTAGAACTTCATGCCATGAAAAACCAATTTTATCATTCCATTTAACAAGATGACCAACAAACAAAGACCATAGAGCAATAGCATACTTACAAGCAAAAAAATGTCAAAAGATTCATTAACATTGCAAAGATCACAATTTTTACTTTGCAAACTAATATTATTCATAAATTGGCCTAGAGAAAGTTTCTTAAGGATAAAGAGCCAACAAAAACAAGCAAGATTGGGTTCAACGGAGTTTTGCAATATGTCGAATAGAATAAAGGACCATCAAGTATCACACCAATTGTGATTCCAAGTAAAATGTAACCATTTAATAACCTTCCTTGGGGCAATCAACATCATGTAGATCTTGTTCATAGTAATATCTTGCAAGTTAGAGCCATTTTTCCATTTTACTTGATTGAGAAATTCAAATTATGTTAGAAGCTTATCAGAGATGCCTCCCCTTAACCCTTTGAGAATCATTGAATGTGTTTTATTTTGAGTGTTAGCCAATAAGAGCCTCGTTTGCAAGTGATCCCAAGTGCTCACAACCTCTTTGTCTATTACATCTTCTAAGCTAGGGATCCCATTAAAGCACCACCTCTAACTTGAACAACCCTTTGAGAGAGCAAGAGGCTTTCCATTGAGTGTGATGTTACACCACAAAGATCTATAAGAGGCACAATATGGGGGGAAAGACTGCCACCCTCATTAATAATTAAGGACTCCCAATCATAAAATATATAATAAAACCAAAATTTATGACATGTATTCAATAGTACTTATGTCATTCAAATCATTAATATAATTGAAAATTGATTTAATGAATTATGTGCTTTAAGATATTTGATTCATTCATTCATTTATATGCTTTAAAACATATAATTTAAATTAAAATTAATTTTCACATTCACTATCCAATATGAACCAATAAAAAGACAAATAAAACCCATTGATGTAACATTTTACAATTATCTAAGATAAAATAAAAATTAAATAAGTACCTATTCTACCCGGGCACTATAGTGGAGTTAATTTTCTACGTAATCACCGCTCATTTTCTGTCCTCCAAAGTGACGCCACAGGATACCCCGAAGTTATCGGGATATTTTAATCCGGGTCACTTACGCTTAGCCACACACGTCAACAACCATGCCCACGTGGCAGATATCCGAGGCATTTCGTCCTTCCCCATGTGTTTTTTAATCTCTGTAGGTTAGGCTGAGCGAAAGGATAAATTGAAGCCATTGCAGCAAACTTTAAAACATGATTTAGTCTGTGAATTTTGGGGGAAATAAAGAATTAGAATGGCAGAAAGAAGGTCCATTAGGGCAACTCTAATTCTCGTTCTGGTTCTCTCTGTACTTCATTACAGTGCAGAAGAAGAAGAGGCCCAGTGCAGATGCAATTATAAAATGGAGAGCAAAGGGGAAAAATTAATTGAAATGGGCAATTGTAACAGGACAATTTTACCCAGAAAGGGCTTCAATCCGCTGGTTTTTGCGACTTCTGGAGTCTATGTTGGCGTTGCTCTCCTTTGGCTGGGTTTTGCGTACCTGTGTTGGGAAAACCTTCAGATTTTTGCATATGACTTTGATGAATATGATATAATGTCGCGTCCCAGGATTCGATCGCGGAACCTCAAATCCAAGTCCTGCTGATTCAATTTGCTTGGGGAAAAGTCTGGTAAATATGCAGGGGATTGGCAGAGAGAGACTTATCTCAGAAGTTATGTACGATGTAATCTTAGTTGTTGTGACGAATGTTAAAGCAGAGTTGTGATGATGTTTGTAACTTCTGTATTTTAGTGTATGGTGCTATAATTTTATTGGGTAGGTAGTTGTAATTTATCTTATATCAATTTTATTGGATAATTGTAATTATCTTAATTAAGTTTAAGCAATAGTCTGTATAATTTATTTGTCTAATGAAGAATTATAAAGGATTCTCGTAGTCTATTAGTTTTAATAAAGCGGTTTTTAAGGGTCGTAGGCCTAATTCAATCGGTAAAAGCTTTCTATGGTAAAGTGTGAGATCACAAGGTCTTGTCTCCCCTTAGCTCACGTGATACTAGAGGACATGCTATGGCAGCGTCACCAATCATGTTAAAAAATTTATCTGTTAATTATATTTTTGTTTAATATTAATTTTAGTAATTATAATATAAATATATAATCATCAATAACATGTTATTCTCTGTATATACTTAAGTTTAAATATTATTGTTGATTAAACAAAGACGCTGATTAAAAAAAAAGAAAAAAAAATAGTAGTTCATCATCATTTGCTGTTTTTATCATATCTCATTTACGATAATTTCAAACATCTCCTTTTAAAATAATCTCATTTAAAAGAGCAAGTGAAATATGAAGTTGCAATATAGGTAGACTCTTTTATTCTTGATTCTCATTAAAGCTCAGTCAAACTCATAATAAAAGAAAAAAAAAACCTCTACACTATTGTTGATTTCTCAAAGTTGTTATTTTCTCTTTACTCGTGCGCCTCCACCTAAAAAGGAAAATGCCTTAATAAATGAAAAAAAAATGACCACTCCACTAGTTATTGATGATTTCTCAAAGTTGGTATTTTCTCTTTACCCGTGCACCTCCACCTAAAAAGGAAAAGGCTCAATCAAACTCTTAATAAAAGAAAAAAAAAAGAGACTACTACACTAGTTGTTGATGATTTCTCAAAATTGGTATTTTCTTTTTAACCTTGCACCTCCGCCTAAGAAGGAAAAGGTAATATCCTTCATAACAATAGATGCTCAAGGCATGACATATATAGAAATTATTACTTCCTTATGTGATAAAGGAGAAAAGGAATTTTTTAAACTTCCAAGTTTCAAAAGAATGAGGGAATGTGAGAAAGAGAGCATGAATTCTTTTTTAGCATCACCATTCCAAAGAATGCAAATGGAGAAGGAGACCAAAGAAAAAGTCATGTAAATCACATCTTATGGACAATACCTTGTTGGTCTTGTTTAGTCTTTCTCATCAATGCAACTGTTTCCATTCATCAACACTATATATAAAGATATATCGCATATTAGTGGTATTAATTGCATTATAAAGGCAGCTACGTAATGGAAGAATATCCTACTTAAAATCATTACAATAAAGCCTTATTAATCAAGTAGTTATTCTAATGAATTCTTCAACAAATCTACTAGAAGTGGAATCTTGATGAAGAGTTCAAGGTGCTAGACTAGAATCTTCTTTAAATTGAATTTGCAAACATAGATTTGATCTTGGGTTACATATCAAATAGAATGAGCTTGCAAAATGAAATATTTTTTCTTAATTCATTATTACCAAGGCCTCTTCATTGGACTTCATTTGATCCACTTGGGTGTTTCTAATATCTATTGTTCTTTCTAAAGCTATATAAAAATACTCAAGTACCTCTATATTTTTTTATCCATGGGCCAACACAAATTGGAATTGAATACATATTTTTCTAAAACATTTTAGACTCAAACTCTTTTCTTGGCACATAATTCTTCTAAGTGATTGGTCATGGATGACGATTATCTTCACACACTTGGTATGCTTTCAAATCGAAAATCTATTTAGTATTTTACAAATTGAAATTTAACATTATTTTAGGAGCTTCTATAGATTTACATTTCTTCGTTTAAACTAATCAATGCCTTGCTCAAACATTCTAATATAGACTTTAGTGCAAGCTAATAGACTTCCCCAAAAATTGAGCACTTCTAGACTCTTACTAAGCATTGTACATTATAATGTTGTGTGCATGCTATTTTCAACTCTAACATAGGTCATTCTCCTCACAATAGATGTGGATGTGCAACCACAATAATAATACCGAACACAACTTAGATGAGTCCTATGACTCTCCTCAACATTGATGATGCGAATAGTATTCACAAACACATACATTAACTCTACCACTTCTCAACATCATGACATGATACTTCCAATAAGTCTAATAATGATAATGTTCTTAACCTAAATTTGGACATTTCTCCATAGAAAGCTACTCTTCAAACTAAAGAAGAAAATGGTGCAGATGTTATTATACAAGACGAAGATGTCATTATATTAAAGGGGGACGTATCCCCAAAGACCATTACCTTTCAAGTCATTGGAGCAAACTTGCTGACCATGATCACCTACACATCTTGTTGGATCTATATACTTTGAATGGACTTTAAGATACCACCTTTTTCTTTAATAAATAAGATTTATTATATTTAATATATTTCATTCAAAATTTTAACCTGGATTAACTTTTGGGATTCGATTTCATTCGTTTGGGGGGGGGGCGTGAACATATCTTTATGAAAAGTAAAAAATAATAAATCTAATAGTTTTTTTTTCATGTAATTTGTCTTAAGGACTTTAGAAGATCATATAAGAGACTTCGTCGTGATACTATTTTATTTTTTATTTCTTTTGGATTGGACCGAAAATACCTGTCATGTTTAAAATGTGCAAAAAACTTGAAAGATGACAAACGTGTACTAAACTGTCCACGCAATTTTATCGTGAGAAAGTTTGCTGACGTTATCCCCGTGAGAAATTGTATTTTAAAAAATTGACTGAGTCAAGCTCACTTTATGATTCACACCTTGCAAAAGTATAAATTGAACCCATCGCAGCAATACAATACATCAATGCTTCTGAGTTTCTGCTGAAAGGAAAGGAAAGGAAATTTATAGAGCAATGGCGTGCATTAACATTTTCTCCATCTTACCATTCTGGGTTGCCTTCAGTGCAGATCTGTTTATGAACTGCACTCAGATTTTCTCCATCTTTACTGATGACTTTGGCGAGTATGAGATAATGTCGCGCCCCAGGATTCGATCGCAGAACCACAAAGCAAAATCCCGCTGATTCAGTGTGCTAATTCCAAAATGTGCAGTTGAGAATTACTTGTTCCGATTAAATCATTTCTTTACGTATTTACTCATAAATATTGTTGTTAGCTTTCCACACATTCCTACCGTAAGAAAAACAAGGAATTGTCATGTGGTATTTATATTGTTCATTGATATTACAAATTGGTTTTGTATACGTTCCTTCCAGTTTTCATTACATAGCCTTCGTTTTTATCTAGTACTACACTTGTGGATTCCGTGCAGACTTTTTCTGGTTCATATTTTGATGTTGCTTTTATCAAAAGAATTGCAGGCGTGAAGCATGACGGTCAATCTAATCTTGCTAAGTTTCAAGTGTAACATTTACATTTTAATAATGCGTGTCGAAATGTTTTATTAAATGGGCGAAAAACCAGAAGATAGTTTACCATAGAATTCCTTAACAGATGCTCAAATAATTTGTTGCAGGGAACGGTATGCATGCATTCCATGTACTTTGGAATGAATCTGTTGGATTTGATTCAGAATCCACACCCTGTACAATGCCTAGATATTTGAGACTCCTCGATAGTTGCTCTTTACCTTGCAATCTATTCATGTTTGCAATCTATTCATGTTTGGTTTATATGAATAAACCGGCTACAATTAGTCCCTCTGTAAATATGTAGATTAAATTAAACAAATCTAATTAATTAAAAAGGTAGACAAGGGAATAATCCAAAAAACAACAATAGACTTTAATCTAGTTAGAACTAAAAATTAATTATCACATAGAAACAAAAGTAGATTCATTCGAGACAAAGTAAAAGGTGAAAGAATTCTCTTGAATAGAAAAAAATATCCTTTTAGTTCTAATACTATGTAGAGCACTCTTGAAAAAGAAAAAAAATATTAAACCTTTGGAGCAAGAGTGTTCTTATATTGTTGACAAGTTGGTAAAAGGCCTAAGATCAAAATCATTTTTTTCTTCTAGCTATCCTTCTCCCCAAACAATCCATCCTCTCAACATATACTCAATATAATAAATCTATCTCTCCTCCTTAGAGGTATTATTCATGATAATCTCAAACTCCCCCTTTCAAACAAAACTCTCTAAAGGAGAAAATTGAATCTAAAGTTGCAACATAGGTAGATTCTTCAAATCTTGATTCACCATTATGGCTCAATCAAAACCTTGCAAAAAAAATTAAAATAAAAATCTACAATGATTGTTAAGGATTTCTCAAAGTCACCATCTTTTTATTTTAGCTAGGTACCTCCACCCAAAAATCCAAAGGATATATCATCTATCATTGGATAGATGCTCAAAATATGAGATATGTAGAAATTGATAGTCCCTCACGTGTTAAAGAAGAGAAAGAAATAGAAGTATCAAATTTCTAGGTTTTGCAAGTGGAGAGAGAGAGAGAGAGAGAGAGAGAGAGAGAGAGAGAGAGAGCATATGGACAAGGAAGCCAAAGAGAAAGTAAATTTGATCGCATTTATCTCTAATTTGTACACTATTGAGATGACTTCCTTCAATAGAACCATGAATTAGTTTTTGGAAACTTCTGTGGCTATCAAGACCTACAACATAACAATGAAGTTGTAATATAGGTAGACAAGATTCTATTCTTGATTCTCATTAAGGATCAATCAAACTCATAATAAAAGAAAAAAAAGAACCTCTACCCTGGTTGTTGATGATTTCTCAAAGTTGGTATTTTCTCTTTACCCATGCACCTCCACCTAGAAAGGAAAATGCCTTAATTAAAGAAAGAAAGACCACTACACTAGTTATTGATGATTTCTCAAAATTGGTATTTTCTTTTTACCCCTGCACCTCCACCTAAAAAGGAAAAGGCTTAATCGAACTCTTAATAATAATAAAAAAAGACTACTACACTAGTTGTTGATGATTTCTCAAAATTGGTATTTTCTCTTTAACCGTGCACCTCTGCCTAAGAAGGAAAACATAATATCCTTCATAACAATAGATGCTCAAGGCATGACATATATAGAAATTGTTAGTCCCTTATGTGATAAAGAAGGAGAAAAGGAATTTTTTAAACTTCCAAGTTTCAAAAGAATGAGGGAATGTGAGAAAGAGAGCATGAAATGCTTTTTAGCATCACCATTCCAAACAATGCATATGGAGAAGAAGACCAAAGAGGTCTTGTTTAGTCTTCCTCATCAATGCCATTGTTTCCACTCATCAACACTATAGATGAAGATATATCACCTACTAGTGGTATTAATTGTATTATAAAGGCAACTACATAATGAAAATATGTCTTACTTTCATGAAAATGAAACCTTATTAATGAAGTAGTTATTCTAATAAATTCTTTAACAAATCTACTAGAAGTGAAATCTTGATGAAGAGTTCAAGGTGCTAGACTAGAATCTTCCTTAAATTGAATTTGCAAACATATAGTTGATCTTGGGTTACATATCAAATAGACTGAGCTTGCAAAATGAAATGGTTTTCCTTAATTTATTCTTACCAAGACCTCTTCATCGGACTTCATTTGATCCACTTGGGTGTTTCTAATCTTTTTTGTTCTTTCTAAAGCTATATAAAAATACTCAAGCACCTTTCTTGTTTCTCTATCCATGGGCCAACACAAATCGGAATTGAATACACATTTTTTTAAAACCTTTTAGACTTGAACTCTTTTCTTAGCACATAATTCTTGTAAGTGATTGGCCATGGATGACAATTATCTCCACACACTTGTTATGCTTTCAAATAGAGAATCTATTTAGTATTTTACAAATAGAAATTTAACATAGTTTTTAGGAGCTACTATTGATTCACATAAATCTTCATTTATACTAATCAATGCCTTTCTCAAATATTCTACTATAGACTTTAGTGCAAGCTAATAGTCTTCCCTAGAAATTAAACACTTGTAGATTCATTGTACATTATAATGTTGTGTGCATACTATTTTTTTACTCTAACATAGGCCCTTCTCCTCACAATAATGTGGTTGTGCAATCCCAATGATAATATCCAAATACAATTTAGATGAGTCCTATGACTCTCTTCAACAATGATGATGTGGATAGTCTTTGCAAACACATACATTCACTCTACCACTTCTCAACATCCTGACATGGTGCTTCTAATAAGTCTAGTAACGGTAATGTTCTTAGCCTAAGTGTGAGATTTTCTCCATAGATACATTGTTTTTCTTCCTATTTCTTTAATGAACAAGATTTATTATATTATTTTATTGTATTTAATATATTTCATTCAAAATTTTAACCTAGATTAAATTTCGAGATTTGATTTCATTCCTTTTTTTGAGTGTGAACATATCTTAATGCAATGTAAAAATTAATAGATTTAATTTTTTTTCCATGCAATAAAAAACATATTTGCTCCCTGAAGGACTTCAGAAGATTACCCGTACAAAAGATCATATAAGAGATGTTGTCGTGATACTATTTTATTTATTTATTAGGAAAGGAGCGAAAAATCTGTGTCATGTTTAAAATGTGCGAAAACTGGAAAGATGACAAACGTGTACTAAACTGTCCACGCAATTTCATCTTGAGAAAGTCCGCTGACATTGTTCCCGTGAGAAATTGCATTTCAAGATAATAGACTAAGTCAAGCCCACTTTATGATTCACGCCCTGCAAAAGTATAAATTGAACCCATCACAGCAATATAATACATCAATGCTTCTGAGTTTCTGCTGAAAGGAAAGGAAAGGAAAGGAAAATTTAAATTGCAATGGTGTGCATTAACATTTTTTCCATCGCTCCATTTTTAGTGGCCTTCGCGGATCTGTTTATGAAATTAACTAAGATTTTCTCCATCTCTATTGATGAGTTTGGCGAATATGAGATAATGTCGCGCCCCAGGATTCGATCGCAGAACCTCAAAGCCAAATCCTGCTGATTCACTGTGTTTACAAAATGTGCAGTCGAGAATTACTCATAAATATTGTTGTTAACTTTCGACATATTCCGACTGTAAGAGAAAGAAGGAATTGTGTGATATTTGTATTGTTCATTGATATTACAAATTGATTCTGTATACCTTGCTTTCTTTATTATTACATAGCTTTCGTTTCTATATAGTGTTGTGCACTCGTGGATTCATTGCAAACTGATTTTGATGTTGCTTTTATCAAAAGAATTGCTGGCGTGAAGCATGACGGTCAATCTAATCTTGCTAAGTTTCAAATATGACATTTAAATTTTATTTATGCGGGTCGAAATGTTTTATTAAATGGGGGAAAAACCAGGAGATAGTTTACCATAGAATTCCTTAAAAGAGGCTCAAATAATTTGCTGCAGGGAACGGTATGCATGCATTCCTTGTACTTTGGAATGAATCCACACCTTGGAATGCGCAGTTATTTGAGACTCCTCAATGGTTGCCCTTTACCTTGCAATCTAGTCACGTTTGGGTTATATGAATAAACTGTCTATAATTAGACCTCCTATAATATAATATGTAGATTTAAAAAACAAATCTAATTAATAAAAAAATAATATTAATGAAACAAAAATACAAAGATAATAGAAGAATCTAAAGAATAACAATAGAGTTTAATCTAGTTAGAAATACAAATTAGTAAACATAGAGAAACAAAAGTAGATTCATTTGAGACAAAGTAAAAGGTACCCTTCTACCTCTAATACTATGTAGAACAATCTTGAAAAGAAAAAAAATATTGAACCTTTAGAGAAAGAGCCTTCTCATGGTGTTGAGAAGTTGGTAAGAAGCCTAAGATCAAAATCATTTTTTCTTCTAGCTATATTTTCTTTTCTAGCCATCGAGAGTGAAAATGTTTAGTCATAAAAAATTTCTTCACACTCTTATCATGAGAACTCATCTCTTAGGTATACAAATATCCTTATCTTTCCAAGAGTCCTCCTCCTCCCACAAAACATCCATCCTTCCAAAGTATATTCAATAGAAGAAATCTATCTCTCCTTCTCCTTAGAGGTTTTCTTCATGATAATCTCAAAGTTTCCCTTTAAAACAAAGCTCTCTAAAGTAGAAAATTGAATCTAAAGTTGCAACATAGATATATTCTTCCACTCTTGATTCACCATTATGGCTCAATCAAAATATCGACAAAAGAAAAAAATTCCTACCATGGTTGTTAAGGATTTCCCAAAGTTAGCATCTTTTTTCAACCATACACCTCCACCCAAAAATCCAAAGAGTATATCATCCATCATCATATATGTTCAAAATACGAGGAGTGTAGATATTGATAGTTTGTTATGTACTAAAGAAGATAGAAATATAAGTATATGATTGTTAGGTTTCCCAAGTGGGAAAAAATGAATGTGTGTGCACATGTACGCATATGTTTGAGAGAGAGAATGGACAAGGAGGAAAGAAAGAGAGATTATGAAATCAACATTGTAAAGAATGCATATGAACAAGAGGTGGAGAGAGAGAGAGAGAGAGAGAGAGAGAGAGAGAGAGAGAGAGAGAGAGAGAGAGAGAGAGAGAGAGAGAGAGAGAGAGAGAGAGAGAGAGAGAGAATGGACAAGGAGGAAAGAAAGAGAGATTATGAAATCAACATTGTAAAGAATGCATATGAACAAGAGGTGGAGAGAGAGAGAGAGAGAGAGAGAGAGAGAGAGAGAGAGAGAGAGAGAGAGAGTTCAAACAAGTACTTAACCTATCTATTGTTGACATATATTTATCGTGAGAAAGCCCACCTGACATCGAAATGGCTATAGAGTCAAGTAAATCTACTTGAAAAGACTATTTTATTCAATTTATTATTTATATTGAAAATCACAATACAATTATCTTTTAAATTTTATCTAATTAATAAATGATGAAAAATTGTCTAATCTAGTAATCATGTTGGCGGTGTAGATGTTGCCACCTGACATTATCATTGTAAGAAGTCGCATTTTAGAAACAAAAATGGTGAAACATCGAGCCCACATTTTGATTCCATACAAAAAAATTTGACTATTATTTTTTTTGTCTTATAAGCACCTTCTCGACCAAGGCGAGAGAAAAATGATAAGCCATCGTAGCATTATAATACATCAATACTAAATTATTACAAACTGCAAATTAAAAAATAGCATGGTGGAGAGAAGAGGGCTTAGAGGAGAAGCATGGAAGGGTTTGTTAGGGATTTCTCACAGATCAGAGAGGAGTGGGAGCTGGTAAGGGAGGCCAGAGATGGGTCTTCCATGGTTATCTAAAGTTTTGGAACTCCAGTTGCTTGGCGAACCCGCAAAAGATATATTATACATTGGCAGAGAACAAGAAGATTCAAAGGCAATGACAAGATTGGATCCAACTTCATTTCCTAACAATATTCTTATTTTTTCAATGACACTATCAGGGATTCCAGCAAATACATACATTACCAAAGAAGATCTAGCCTCCAAAGTTTTGGCAGATTATTAAATCCTAAAATGAGATATTAAAATCTTCGCTAGGAAGGACATAGTCAGGGTTTTGAAACAACAATTGAATCTTGGATAAGAAACTTGCTTTCTTCTTAGAGTGTAGAAAATAGACGTATCCAAGGATTGTTTTTTCAAAAGATAGGAAGAACTCAAATTTGATTGGTTATCATTAAAAAAGGTAGATAACTATTGGAACAAAGAACGAAAAAATAGAGCCATCAACTTTGTCTATCAAATTTAAAGGTTATGGAAAGTAGGAGTTCATACTCCTACTAACTTTCCAAATAACATATCTATCTAACAAAAAGATAGGTTGGTTCCAAGGGTAAGCTCTATAGTACGGAGCAGGTTTTTCAGTAGAATCTATAAACATAGACCCTCAAATAAGAATCAATTAGGGCACAATTTCAAAAGAATGAGATGGGTGTCAAAGAATCATAGTTCTCAGGGTGATGAACCATCCTTAGAACATAGACCCAACATGGGAGAAAAAGTAACATTGGAAGTAGGCCAGGGAAAGGACATGTTATCAGAAAAAGGGTATCGGAGTCCTACTCAGGGTTTAGAGCTATTACTGGAAAAGTACCAAGGTAATTAAGAGAGAAACAATTTGAGTATCACCTTTTTAGAAGAAGTCCTAGCATCCCAGATCTTGGATCTTTGACAACGGGCTCTAATATGTAAGTTCTAGAATGTATCTCTTAAGAGAAAATAATTATTTAAATGGGTTGATGAAAAATGGTCAGAAATGGGTGGGAGCTAGTAGGGGAGGCCAAAGATGGGTCTTCCATGGTTATCTAAAGTTTTGGAACTCCAGTTGCTTGGCAAACCCGCGAAAGATATATTATACATTGGCAGAGAACAAGAAGATTCAAAGGCAATGAAAAGATTGGATCCAACTTCATTTCCTAACAATATTCTTATTTTTCCAATGACACTATCAGGGATTCTAGCAAATCCATACATTACCAAAGAAGATCTAGCCTCCAAAGTTTTGGCAGATTATTAAATCCTAAAATGAGATATTAAAATCTTCATTAGGAAGGACATAGTTAGGATTTTGAAACAACAATTGAATCTTGGATAAGAAACTGGCTTTCTTCTCAGAGCGTAGAAAATAGACGTATCTAAGGAATTCTTTTTGCAAAAGATAGGAAGAACTCAAATTTGATTGGATATCATTAAAAAGGGTAGATAACTATTGGAACAAAGAACCAAAAAATAGAGCCATCAACTCTGTTTATCAAATTTAAAGGTTATGGAAAGTAGGAGTTCATACTCTTGCTAACTTTCCAAATAACATATCTATCTAACAAAAAGATAGGTTAGTTCCAAGAGTAAGATCTATAGCACATAGCAGGTATTTTAGTAGAAGCTATAAACATGGACCCTCAAATAAGAATCAATTAGGGCACAATTTCAAAAGAATGATATGGGTGACAAAGAATCATAGTTCTCAGGGTGATGAACCATCCTTAGAACATAGACCCAAAATGGGAGAAAAAGTAACATTGGAAGTAGGCCAGGGAAAGGACATGTTATCAAAAAAAGGGTATTAGAGTCCTACTTAGGGTTTAGAGCTATTACTGGCAGAGTACCAAGGTAATTAAGAGAAACAATTTGAGTATCACCTTTTTAGAAGAAGTCCCACCATCCTAGGTCTTGGATCGTTGACAATAGACTCTAATATGTAAGTTCTAGAATGTATCTCTTGAGAGAAAATAATTATTTAACAGGGTTGATGAAAAATGGTCAGAAATTAATGGTGTTTTTCTAATAGATCAAAGGCTAGGTTTCCATGTTGTCATTCCTCATACAAAAGAAAGGAGAGATTTGGCTTTCCATAATAAATGTTGGTTCTTTAATTTCTCTAGTCTTCACATGCAAGCGTTGAATCCCAACTTTCATTCAACCTTAGACAACATTTTATTCATCCCTTATTGGATTGATCATGCTTCATATCCTTCCTTTGGAATATAGAGAGATAGAGATTTAGAAACCATTGGGAACCAATTAGGAATTTTTCTAAAAGTCGATCTATCATTTTTTGAGTTTCCAAATCTCCCTCCCAAGATTTGTTTTCTTTTAAATATAGTGAAGTTTCTTCCCACTTCTCTGAAAATTCATTCTAGAAATGGATTGTGGGTCCAAAAGATATTTTTTGAAGTACCCAACTCGGTTTGCACAATATGACACCTGGTAGATCCTTTGGATCAACTTTCCTTCATCTTAGATAGGGTTAGTGTTGTGGATCTGTTTTCAGAAATTAAGAATATGGGAAATGTGAAGGAAAAACATGTTCTAAATAAGTAAAATGTCTACTGCCAAAAGCTAGACACAACCTCTAGTCTCCTTTCTCAGGCCTTACATCAGGGTTCATTATTTTACCACTTTCATAATGATCCTGGGAGTTTGGAAGATGAGATATCAAAGGATAATCTCTTGGTTTTTCTATGGAATCTATCCTAGTCATTACTATCTTATCACATGAAGGGAAGTGATTTATAAATGGCATATGGAGATAGTGATTTGGGATTGTCATTAGAATAATCAAAATTTCTGAAAGAAAGGTTGGAATTCATCAATTCTCTAGACGAACTTTTAAGGAAACCCAAGAAAGAGAAATAGAATTAAGAAAGCTTGTAGTGGCTTTCACTTTACATTGGAAGAGAAATATCTAAAGTTCGTTCAAAATTTATATAGTGAAGCTCATTTAGTGGAAGCAGGTGTAATTGAGGATTCCTTTTTGATTAAAAATGATCTTAAGTATGGTGAGAGTATATCTTTTCCCAAGGAACTGTTAACTCCATGGGGGAAATAAAACTAATCTCCTTTCCCAAAAGAAGTATGGAAAAAGTTTTAGATATAAGGATGAAAGGTGAAATAAGTATAGGAAATCTGAATGGGGACAAAGGAGATAGTAGTGAATGTAGAGGAAGGATAAAGAATCAAGATGATAAAGAATCAAGATAAGACTTTAATCGAAAGTAAGGACAGAGAGGATAATTTTGCAAAAGAATATTCAGATAAGGGTAAGCAAATTTCCCAGGGTGTTGCTATTGGGGAATTAATCATTGGTAAAGAAATAGTGATAGAAGTATCAACGACAAATATTGAAGACATCATTAGAGTTTCTATGGAAGAAATGGAGTGTTTTGTTCAAAGTTGTTATGTGGAAGTTCAAGATAGTCTTTTAAATGAAATAGTAGACCGGGTGATGGTAGAAGATAAAAATAATGAAATTACCTTGACCTTCCTTAAGATGGCAACTATTGGGGAATTAGTTTTAACTCCAATGAAGCCAAATAGGTGGAGACCACTAGGAAGTTAAAAAAAAAAGGATCATAACATGCAGTCTTTCTTAGATAAGAATCAACTACCAAAAGGTAGGAGTCTTAAAATTGAAAGAACAAAATCCATTAGAATCATGGAGATGGAAAATCTGAGAGGGCCACAATTAGTGCCAATAAAGAAATAGAAAAGATTGGCATCCGTAATGAATGAAGATGATAAAGAAAATAAAGAACCAAAAGATAATATCCTAAAGGGAATTAAGAAAAGGGGAAATGAGAAGAGTAATGAACACGTCTTTTTAGTTGGTTTACATCAAGAACATAGAAGCTTAACTATAATAAAGGATGAGGACCCAATTTTGATAGAATTAGAAGCAGTATGTGACATTTTAGGCATTTCAAATCCACAATTGGAGGCAAATGAGGTTGATCAGAAAGGAAAACAAGAGATCATTTAGAAATCTTAAATTAGAAGTAGAAGAGGAACCATATGGGTTGTGTACCATCCTAAATTGTAAGCACCTATAATTAGATGCTCAATTTAGGCCCATTTTAGCATGTATGAGTTCCTATATTGATTTTTGACATCTCAACTCAATTTCATACTCTCCTAGCACTCATCTAGCCTTTATTAATTTAAATTAATATTCTAAGTCCTCTTTTAATTAAGTGTCACCAAAATATTATTTTGGGTCATTTATTATAAGTGTCCCCTTTAAATTATTTCATCTCCTTACTTTAAGACGAGTCTTAACCTCATTTTAAAGTTTAATGTGTATTTTCCATATCTATTGATTTCACATCTCCGTGTGGCGCATCTTTTCAAAAATTAGAACCTATTATCTCACTCCTATTAAATTTTCATCCTCTTTTGGCGAGAAAAGGAAGCCAAAACCACCCTCTTCCCACTCTTTTTGCCCAAAATTTTGGGAGTAAGATTTGGTGGTTTCAAACTCCCCAAAGGTATGACCCGTATGAAAGTATCATTTTTCTAAGTCAACCTAAAGGTTATTTTACTTTTAGATCTCTATTTAATGGTCTTCCTTTCCATTCATTCAACACAATCACAATACAAGAACATCATATCAATTCAAGCTCCAAGCTAGCATCTCATGGTCTTCAAGCATTCAAGGCATTCTTCTTCTTCATCTTCATCAAGAATTGTGGTAAACTACAACGATCATTGTGCAAGGCACGTCTTCCATTATTTCCTTTTAGGTTTTTGTGGAGTCAAAGCTATTGCATTAACACTTGTGATTACATAAAAGAAAAACATTATGCCATCAATGTATAAGGTAATTTATGATTCAAATCTAGCTTATAATTCATAATTTCATTTCAAGCACATTTCATTTCATTTAAAATGTTAATTTCTCAACTAGGGTTTGATTGGGGCAAACCCCTCTCTTACAATGATTTCCTTGTTTTCTATGTGTAGGAACAAGTGACACTTGCAACTTTATGATTTCTCGAAGTTGATATTTTATCTTTACCCATGCACCTCCACCTCAAAAGGAAAATGCCCAATCAAACTCTTAATTAAAGAAAAAAAAAAATCGCTACACTAATTGTTGATGATTTCTCAAAATTGATATTTTCTTTTAACCCGTACACCTTCACCTAAAAAGATAAGGTGATATCCTTCATAACAATAGATGCTCAAGGGATGACATATATAGAAATTGTCACTCCCTTATGTAATAAAGAAGTAGAAATGGAATTTTTTAACTACCAGTTTTTTAAAGAATAAGGGAATGTGAGAGAGAGCATGAAATATTTTGTAGCATCACCAGTCCAAAGAATGCACATGGAGAAGGAGACCAAACAAATGCACATGGAGAAGGAGATCATATAAGAGAGGTTGTCGCGATTTTTTTTTGAAAGGAGCGAAGAAATCGTGTCATCTTTAAAATGTGCGAAAAAGTTGAAAGATGATAAACGTGTAGAAAACTATCCACACAATTTAATCGTGACAAAGTCCGCTGACATTGTCCCCATGAGAAATTGTGTTTCAAACAAAATTGACTAAGTCAAGCCCACTTTATGATTCACGCCTTGCAAAATTATAAATTGAACCCATCGGAGAAATACAATACATCAATTCTTGTGTGTTTCTTGTGAAAGGAAAGGAGAATTAAAGAGCAATGACGACGTGCATTAACGTTTTCTCCATCTTACCATTCTGGGTGGCCTTTGCAGATCTGTTTATGAAATGCACTCAGATTTTCTCCATCTCTATCGATGACTTTGGCGAGTATGACATAATGTCGCGCCCCAGGATTCGATCGCAGAACCACAAACCCAATTCCTGCCGATTCACTGTGCTTACAAAATGTGCAGTTGAGAATTACTTGGTCCGGTTAAATTTTTTTTCACGTATTTACTCATAAATATTGATGTTAACTTTCCACACATTTCGACTGTAAGAGAAACAAGGAACTATGTGATATTACAAATTGATTTTGTATACCTTCCTTTCTTTCTTATTACATAGCCTTCGTTTCTATATTCTTATTATGTATAGCCTTCGTTTCTATCTTGTACTGCACTTGTGGATATATTCATTGCAAACTTTTCCTGGTTCTTATTTTGATGTTGCTTTTATCAAAAGAGTTGCGGACGTGAAGCATGACGGTCAATCTAATCTAGCTACGTTTCAAGTACTTTGGAATGAATCTACACCCTCCAATGCCTACTTATTTGACACTCCTCAATGGTTGCCCTTTACCTTGCAATCTATTCATGTTTGGGTTATATATATAAACTATCTATAATTAGACCCGCTATAATATAATATGTAGATTTAAATAAACAAATCTAATTATTTAAAAAATAAATATCAAAGAAACAAAAATACAATTACAATGGAAGAATCTAAAGAACATCAATAGAGTTTAATCTAGTTAGAAATAAAAGTAATAAATAGGAAGAAACAAAAGTAGATTCATCCAAAAAGAAGTAAAAGGTGAAAGGATTTTATTAAGTAGAAAAAATACCCTTCCACCTCTAATACTATGTATAGCACTCTTTAAAAAGGCAAAAATATATTGAACCTTTAGAGCAAGAGTGTTCTCATAGTGTTGAGCAGTGGTAAGAAGCCTAAGATCAAAATCATTTTTTCTTCTAGCTATCAAAAGAGAGAAAATATTTGATTATAACATTGTTTTTCACACTCTCCTCATAAGAACCCATCTCGTAGGTATAAAGATATCCTTACCTTTTCAAGAATTCTCCTCCTCCCACAAAATATCCATCCTCCCAAAGTATACTCAACATAAGAAATCTATCTCTCATTTGTCTTAGAGGTTTTCTTGATGATAATCTCAAAATTCCCCTTTGAAACAAAGCTCTCTATAGGATAAAACTGAATCTAAAGTTGTAACATAGGTAGATTCTTCCACTCTTTATTCATCATTATGGGTCAATCAAAATCTCACAAAAAGAAAAAAAAAATCCATACAATGGTTGTTAAGGATTTCTCAAAGTTAGCATTTTTTCAGCAATGCACCTCCACCCAAAAATTGAAAGGGTATATCATCCATCCCCATAGATTCTCAAAATATGAGATGTGTAGAAATTGATAGTCCCTTATGTGTTAAAGAAGATTAAGAATTAGAAGTATGTGATTGTTAAGTTTCCCAAGTGGAACAAAAAAGAGGTGTGTGTGTGTGTGTGTGTGTGTGTGTGTGTGTGTGTGTGTGTGAGAGAGAGAGAGAGAGAGAGAGAGAGAGAGAGAGAGAGAGAGAGCTCACATTCAATTTGCATTATCAAGCTATTTTGATTTAGTATTCCATGCCAATGCCACCATTTCCACTAATTAACATTGTAGATAATGATATACCACCTACTAATAAGATCAATGCCATTGTAAAGACATCTAAGCCATGGACACATAGCGTACTTTCACTAGAGTAAAATTTCATGAAGCAATTATTATACACCATAGAAATCCATGACAAGTTAAATTATTCAAGAGAACTACTAAAAGTTGAATTTTAATGATGATTTCAAGGTGTTGTATTCGAATCTACATCAAATTGAAGTGACAAATAGATTTTGATGCCTTGGTAGCATAGGAAATCTATGGTGAATTTGATCTTACATTTTTTCCCTTAACATATTGTTACTAAGGCCTCTCCATTGGATCTCATTCAAGATCCACATGGGTGTTTCTCATTGCAATCACTCCTTTTGAAGATATATAAAAACACTCAAGTTGCTCTTATGTTTTTTTCCATCAAACTAGACAACTTAGCCTTAGATACATGAAGATTTTAGACCTTTTAGACAAACTATTTTCTTGGTACATGATTCTTCTAGGTAATTGGCCATGGTTGAGGACTAAATTCGTACAATTTTTGAATTCTTTCAAATCAAGAAGTTGTTTAGTATTTCAAAAATAGAAGCTTAGTATTGTTTTTAGAACTTCTATTAATTCAGATTTCTTTGTGGATATTGATTTTCTCAAATATTCTTCTATAGATTTAGTTACAAGCTAGTAAAAGTTGACAGTATATATCTCAAATACGTCTATCTAATTATCACTGTACATTTGACCTTATTTAATAATACAAATGGTCCTTAGCAATGTGATGATAATAGACATTGATTATTAATCCTAACTCCAATCTCTTCAACAAAATAGAATACAATACATTTTACATTTTTAATTAATTAATAAATACATTAAAAGTGCAATATAATGACTACATAGGCAATACAATAGAAATCCTGTTGTACAATGATAAACGCTATTATTTTATCTCATGTTTTGATGTGTTGGAAACTGCTCTGAATAGACTCCGGGATCGTCGTGATACTATTGTTTTTTTGTGAAGGGGGAGAAGCATCCTTGAAAATGTGCGATAAACTTGAAGATGGAAAACGTGTACTAAACGGAAATATTGTAGACGTAACTTTATCGTGAGATGCCCGCCTGACATTGTCAACCGTGAGAAATCGCATTTCAAAAAACTTTGGTGATTACGTCAATGCTTCGCAGTTTTGCTGAAAGAAAAGGAGAATTTAAGATCGGTAGAACAACGTTGTTAAGTACGATGATCGAAGGGAATAATATGATATCATAAATTGGCCATTAATATATAATTTAAAACAATTGTTGACTTTTATATAACAAGAAGTAAATAGTATAAAAAATTAATTAAATACATTATATTATATTGTAGATTAATAATAGCATATATTAAAAGTGAGAGGTAATATTTATGATGGTGAATCTATATAGTTTTTTAAAGTTAATTATTTTATATTTTAAATTTTATATTAGAATTTAATTTGCAGTTAACATGTTATTATATATTTGAATAATATTACATTTAAGAATTAAATTCAAGATAAATTCAATAATATATGTAAAATAAATTTAATTTGCATAGATATAATTTAAAGAATAGTTAAATATTAAATATAAAGTTAGTCTTATTAATATATTTTACTATTAAATTTTTTATATTTATGTACATTAAGTTGTAATTATCTATGTATAATTTTCATTTAAATTGGATTTTTTTTAAAATTAAATAGATTGTGTTTATTTGATTTAAAGAAGATACATTAAATTGTCAGTTAGAATTAAAATTAAATTGGAATTAAGATTATATAGATTATTTAAATTATGTAATTTTAAATATTATTCTGTTTATCAATTATTATTTCAAAATACATGTGCAAATTAGCCAAATTTATATCTATAAAAAGTAATGTTTTATTGGTAATAAGGAAGCATGATATTAATGTTTGTATTGGATCACATCAATATCTGTAAATTAAATGATATATAAATTTATGCATATTAAATTAATGTATATAATTAATAAAAGGTTGTCAATTTATAGGTATAATGATAAATTAATTAGTTCTCTCTCTCAAATATTTTATTTCACTCATGCTTACACCCTTATAAGTGAATGCATAGTCGATTTGAAGTTATTACTTTTCAATTTAGAATTTTGTTGCATAAACAACATCACTTGCTAAATCCTACCAATTGACCTCATGTACTAAAAAAATGTATACAATAAATAGACCAATTTTTTCCCTTACTAACCCACCTAGGTGCAATTGCTAGTATGTAGTAATACTAAAGTATTGCTCTCCTAAAGTTGAGAATAATTATGAGCGAATTTGTCTCCTTTTAAATAGATTGATGTTGTGGAGTGTTTTAGATCATAATGACATGAATTAATGTTATCAAAGACTACTTTGAAGTGATGTCATAGAGGCTACTCCAAACTTCTTGCGATATTTTATTCCACATGGCTTAGTCATAACCCCACATATAAATAGCTTATCCCATGTAATTAGGACAAGTTAGATGGATACTCAAGGCATTTCATCTATTTATTTTTGTTTTATCCATGTAAAGATAAGTGATAGGATAAATTGAAGTCATTATAACAGAGGAAAAAATATGAATGCTTGTGAAAATTTGGGAGAAATAAAAGGAAAATTAAAGAATTGGTAGGTAGAGAAATGGTAGAAATAAGGTCCATGAAGGCAACTCCAATTCTTGTAATGATTGTGTTTGTGCTTCATTAGAGCATGGAAGAAAAAAAGGATCAATGCAGATATAGTTATAAGATGTTTTGAAGGGAAGAAATCATTGGATAATTTGGATATTATCACCTTTGACATTTGAATAGAGCATAATATCAAATTTAAATCATTTCATAAGTTGACACAATGGTCATATACATATGTATACCTACATCATTAAATCATCTTGTTTGAGTGTATAGTTCAATTCTCAACTATGAATATTTTGTCTTATAACTTATAATGTCAACATTTTTTAAGTCAACATATATGATTCTAGGGAAAAATAGGCCTCCTACAAAGTAAAACTTTCATGGAAAAAAAATTAAGTCTTTATTTGGTTAATTTTCAAAAAAATTATGCATCCTTCAAGTTTATATCTCTCATGCTATTAGACACTAAACTCAAAAAAATTGGCTTTTACAGCTCTTCAGATTTTCATGTAACCTTCCATTTTCTACTCAATAATATACAAAATTAAAACCTAAAAGTATGCACTATACTAGAGATCTAAACTCTTTAAGAACATCTATTTTTGTTTTTTATTTTCTTTTTTTGGCCTCAAAGTTTGGAAGAATATAAAGGGTTAAAGATTCAAAATTTTTAAATGTATCCACAATATTTTCACCATTAATCTCAATCTTAAAACCCTTAATAAATAAGAAAATTAGAAAAATAAACTTTTGGAGAATCTTTTATTTTAGTAGTATGCAACTACTGTTGGACCATGAAAAACCACATGCACTTATATGTTTTGTGTCTTCCATCCTCTTTTTAATCATGCTCAAGAGAACCTTAATCCAAAAAACTCAACATCGAAAACCAAAAATTACTATTTAATTCTTGTGCATATAAAAACCTATAAAACCTTTGATTTTCTATGTCATTTACAATATGAAATTTGGTATATTTGTAAAAACAAATGATCATTTTCTATCTTCAATTTATTATAAACATTTTAGCACCACTCTCGCTCCTAGTATATTGATTTCATAACAATTAAATGTGCATGTTATTACAAAGAATATTGTATGGGATGAGGTTCCAATCCACAATAAAATTTCTTTGATTTGTAATTTTCTAGAGATTGCACTTTGATTTGTAGAAAAATTAAGGGGAGTTCAACATTTTGGGCATTTCCCTTTGATTCACTAGGTATTGTCCATCCCATCAAACCATTATTTTCATTAATTGTTACTATTAGAATCTCCTTTGCAATAATTATGTAACTAACATAGGGTTTTTCAAGATTCATTCAAAAATTATTATAGTCATCCCTTTTAGCTCAATTTGAACTTGTATTGCATTCCTGTGTACTATCGACTTAGTTCTGCACCTTGAAATCCATCATAAGTATATAGTCCTAGAGTGTTGGAAATTTACTTGCACATTTACAAATTAATTATGAGTGCATCGGAACCCAAAAACTCCACATCATTGTTTTCTATGGTTTTCAAAATTAAAAATCATATTTGAACCTCCTACTAAAGAAAATTTAGACCAAAAATGTTTCTTCCTATACCTTTCAGAGTTTAAAACTCTAAAAATACTTTTGCATAATGACATATAACTCCTTGTGTTTATCCCTATAACAAGATAGACACTAGTGTGTTTAGAAATTCCAAACAACTAATAACTTAGATCTAGACCTAGAAAAAAGTTCCTAGTTCTCGATTTATTATCTATATTTCCTTCTACCTCTAGAAATAAAGGTTGTTTAGATCATTCCATGTCATCTCTACAAAATAAATTACAAACAGAAAGAGGTTGTTATACCTTTTAAGATAATAAATTTTTTAGCTTACTTTATTTCATTCAAGTACTAAAGAAAAATATGAATGTAACGTTGTTATAACTTCCAAGATCATCTAAAAGCTAGCTAAAATTTATTTATAGATTACAATAATAAAAATGATGTTCATAAAACAAATTTTTTGAAACTTGAGGCTTTCCAAATATATACTTTACGAATAAAAGAGATACCCAAGGAAGTATTGAATGGTAGTAAGGTTATTAACCATATTGAGACCAATAAATCCTTGATGCTTGACAATCTCAAAAAATAGGTGGTTGGTACCAAAATCCAAAAAAGATGAAGAAATGATTCAACATGTATCGAAAAAAGTTTATTCTAGTTAGAGATACACATTAATGAACAAAAAGAAAGAAAGGCATGTATTCATGCAATAATAAGTAAAATATGAAAGCACATATTAAGTATAATAATATCCCCTTCCACCTTGAATACTATGGAGGAAACTTTGGATTGTAAAGCAACAAAATGTTAAACATTGAGACCAACGTCCTTACCATGATGAACTGAGAAGTTGGTAAGATAGAATAAGCCTAAGATCATATTTAATTTTTCTTCTAAACATCAAGAGAGTGAAGTTATTTATTTTTAATATTTTCCTCCACAATCTCCTTGTGAGAAACCTTAATCTCCACTTTAGAATCAGACCTCATTAGTGTAAATATATCCTTCTATTAGACCAAGGGTTCTCCTTCTTCCACAAAATGGATCCATCATCCCAAAGTATCCTCAAAATATGAATTGTATCTCTTGTCCTACTTAGAGGTTTCCTTGCCAATAATCTCAAAAGTCATCTTTAAACCCTCTAAAGGAGAAAATTGAATCTAAAATTCCAATGTATAGGTAGACTCTTCCACTCTTGACTCTACATTATGGCTCAATAAAAATCTCACAAAAAAAAAGAACAAAGTGTTTGCAATGGTTGTTGATGATATCTTAAAGTTCTAAGAGTCTCTCTTTACCCATGCATCTCCGCCCAAATATGCAAGGTGATATCCTCCATCACCATAGATAAGTTGAAATTGATAGTCCTTTATATGGTAAAGGAGGAGAAATAGAAGTATCGGGCTACCAAGCTTCTCATGTGAGACTTGGAAAAAAAAAAGAAGGGAATATGAGAAAGAGAAGTATTTTAAGGAATCAACAGTCAAAATAATGTATACAAACAAGGAGGCTAAAGGAAAAATAAAAAGGGAAAGTGAATTAGCTCACATCTAATGTGCAATATTAAGGTAATTTTATTTATTCTTTTGTACCAATGCCACCACTTCCATTAATCAGTGTTGTAGACAAAGATATACCACAATAGGGAGATCAATGACATAGTAAAGAGAACTAAATCACATGGATATATATATTTACTTTCATCGGGTTAAATTTTCATAAAGCATTTTTTTCACACTATAAAATCCACAATGAGTAAATCTTTTCAGGGGATCTATTAAAGGTGAAATATTGATGATGTTTTCAATGTGCCAAATTAGAATCTACCTCAAATTGAAATGAAAAAAAGTAGAACCCATTTCAAAGTAGCGTTATTCCATTCATCCATATTTTTTAATGTGAATATGTTTGCTACTTCAATACATAAAATCCACAATGAGTTAAATTCTTCAAAGGACCCACTAACAATAAAATATTGATGACATTTTTTTTTAATGTGTCAAGTTAGAATCTACCTCCAATTGAAATGAAAAAAACAAATCTTTTGGATCAAGAGCATTTTCATAGTGTTGAGAAGTTTTTAAGAAGGTTAAGATCAAAATCATTTTTTCTTCTAGCTATATTTTTCTTCTAGCCATCAAAAAAGTGAAAATGTTTAGTTATAAAATTGTTCTTCATACTTTCCTTATGATAACCCATTTTTAAGGTATAAAGATATCATTCTCTTTTCAAGAGTCCTCTTCCTCCCACAAAATATGAACCCTCTCAACATATACTCAACATAAGAAATCTATCTTTCCCTCTCCTTAGAGTTATTTTCATGATAATTCTAAAGTTCCCCTTGAAACCAAAGCTCTCTAAAGTAGAAAATTGAATCTAAAGTTCCAACATAGGTATATTCTTCAACTCTTGATTCACCATTATGGCTCAATCAAAATATCACCCAAAAAAAACAAAAAAAACTCAAAAAACTCTATAATGATTGTTAAGGATTTCTCAAAGTTGGAATCCATTTTTTTTCCAGCCATGCAACTCCACCTCAAAATTCAAAGGGTATATCATCCATCACTGGATAGATGCTCAAAATATGATGTGTAGAAATTGATAGTCCCTAATGTATTAAAGAAGAGAAAGAAATAGAAATATTTGATTGCTAGGTTTTCCAAGCGTAACAAAAAGGTGTGTGTGTGAGAAAGAGATATCCTAACAATATCTCTAAATGTTTCTTATTAAATTTTTAAATATAAATTTTTTCTTCTAAATTTATATGAATATATATAGTTTCATCTTGAATTTCTCCAATATATTTCTTTTTATGTTTATAGTTTGAATAATTGAAAAATTATTTGGACCCTCTATTAGCCTCCTTAATCCAATGTAATTTGGATTTGATTTTAGCTCCTTGACCCCTGTACATGTCAATTTTATGAATCCATGCATTTGTAGTAGTAATATTTGGGTTTGAATTGATAAATCTTATAGCATGTTCTAGATTCTCTTGAAGGGGATTTTATTTATATTTTCAAATTGCTAGTTCAATCTTTTTATCAAAAGAATAAGAATTTAGCACATTGTGAAATATCATAACACGATACCATTTCTTATGTAAATCCCCTTCATTAGGCTTAGAGAAAGAGTTTGAAATGCCTACCAATAATGTACTGCAAGAAATTATTTTTAGACGTGATATTTTAAGATAAACAATAAATTAAGAATTCACTCTACTTGTTTCAACTACTAATATAGAAGAGAGAATGTGAAAATGATCCAATAGGGTAGAAGAATAAAATAATCTTACACAAATATTACAGGAATCATGAATTAACTATACCTATTAATCTACATATATAGTAGCTATCTAACTTTCTAAGTTGTTTATCACTCCTAACTTTGCAACTTGACCAAGAAAACCATTTCTAGTCATGACTGAAATATTTGTTATGAATTAAATCTATAATCCAACAATATTACTCAACTTAACAAGACTATACCAACTATGATCCTCAGAGTGTTTAGATATCATATTCAAATTTCATTCTATAACCCAATCAGTATTAGAGAGGTCCGTCATCATCTAATTCCATAACTCATGTATATTTAATAGGTAATTTATTGATAAATAGTGATTATGAGGGCTTATGAATGCCACGACGAAGGCTATTTGGTTTCAACATATTCTTTCTTTTTTTTATTTTTTCATTATACCACAAAAATTGATAAAATTAATCTGAGTCCTCATATCCTTTCTTAGAAGGCATTCAACTTAAAGATAAAAAATATATAGAGAGATGATAATATCTGGATCACAACTAGAATCTTGTTTTCTATTGATCAAAATTTATTTTCCTTAATACAAAGCTTATTTTTAAACTTATTGATGAGCCAATTCATGAATTGGTACAAACATTAATCATTTCTCCATTGCAAAGTATTATAATTTTTCATGATTGGACTAGTAGGTAGGTCTAGTTTAAAGTTATATGATAAGATAGTGGTTAATTTTTTCATAATACTTTCTTTCAATTGTAGATAAGGATAGAGTGAGTCTAGTAGTTTTACCTTTATAATGAGGAGATGGAAAGTGTAGATGTCTATGAATATATTGACATATTTATCAATATGGAGAAATTCAATATGGGAAAGCAATTCATTGGAATGGTAGTTAAGAAGTTGTTGGTGACTCACTAAAACATTATGAGAAATGATCTTATAATAATAAAATTTGACGACATTTCCAATTGTCATTCTGAGGATGATACCTAAAGCCAATTTATTATTTTGATAGTAAATTTTGATTGATTCCTTGGTGCACCATCCATAACATCCTAGGATGTGGCAATAAATCCATTACAAACAAGAACTTAAAATTTATTTATATAAAATTTAGTTTATTTGTGATGGTGGATTATTAAGAAGTAGATGTAATATAAGTAATATGAGCATCATGTGACAATAATAAATGATGTGTAGTTATTTTGGATGGACACGTTGGAGATGATAGTTTTATTTTTTATGCAAAATTTGGAGGCATTATTTTTGGGGAAGAATGTGATGAGAATTACTATGACCTTAGTTATATGAGCACCATGTGACAATGCTAGATGATGGGTACTTGTTTTGGGTGAAGATGTTGGAGGGGCTACTTTTGTTGTTATGTAAAATTTGAAGGCTTATTTTTGGAGAAGAATGTGATGAGAATTACTATGGAAGCTTTCCATATTCATGAGGCTTTACGTGTTTAGAAGAATATGGAAATATTTAGAGTTAATAGGTTGTATTCTTCCACATTACAAGGACTAAAATAGAGAACTGCCTTTAAATCATCACCAAATACTATGAGTAGACAATTTTGTCTAAATTTTTTGTTATGTTAGAATTGATGAGATACTAAGAATTTTACAATGCTTTAGTGGAGGATGCAACATCAAATATTAAAATATGAGAGGAAGGTCTCCTATTATACGAGTCTTGTGAATAAGCATCTATTGTTAAAAAAACAGACCTTAAGAATAAGCATCTATGGTTAAAAAAATAGAAGATGTCATATGCCTTCTCGCAATTTTATCGTGAGAAACCCAACCGACATTATCACCGTGTAAATCGTGTTTAAAAAAAAATGTGATTAAGTCAGGCCCACGTTTTATATCTGTCCGAATTGTTTTTTTTATAGTTGGCTGATTAAGCAGCAATAGCAAAAGCATAAATTGAAGCCACCGTAGCAATACAATACATCAATGCCTCTTCGAGTTTTCAGCTTAAAGGAAAGGAGAATTAAAGCATTAATCGGCAGAGCAATGGCAGAAAGAAGTTCCATCAGGCAAACTCTAATTCTCCTTCTGCTTCTGTCTGCGCTCCATTACAGTGCGGAAGAAGAGGACTCCCACTACAGATGTAGTTATTATAAGATGAAGAAATCATTTGAAATGGGCAACTGCAGCAGCAAAACAGTTTTCCCGAGGACGGTCTCCAATCCGCTCAGGCTGTTTATTGCCACTTCTGGTCTCTATGCTGGCGTCGCACTATTCTGGGTGGCCTTCGCGTATCAGATTTTGAAATACATTAACATTTTCCTCTCCTCCATCGATGAGTTTGGCGAATATGAGATAATGTCGCGCCCCAGGATTCGATCGCAGAACCACAAACCCAAATCCTGCTGATTCACTGTGCTTCCAAATGTACAATTTAGACTTGGTCCTGCTAAATCATTTCGTTACATATTTACTCTTAAATATTGTTAACTTTCCCCACATTCCGACCGTGGGAGAAGCAAGGAATCGTGTCATATTTGTATTGTTATCTGATATTATTACAAATTGATTTTTGTATACCTTCCTCTCTTTGTTATTGCATAGCCTTCAAAGTTTATTGATCTGTAGATTCCTTCATTGAAGCAGCATAATACAAATTAACAAGATGTTTTTTAATTTTTTCTTATATCTCATGATGATGCCTAATTTGAAGCTTTTCATCTTTTTTTTCTACTCTTAAGTGTCATGCCTTGCAGGTTGTTCTAGCTTCTGGCTGTTACATATCTAATATCTGTAATTTATGAACCATTATCCGCGGTGTCATATTCCTTTGAGGTGAAATTATTCCACAATTATTATCTTTACAGACAAAAATGAAAATTGAGATAAGTACATTGATATTAGGCCAAGAGGCTTTCTATAATGTTAAACACCGTCCGTTCTGCTGTAGGAACATATTGTTTAGAGTTCAAGTCCCAACTGTACATATTGTGCCAGGTTCAAATCAAGTGTAGTAAAAGCATTTAAATCAGTAAAAAGTACATTGCTGTTTACTTTGCCTTCAACAGAAATCCATTGTTACCCAGTTTTTATTGAGGAAAATGGCACGGAGATAATTCTATTTTAAATCAGATTGTGAACTTGATATTTATATATTATACTGAATATATAAATCCACACTTGGAAGAACAGTGCCATTTATTTCTGTGTTTTCCAAATGCAGATTTCTTTGAACATAAATGTTCAATTATGAGAGCATGGCTCATGGAGAGACATGCCTCTACGAGTATAAATACATGTCTCTACATGAGACATGCCTTTTATGTTTCGCAAGAGATACTGTTTAATAATACATTGGCGGACTGTTTAATACAAGAGATTTGTTGCAGTGAATAAAGCTTGTTATGATACGTAATACTTGTTACAATTAGAAGAAGAATTTATGAGCTCTAATCATAATGAGTATCGTAACACATATCTAATCATAATCGTAACACGTATTACCTATTGTGCTACTTAAGATGACTATAGGTATTGATTTTCTCAAATATTCTTTTATAGATTTAATTACAAACTAGTAAAAGTTTATCATATATATCTCAGAAATATCTATCCAATTATCAGACTGTACATTTGACCTTATTCAATAATACAGGTGATCCTTGGCAGCGTGATGATGATAGACATTGGTTATTAATCTTGACTCCAATCTCTTTAATACAAATAGAATTCAATATATTTTATATTTTCAATTAATTAATAAATACATTAAAAATGTAGTATAATGACCGCATAAACAATACAATATAAATCTTGTTGTAAAATGATAAACCCTATTATTTTATCTCTTGTTTTGATGTGTTGGAGACTGCTCTGAATAGACTCCGGGATCGTCATGACACTATTGATTTTTGTGAAGGGGGAGAAGCATCCTTAGAAATGTGAGAGAGACTTGAAGATGAAAAAGGTGTACTAAACGGATCTATTGTAGACGTAACATTATTGTGAGAAGCCCACCTGACATTATCACCGTGACAAATCGCATTTAAAAAAAAATGTTGATTACGTCAATGCCACGTTTTGATACTGCGCAAAATTGTTTGATTATAATTTTCTGTTTTGTAAGCGCCTTCTCGACCAAGGCAAGACAAAAAGAATAAAATACATCAATGCTTCGGAGTTTTGCTGAAAGAAAAAGGAGAATTAAATATCGGTAGAACAATGTTTGACATAAGGCACGTTAAAACGTTTTCTATCGCACCAGTAAAGATTAAACAATATGTTGTTAAGTACGATGATCGAAGGGAACAATATGATAATAAATTGGCCGACATACTAAAATCTATTCAACCAAGGGTGGAAGCCCCTGAGGCAAAAGATGCCAATGAGGTCAAGAATCATAGATTAAAGATGCTTCAAGTTTAGGAGGACTTCAGCTGGAAAATAGTTTTAAAGGGCATGGATTGGGTGGATTGTATGTTAGGATTCTATTCAAAAGATTTTTGAAATTTTTATTAGATCATCTATTTAGAAAAATAATAAGTCTGAATCTGTTGAAGTTTTTCTTTGAGTCAAATATTCAATCACTAAATAGAAATGACATTTGATTTCTCTAAATTGGTATTTTCTCTTTAACCATGTACTTTCAACTAAAAAGAAAAAAGGTGACATCCTTCATAACAATAGATGCTCAAGGATGACATATATAGAAATTGTTACTCCCTTATGTGATAAAGAAGGAGAAATAAAATTGTTTTAACTACCAAGTTTCAAAATAATGAAAGAATGTGAGAAAGAGAGTATGAAATATTTTTCAGCATCACCATTCCAAAGAATGCATATGGAGAAGGAGACCAAAGTAAAAGTCATGTAACTCACATCTTATGTGTAATACCTAGTTGGTCTTGTCTTCCTCATCAATGTCTAGAAAAATAATAAGTCTGAAGTTTTTCTTTGAGTCAAATATTCAATCACTAAATAGAAATGACATTTGATTTCTCTAAATTGGTATTTTCTCTTTAACCATGTACTTTCGCCTAAAAAGAAAAAAGGTGACATCCTTCATAACAATAGATGCTCAAGGATGACATATATAGAAATTGTTACTCCCTTATGTGATAAAGAAGGAGAAATAAAATTGTTTTAACTACCAAGTTTCAAAATAATGAAAGAATGTGAGAAAGAGAGTATGAAATATTTTTCAGCATCACCATTCCAAAGAATGCATATGGAGAAGGAGACCAAAGTAAAAGTCATGTAACTCACATCTTATGTGTAATACCTAGTTGGTCTTGTCTTCCTCATCAATGTCACTGTTTCCATTCATCAACACTATAGATAAAGATATATCACCTACAAGTGGTATTAATTGTATTACAAAGACAACTACATAATGGAAAAATATCTTACTTAAATCATTACAATAAAACCTTATTAATGAAGTAAGTTTGTTCTAATGAATTCTTTAACAAATCTACTAGAAGTGGAATCTTGATGAAGAGTTCAAGGTGGTAGACTAGAATCTTTCTTAAACTGAATTTGCAAACATAGAGTTGATCTTGGGTTACATATCAAATAGAATGAGCTTGCAAAATGAAATATTTTTTCTTAATTTATTCTTACCAAGGCCTCTTCATTGGACTTCATTTGATCCACTTGGGTTGATCTAATCTTAGTTGGTCTTTTTAAAGCTATATAAAAATACTAAAGCACCTCTCTTATTTTTTTATCCACGGACCTAGACAAATTGGAATTGAATACATGATTTTTTTAATCCTTTCAGACTTGAAATCTTTTCTTGGCACATAATTCTTCTAAGTGGTTGGCCATGGGTGAGAATTATTGTCGCATGCACTTGGTATGCTTTCAAATGGAGTATCTACTGAGTATAAATTATGTTGGTTAACAAATTTGTCTTCCTCTTCTAAATTAAATTCTAAAAGTACTCTATGCCTTTAAAGACAAACAATTCAACAACAGATTTTTGGCGACTCTACTAGGGAGAGTCCAGTATAAAACACTAGTTTCCCCTTTGCTATAATGCCATAGGATGGTGTTACTACACAATGATGTGTTTCTTGTGCTTCAACCTAACCTAGGATTTGAATACACACAAGAAGACTTAATTTCAAGTTTAGCTGTAGCAGCATAGAAATTTAGGCGCAGTAATCAACACTTTCATCAAGTCTTAGAGGTGCTTGAAAAAGAAGAAGAAATAGTTGAACGCCTGAGGGGTATACCAATTGCTCAAGAGGTGGTTTTAGTAAATAGACTTGCGCACACCCCTGCAAGAAATTGAGGTCAAACCCCATACTAAAGTTGGAAGAGAAAAGATAAACCAGAGGTGATCGGAGTAGGGGATTAGTTGACGAAGACTTTGAAGCCTTAAGAAAACTAAGTTTTGTACCTAATCGTAACACCCCCAAGAAGAAGAGAACCCAAACCTGCAACACACCCTCCTCGCCTCCTGTTAGTCCTGCCATCTCACCCATTGTTCAGGTTGTTATCCCTCCTAGTATTGTAATACCTTTAGTTTATAATCCCCAACCTTTGAATTTCTAGTTTCCACTAATGGTCGTCAATCAGCCTTGGGGCCAAAATATTGGTCTATTAAATCTTGGAGCTAAACCTCCTGCTGACCTACCTAAGGGAGCCAATCAAATCTTGCCTAAGTTCAGCAGAGATGGCAAGAAAATTACTGATGACCATTTTAGTGCTTTTCATACAGCGTGTGGTGTTATTAGCATTCCTACTAAAGAGGTAACTGTCAGGATTTTTGTCAGAACCTTAGTTGATACTGCTACTGACTAGTTTAGTCATTTACATCATGGCTAGATTACTAATTGGAATGACATGAGAGTCACCTTTGAAGAAAGATTTAAAACTCCTGATAATGACATTTCATTATTGCTCCAGCTTAGTCAACTAAAAAAAAAAATTTATGAAAGTATGCGAGAATTTGTGGCCAAGTTTAACATAATTTTGAAAAGGATACCTGCAAACTCCACACGAAGTGATGAGAATAAGAAGATCTTCTTCTTAAATGCAATCCCGCTTGATATAAGTTTTCACCTATTAAAAGATGGAGTGGCTGATTTGGTTGTTGCACAAAGACAAGCTATTCAGCTTGAAGATACATTTATAATGGCTGATAAGTGGAGGAGAGAAATTTAGGCCTCAGGAAGCTCCTCATCTACCGCAACAGATCCTTTAATGCTAAGGTTGATGAATGATATGGTCATGCTCAAGAGACAATAGAATAAAGTCAGTTCCCCATATCAATCTCCTTATCAGGATGTTAGTCGAAGGTAATATAATCAACCTCATGGAAAAACTTCTCTCTTGACGAGCTCACAGCCTAGGTTGGAGATAGAATCCACTCCAAAGGAAACAATGTGCTCATTTCACCTAACAACCGATCATGATGGAGAGACTTTTCCTGACTAGTTAAGATGTCTTTAAATAAATGCAGCAAAGGACACCATTTGTATAGAAGAGTTGCACAAGGAGAAAAGTTCACCCGATATTGGTTTACCTAGTTCTTTATATCTGGAATATGAACCAGATTCTGACAAAGGGGGAAGTATTTTAGCAACTCTGCAAGATCCTTCTTGCACCATCCTAACAAGAAATCAAAGGATGCAGAAGTTTGTCCTTGGCTCTATTGCTGCTAATGTTGATGCTAAATGAAAAAAACTGGAAGTGGAGAGACTTCTACAAATCCAAAAAGTCTAGAAGTAAAGATCTTACCAAGAGGTAATCCAGTTACTCCTCCTATTGACTTTGTCAAATTTTGCAAGACAACAACTGTTTCCATTTCTCCTGCTGAATACCTGAAAATGAATCCCAAAGAACTAGATAAACTAGTAAAATATGTGAAAGGAGAGTCTAGTTCAAATCCCCAATCAGATAAACCCCTCATAGGTGAAATAACTACAATTAAAGAGCCTCTTGTTTTTGTGCCCAAAGACACTCTACAAACATCCAAGGATTGTCCCTTTGTCAATTCTATCGAAACTAAAATAGAAGAAAAGAAGCCTAATCCTTTTTAGATTTCCCTGTTGTTGAATGGATAAAAACTCAACAATTGCATTATTGATTTCAGTGCATCGGATAATATCATGCCTGCCCTAGTCACAAGAGCCTTAGGTCTCACCCTAACCAAAAATTTTGGCTGGTGTTATTCTATGGATGGGAAATAAGTACCATTGATGGGTTAGGTTAAAGATGTCCAAGCTGTTCTTGCTGCATGTCCTGATAAATGTTTGAAGTTAACAATCCTGGTAGCAGACATTCTAGCCAGTTATGGTATGTTGCTCAGCAGAACCTTCTGTAAGGATTTGGGAAGAGATATAAAGATGGATTGGTCTGGAGAAATTATTCCAATGGGGAAAAAGAAGATAAAACTTGAACCTAAGCCTAAGAATAAATATATAGTGGTACCCTCAGATAATCCCAAAGTCCAAATTCTGTACGAGGAGTATCACTTTGGTAATTATGTCATTTTGACAGATATGGAAAAATATTGTGTAGCCTCTATTCCTAAGGAAGAAGACATATGGAAGATGGAGTTTGATGGCAACTGCTCAAATTCAGGATCGAGCGTAGGGGTAGTTCTTTTTCCTCCTAACAAAGAATGCATTCCCTTCTCTTTCAAATTAGATTTCAAGAATACTAAGAATACTACAGAATATGAAGTTTTGCTACTGGGATTGGAAGAGACGAAGCTGAGGGGAGTTAAGAAATTAGTTGTGAAAGGAGATGCCAAATTGATCGCGAAGCAGGTGAGAGGATATTTCTCTATTAAGAATGAAAAATTAAAACACTATAGGAACTTGGTACGGGATGAGCTTGATTTCTTTGATGCTTTCTCCATAGAATTTATACCCAGGAGTCAGAACACCAAAGAAGATTCCTTAGTAGTATCAGCCTCATTATTATTACCCCATCCTAACTTTAAAATTAAGAAGTATCAAATTGAAATGATCTATAAGCTGACAATACCAAATAATTTGGAGCATTGGCAAGTATTTGATAATGATTCTCAGCTTAGAGATTTTCTAGAATGTGTTGCAAGTTTTTCTGATATATATTTTGAGGGATCTAGTAGTGAGTGCAATGAAGTTCACCAAGATGCTACAGGTAATGATGGAATCATTCAGTTCAAAGGAAATAAAATTCCCAAAGGCCTTATTTCCCTAGAACATCTGTTCATGAGAAAAGATGATAGTACTATTAAAGAAATATCCCATGCCCATAATTCTAAGGAATATGACAAAATTGATAGAGGAGATGATGGTGATCCTAAATGGATTTCTATTGGTCAGACATGCACTTCGTCTGAGAAGGAGGCTCTAAAAAGGTTACTTATAGAATAAAGAGATGTTTTTGCTTGGGGGTATGAGGATCTTCAAAATTTCAGTGGAGGCCAATTTAGACACCAAATTCCATTGAAGTCAGGTGTTACCCATTTTCATCAAAAAATAAGGAAATATAATCCAAAAGTATCTGAGGCAATATTGAAGGAAGTGGAGAAAATGCTGCAAGCCAGAATCATATATCCCTTACATCATTCAACTTGGATTGCTAATATAGTTCCTGTGAGAAAAAAGAATGCTGAAATCAGAATATGTTTTGATTTCCACAACTTGAACCAGGCTAGTTTAAATGAAAACTATGCATTACCTATGATGGAACATGTTCTCCAAGCTGTATCAGGGTTTGAAGTGATGTCTATGTTGGATGGATATTCTGGGTACAACCAAATTAGTGTGGTAGAGAGTGATCAACACAAAACAACTTTTATAACTCCCTGGGGGACTTATGCCTACCACTGAATGTCATTTGGGCTGATTAATGCCGGTGCAACCTTTCAAAGGGTGATGAACTCTTCTTTTGAGGATCTTCAGAATAAAATCATAGTGGTTTACCTGGATGATCTCACCATCTTTTCAAAAAAAAGAAATCACCATTTAAAGGATCTTGAAACAGTGCTCCAGAGATGTAGAAGCCATGGCATATCCTTGAACCCTAAACAATCAACCTTCTTTGTTGAGGAAGGCAAGTTATTGGGCCATATTGTTTTAAGGATGGTGTTAGGATCGATCCTTAAAGGGTCAAGGAAATTCAGCAACTCAGTCTACTATCAAGCAGAAGTGGTTTAAAATCCTTTTTCGGCTAGGTGAATTTCTTATGAGCATTTATCCCAAAATTTTTGGAGATTACCAAGCACATGTTGGATATGTTAAGTGAAAAGATTCCTTTCAAATGGAATGAAGAAGGGCACAAGGCCTTCAATGAGATTAAGTCAGCAATATCTCAAGCACCTGTGCTGACAAGCCCCAACTTTAAGAAGGATTTCATCATTTATTGTTATGCTTCAGAGCATATGTTATCTGGCATCTTAACCCAAAAGGATGAAAAAGGACAAGAGGCACCTATTGCTTTTATGAGCATGCCTTTAAATAAACATGAGCTCAAGTATTTCCAGATTGAGAAGCACACCTTTGCTATGGTAAAAGCAGTAAAACAATTCTGGTACTATATACTTCATTCTCATTGCACAGTCTATGTTCCTGAAACTGCAGTAAAGAGCATTTTGACTCAAAAGGAGATCAACATGAATAATAGGGCAGTATGGATAGCAAAGATTCAAGAATATGACTTGATTATTAAGCCAACTAATTTGGTAAGGGGGAAGGGCTTATGAAAGTTAATAGCTGAAAATGGTAAGACATCTGAAGAGATTGATGAAGTACCCATGGCATTACTAGTCAGTTTGACGGACCCTTGGTTTTCCGATATGACATATTTCCTTTCCTATGGCGAGTGCCCCGAACATATGAATCCTAAAGAAAGGCACAATTTCAAACTAAAGGCATCCAAATATGTAATTTCCCAGGATATACTATATAAGAGGGGTGTAGATGGGACCTTTCTCAGATGTGTAGATGTTGCACAATAGAAAGAGCTATTAAAGGCTTTTCATGATGAAGCCTGTGGAGGACACTTCTCCTCCACCGTGATGGCATTCAAGATTCTTCATAATCATTTTTACTGGCCTAGAATGTTCAAGGATGTGTATCATTATGTCCAGAATTGTGAAAAATGCCAATTATTCACTGGAAAGCCTCAGCTTGCTGCTCTTCCCCTTAATCTTGTGATCGTTGATGAACCTTTGAAGTAGTGGGGAATAAACTTTGTGGGACCTTTGAATCCCCCATCTAGCACTGGACATATTTACATTCTAACTACCACTGATTATTTCACCAAGTGGGTGGAAGCAGTCCCCACTAAGAAAGAAAACTCCCAGGTTGTATGTGAGTTCCTTTTAAATTACAATTTTGTTAAAATTTGGGATACCGGTCAAGATAGTGGCAAACAATGATATGTATTGATCTTCTAAAGAGATATCAGCATTCTTTTATGAACATGGTATATCTTTAGCTCATTCATCTGATTATTTCCCGCAAGGGAATGGTCAGGCAAAGTCCAGTAATAAGAACCTGGTGACAATAATCAAAAAGTTGATGGATGATAATCCTTGTGAGTGGCATAAGAAGTTGCATGAAGCTTTAAGGGCTAACAAAAATACTTTGAAAAGAGAAATTAGGATGGCTCCCTTTGAACTAGTATATTGGATAGGGGCTCATGTGTCCTTGCCTTTGGAACTTTCCACAGCTAAGCTCCAGACTGTAATTGAAGAACAGTATTTCAAAGATCCTTTGGAGAAATGTATTATGTATCTGAATAAACTAGAGGAAGAGATAAATGACTTGGTGGATCATATTAAAAGGCATCAACTTAAGGTTAAATAGATCTTTGACATGCAGGCTCGTCCTCATAATTTCATGGAGGGAGACATGGTGTTATTATGGGATAAAAGGCAGGCACCCAAAGGATCTCATGGGAAATTAGAGTCTTTGTGGAAAGGCCCCTTCATCATTTCAAAAGCTCTTGGTTTGAATTTTTTTCGGTTGTCCTACCCAGATGGTGTGAATCTGCCCTTTACTTATAGCAAGTAGGATCTTAAGTTGTGCAAGCTCTGATGTCGTAGCCAATTAGCGCCCTTGTACATAGTATGTTGCTTTCCTCCCTTTCCTTTTTTTGGTGTGTCGTTGTGTTCAAGTTTCTTTCCCTTTTGTTTTCTTGTTCAGGGAAACCAATTTTTCAGACTTCTCTGCACATTTGGCAATATGCAGTCCCCAGCCAGAGCCAATGTTAGGGTCAGTTAGAGTCACCATGTGAAACTATCTTTGACCCTTCTTTGTTTTTTCATTTAAATTCTAGTCTGGTGTCAATCCCTTGTTGGTCTTTCTTCAGCAATTATCCAAGTTCACCTAGCCTTCAAATCGTCAAGTTTTAGCCTTCGAGATCGTTTGTTTCAAAGTCAACTTTTCTTGGTTAAGTCTTTCGCAAGACCTATGCTTCCCATGAACCATTTCGAACCTTTTTGAACTTCAATTCAAAGTAGTTCGAAGCAATTCAATCAAAGATTTTTTTTCTAATGATTGGTTTATGTAGGTGGACCCTAGTCTATGTCATCCTTTAGCAGTGAACCACTTCAAACCTGTTTGAACCTGGGTTCAAAGCAGTTCAAAGGAGTTCAAGAAGAGATGGCCCAGGAAAATCAAGGAGTGATGTGATAGTTGAAAGGATGGATGATGTAAGTTGGTGGAGAAGTTATTGTTAAGTTATAAATGTGGACAGTCTTGAAAAGACGGGAGCCACGGGGTAAATCCAGAGCTGAGATTTGGGTCGTGGTAAAAGAAATCCTTAACACAAGCAGGGGATGTTATTTAAAGAAAGTTAATGATATTTATAAGGGATGCGGATTTCAAGGATGCCCCATTGTCAAATCATCATTGCCCACTTCATTATAATTAATGCTTCCATTTAATGCCCCTTAAGTTGATCCTTTATGGCATGATTTCTCAAAATATAAGTATTCCTGTAAACTGTCTTTTTTCTTTTATAATCCTGCGGAGTCTCGGCTGTGGAAGAGGGAATTATTTTCTTGAGTCTACGGAAAACAAGTAGCCACTGAAAGCTTTCTTTTATTTCCTATTCCTTTTTGATAATATTTGTTCAAGGAGGGGGGTTGCTTTTGTTTGTTTCCCAATAGAAAAGATGAGGTCTAGTATGCACTTCTTTGGGAACCTCAAGAACATGGGATGTCATGCCCCTATTATCACGGACACAGACCTGTTAGGGGTTAAGGTAGAAGAGATGATGGTTCATCTCAGAAAGCATGCAGGAGGGGATTATAGTCTAGAGTTTTTGTCAAGTGGGTTGTTAGAAGCTGTGGCTTTCCCTCCGTCAATTGTAAGTCCGGAGTTAATTCAACAATGCATCAATAGATATGATGTCAATTCTAAATGCATAGTGAATGCTGAAGGTTAGACCCTGATACTTGTGAACAGAGAGACTATTATGTCTGTGTTCAAAATCCCAGATGAATCCTTCGCTAGCTTTACCCCACCTGGTCACTCGCTCAGTTTCAAGAGAACAGAAATAAAAATCATAGTTACATGGCCTAGAAATGGACCAAAACTTTCTATAAGGGAGGATCCCGTCTACCCAAATTCTTGACTAAAGACCATATGAAGCCGCATATTCATGATATAATAGTTTTTCTTCATCGAGTGAAAGATTCTGAGAAAGTTCTCCTTTTCGAAGAATGGATGTACCACTTCATAGAGATAGTTTTGGAAGGAAGACAACATCTTGATTGAGCGGAAATCATTGCTAGCTCTTTGAGAGACCAGCTCAAATAGACTCAACAAATTAAGAAAGAATTCTTTATGTCCTCCTATTTAATATACTATCTTGCATGGACACAAGATCTGGGAGCTATTCCACATGCACCATGGAGTGAAGACCTAAACATTTATGAATATTGTCCCTTGCTAAGGAAAGATAGGGTCTTGGGAGATTACCTGGAAGAGTTCATGATGTCTTCCTTGAAAGATTGTGTCAACAGTTGGCGGGAATTTCAAACCAGAGAATATCATTGGAAGCCCAAAAGTTAGTTCAAACTTATGGGAGTTTTTATATTCAATTTCCACATTTTACTTATATCCAAATTGGAGGTTTTGATGAGGAAGCTCTCAAGCTCCCTAGATTTTCTTTTGATTGTTTCATATTGGCTAAAGTCTGTAGGCAGTTGTTTGATCACGGTGATTAAGAACAGTTAACCAGAGGAAAAATGGGCTTCAATGTTTTCGATTAAGTTGGGAACCTTGGTCTGCAACAATATGATGGATGCCTCGGTGATAGGTAGTAATCTGGTAAGCTTTCACATGCAGTTCTATGAACTAAGGAGAGACTTCGATAATAAGGGCTTTGCTAGACAGGTTATGAGTTTAAGCAGTTAGCCATCACCGAGTTCACACATTGAGGATCTATGGGAAGATCTCAGTGATGAAAAAGCAATTAGGAAAAGGAACCACTCTAGACTCCTAGTTCCACAGATTGAGCTACTGTAGTTAAAATTTGATACAAGCGGAATAGACGAGGATGCTTCTGAGGTAACAAGTTCGGATGTTGATAGTCTAGAAACAAAAAGTTCCCTGGTCATAGATTGGGCAAGAAAGGAAGAAGATAACATAAAACTAAGAGCTAGATCCATTTTTTGGATCACAAAGGCCTGGCTGACAAAGAAAAGGCAAAAAAGAACAAAGAGCCCCCCTCTTAAGAAATGTAATGTAGACTCTGCTTCACTAAATGTGAATCATGATTTACCTAATGTGTCTCCTTTGACTCCTAATGCAGGTAAGATTTCATCTCCTAAGAAAAAAGTAACGCCAAGTGGACATCCTATTGCACCGAGGACAAGGGCCAGAACAAGATGAGAAATTCGCTCTCAAATGGCATCCCAGGGTTTGATTACATGGAAATTGAAATTAATGATGAGGAGATTTCTTTTTCACCAAAACAACAGGAGAAGAATCAGGGAATATCTACCATTAATCCTGAGGTTCTCCAAGCTGAGAATACTCCTGCTAAAACACCTGACAACCGGATGGTTACCAGTTCAATTTTCACCTGGCTAATTGATTCAGTGAATAAGAAGAGGAGTTTCAAGCCTATTGCACTGCCAGTAAAGGAGATCATCACAAAGTATGCCATCTGAAATCCTAAGGCTAAGAAGATGAAAATTAATGCAAGGTTGTCCACTGATCCCTCTACCAGAAAGGTAACTGCAGAAATAGCTACCTTTAAGCCTAAGGAAGGAGTCTAGGAGCTTGAAGTGGAAGACTTTGAGGTTACCAAAAGGGAACTTGGTGTTTTAACTAGGGATTCCAGGGATCATCTTTTCAAATTTTTGGCTGATCATATGCTGGGATAGTCACAGAAGGATGGAAGAGAAAAATGTGAACTAAAACAACTAGTGATTACCATGGCTGAGTTCATCTCTTCTCTCACTGATGTTGGAGCACTACCAGTAACCCAGTCCCCACAGGATTTTGATCTGAATTCAGCTTAAAGTAAAAAGTTAGTAAAGCAGATGCAACAGGGTAAAGTTCTAATGGAGTTATGAAGACCTGGATAGATGGTATCATTGATGAAGGAAGCACTTTCATCCAAGAGTTCATATCTACCTGCATGGACGGAGAATCATTGCTTGGTGAAATTCAAACTCTAATCCCTGGCTGGGAGTTAGAAGAGGAAAAATGTGCAGCTATCGTAATCCAAGTTCAAGAGATAGAGACATACGAAGTGGCCCAGTTTTTAGCAGAGAACCCCATGAAGTTAATTGATCCCTGCATGTTGTTTATCTTGAAACAGAATCTTGGCTGGAAGGGGTCATTGTTTAAAGCTGCAATTTCACGGGCTAGAGCAATGGAGAAGGAAGTTAAAGACATGCATGCCAATGCTCTGAAGGATATCAAAATAGTAAACCCTTCAAGCATTTTACAAATTGATGAGGGCAGAAGGGATGCCGATGCCATGGTTAAGGTTTTTGTGGATACCATGAACGCCCTTAAAGAAAATGAGGGACCAAGTGTTCAAGACCTCACCAGATAGCTAATCTAGAATCCATGTTACTGTTGAATAGGGGATAGTTACCCAAACAGTTGCAGAGAATTAAGGAGCTGAAATGGGAGAAAAATGTGTGTCGTGCAAAGCTAATTGGTCTAAAGAGCTTGCACTCACAGCCGGCTCAAGAATTGGTGAATGTGTTTCGAACTTGGAAGTTGGTGCAAACTGCCACGTCGGAGGATCTTGGAGGAAATTAGTGGATTTCTGGGTGACTTTTTATCTTTTCTGGTTTAAAGGACATGTGTCTTAAAAACTCTCGTTTAAATGTGTAACTAGTTTTTAACTATTTTTTTTGTGTGTTCGAGAGCCGGGTTTTTCTGGGGGCTCTATTGGACCTGAAACTATAAATGTTGGAGCATTAATCTTTGAAAGGGTTAGAAATTTCTGATAGATAGAGTAGATAGCTTTAGTTTCCGTTTGAGAATTTATGGAAAGAAATAGTTTATGGCTCTTTTTGGTTAGACTTTGATCGAATCAAATATAAATATATAAGTGCATAGCTTGATTTGAATCTTTGAGTTGAAATCAGTGGTGTATCGGTTACTTTGAGAATTGGTATATCTTATTCTTTGCACAGATTGTTTATGCATTTCTGGTATGGGATTTTTCCTGATAATTCTCTTTTGCCGTTTTATCTAGTGAGTTCTTTTTCTAGAAAGTTATTGGAACTTTGCTTCCTAGTAGTTTCTTTCCTGTATCTTCATATATTCAAAAATACCTTGATACTAGCGAGTATCTGAGAGATCCTTCCACACTTTCTGGTCAAAAGTGTATGCATTTATTTTTCTGTTAAGCAATTCATTGAATATCCAAAAAGGAGCTGAGCCTTGAAAAACTCAGAGGGAAGCAATCTTTCATGCTTACCCAACTGTTGTTGAATTGTTTGTCTTTAAAGGCATAGAGTACTTTCAAAATTTAATTTAGAAGAGGAAGACAAATTTATTCACCACCAAATTACAAATAGAATTTTAACATTTTTTTTACGAGTTTCTATTGATTTACATTTCTTCATTTATACTAATCAATGCCTTGCTCAAATATTCGACTATAGACTTTAGTGCAAGCTAATAAACTTTTCCCACAATTGAACACTTGTAGACTCTTACTAAGCTTTGTACATTATAATGTTGTGTGCATGCTATTCTTTTACTCTAACATAGGTACTTCCCTTTGCAATAGATGTGGTCACGCAACCACAATGATAATAGTGAGTTCATAATTTAGATGATTCCTATGACCCTCCTCAACATTTATGATGTGGACGGTCTTAGCAAACACATAGATTCACTCTACCAAGTTTCTCAACATTATTGCATGGTGCTTCCAATAAGTCTAATAGTGGTAAGGTTCCTAGCCTAATCTTGAGCATTTCTCCATAAAAATTTACTCTTCAAACTAAAGAAGAAATTGAAGGTGTCGTTATATAGGGTGGGGATGTATCCTTAAAGGCCATTACGTTTCAAGCCATTGGAGCAAGTTTGGTGACCATGATCACCTACACATCTTATTAGATATATAACTTTGTATAGTGCTTTAATGCTTATTATTTTCTCATGTTTTGATATGTTCAACACTTTACTTTGAATAGACTTGCAGGTACATTACTTTTCCAGCTTTTTCCTACTTTTTCCTTTGTACTCCTACTTATCAAGATTTACTATATTATTTTTCACATTTTAATATTTTTTATTCAAAATTTTACCTTCATTAAACGTTGAGATTTGATTTCATTCTTTTTTGGGGGGCGGGGTGTGAATATATCTTTATCCAAAGTAGAAATTAATAAATCTAATAGTTTTTTTGTCCATATAAAACAAAGTGTATCTGTTGCATGAAGGAGACATCATATAAGAGAGGTTGTCGTGACACTAATTTTTTATTTTTTTGGGGGGGGGGGGGGGGCGGGGGGAGGAGCGAAGAAGCCGTGTCATGTTTAAAATGTGTGAAAAACTTGAAAGATGACAAACGTGTAGAAAACTATGCACGCAAATTTATCATGAGAAAGTCCACTGACAACATCCCCGTGAGAAATTGCATTTCAAACAAAATTGACTAATTCAAGCCCATTTTATGATTCACGCCTTGCAAAAGTATAAATTGAACCCTTCGTAACAATACAATACATCAATGCTTCTGAGTTTCTGCTGAAAGGAAAGGAAAATTAAAGAGAAATGGTGTGCATTAACGTTTTCTCCATCTTACCATTCTGGGTGGCCTTTGCGGATCTGTTTATGAAGTGCATCTCCATCGATGAGTTTGGCCAATATGAGATAATGTCGCGCCCCAGGATTCGATCGCAGAACCACAAAGCAAAATCCTGCTGATTCAGTGTGCTTCAAAAATGTGCAGTTGAGACTTACTTGGTCCAGTTAAATCATTACTTTACGTATTTACTCATAAATACCGTTGTTAACTTTCGACACATTCCGACAGTAAGAGAAACACGGAATCGTGTGATATTTGTATTGTTCATTGATATTACAAATTGATTTTGTATACCTTCCTTTCTTTGTTATTACATAGCTTTCATTTCTATCGTGTACTACACTTGTGGAGTCATTGCAAACTTTTTCTAGTTCTTATTTTGATGTTTCTTTTATTAAAAGAATTGCAGGCGTGAAGCTTGGTAGTCAATCTAATCTTGCTAAGTTTCAATTATGACGTTTACATTTCATTAATGCGGGTCGAAATGTTTTAATTAAATGGGACAAAAAACAGATGATAGTTTACCATAGAATTCTTTAAAAGAGGCTCAAATAATTTGCTGCATTCCATGTACTTTGGAATGAATCCACACCTTGTAATGCCTAGTTATTTTATACTCCTCAATGGTTGCCATTTCACCTTGCAATCTATTAATATTTGGGTTATACATGAATAAATTGTCCATAACTAGTTATTGCAACTTGGTATGTAATTTGTAGGCTGAATATATATAAACAAAATGTAAAATTGTTATTGTGGTCTTGACTAATAAGAATAATAAGAAAAATGTTTTTAATGGATGGAATAATAATTTTTAGTGTTGAAATGTTTGATTCTAAATACCAATTACATTAATATTCAAAATATGATTTACTAATAAAAAATAATTATGTATTATTCAAAATATAAATGAAATGTAAAACTTGTTATTATTATTGATTGTTTAACCATTAATTCAATATTATTTTAAATCTTGAGAATTCCAACTTCAATACCCAATGAACCTTAGAACTAACTCTCACCCTAATTCAACTATAATATAATAAAATTTTAAAATGTAACAAAAGAATGAATTTTCTAAGATCAATTTTTTTTACATTATTTTAATATAATAAAATTGTAAAATATAACAATTTTTTAACTAAATATTGTAAAGAAAATAAGTGTAAATTGTTTCTTATTTATTTAAAGAATATTATAGATAATTTTATAATAATTCTAAAATAAAATTTTCTAAGATCATTTTTTCACATTATTTTAATATAATAAAATTTTAAAATATAACAAATTTTTAACTAAATGTTGTAAAGGAAAAATAAATATAAATTATTTCTTATTTATTTAAAGAATATTATAGATAGTTTTATAATAATTCTAAAATAACTTTTATTTTATTTTATTTTTATAATAATAATTATATATATATATATATATATATATATATATATATATATATATATATATATATATATATATATATATATATATATATATATATATATATATATATATATATATATATATATATATATATATATATATATATATATATATATATATATTTGATTAGTAAACGGCTGAAGCCTTGATTTTATTTATTAAAATTTATCTTTTTACATTTTCCTCCGTTTGTGCAGGCACTGGTAGGAAAGAACGGAGAAGAAAACCTCCAGCCTGGCTCGGGACATTAGTCCAGAAATAATATATCAAGTTTATAGTTCCTACAAGCGTAGGATTACAAAGCTCCACTTGACGGAGTCAAAGAGGGCATTCCCTCTTTAATACGGATTAAAGGAGACATACCTCCATGATAGTGAACACAAATATTCATTAATCTTTTGAATACAATGCTCTTTTATGTAGAACTAATGAGCATTCCCATCTTATGTCGTACATTTATTTAGATTGAGATTACATATACCCTGCTCTTATCTTTAGAGCTAATGAGCCTTCCTTTAACTTTAACTGCACTTTTGAAAAATCATGTTATTTTTCTCTCATCCTCACTCTTCGAGTATTTGCCTTAGCTTTGATAAGTTCTTGAACCTCCTTTTCTTTAATTCTGCCCATTAGGTCTGTTATTCTTTTCTTGTATTCCTGCAAAATAGATAGATACCAAGCCAACTCTATTCTCCTAATTTACAGTTAATTAATCCTTTTCATGATTCAATCCTTCTAAAGCTAGTTCAGGTTAGGTATTGATGAAATTATGGACTTGCAAATCTTAATCCATGAGTTAGTCTACTATATAAAATATTACAATCTAAGTCCATTTCCATTGACAGTCATGCTTTATGCATTATTTCATTATTATGAACATAAGCAATTTACAAGCACTTTAGGAACCTTTTAATTTGTCATAACATTTTTCGTTTTAAAGATTATCATTTTTGTGATCGATGAGACTTCATTGTAGGTTGGCATGCCCCTAATATATGATGATTGTTTTGACTAAATGAGACGTTAACTTCTTACATTCCCTATCTTGAAGTCTGCTATGAAAGAGGGCAATATATATGTGCGTGTGTGTTTGTGTGTGTATTTATACTATTTTATATTATACTCCCAAATGTATCTATACTTGTTTACCTTTAAATTCATATTCATTTATTTACATCTTATCTTGATTTCCTGTTTTGAAATCATTTTTCTTCACCTTCTGTGTTCTTCTTTCAAACACTCATGAATTCTTCAATTTCTTGCCCGTCAGCTCCTAGGTTAGCTAACTTATCTACATCTGTATTGCCCTCCCTGTAAATGTGATTCACTGTATAATCTCTTATAACTTCAAGTGATTCCATTATTTGTTCAATAGCACTATTTAGTTTCTAGTTCGACGTTCTACCCTGTCTTATTACATTTATAATAATAGCCGAGTCTCCTTCAATCAAAATTCTTTTAAGCCTCCATTTTATGCACCATGCCAGACCTAATCTTATAGCTTTTATTTTCGCTTCGTTATTTGTCTTTATTCCTATAGGTTTTTCTATCCTTCCTAAAATCTTTCCTTCTGCATTATGTAAACATATCCCTATTCCCGCCACCCCTGGGTTTCCCCTGGCTGCCACATCAAAGTTCAACTTAAACCACCCTTGCGCCCGTGGTTTCCATTTACAGTTCGCCCTTGATAAGGATTTATTGTTAATGTTAGATCCAATCCAGGGAGGAACTTTCAAACCATACCACTTCTTTCTCTGGTTGCTATCTTCTAGTGAGAATTCCATCATTGATTGTCCCAGCATATTTCTGTTGTTTGTAATTTCTACTATATTTGCCTCTAATTTGTTCCAAAATCTCTCAATGTTCATCCTTTTATCTTGAAAAATCCTATGGTTCCTTTCCTTCCATAATTCCCAAATTAACAAAGATGGGATTATGTATCTCATTTTACTGTATAAATCCTCTTTACATGATCTTTGCCATGAAATAAAAACTTTTGTGATATCATTTTGAAGAGCAGTCTTCAGATCTAATTTCTCCAGTACCCAAAGCCAACATTTATTAGCATACTCACAATTTAATAAAATATGATTTATCATCTCACTTTCTTTCTCACACAGGGCACACCTAGAAGGACCATGGTACCCTATTTTTTCAAACCATTCAACGGTGAGAATCCTTTTTTGTAAAGTAGCCCATGAGAATAGACCTGCCTTAGGGAGACAGTTTCTATTCCAACATAGATCAATGGGAAGACTGGTGGATGGGTTATCTGTCCCAGATATTACTTTGAAACCTTCTTTCGGATTGTATACACCACTCTTTGAGGCAACCCATATGATTATGTCCTCCCCAAAGCATGGATAGAAGTTTCATTCTTGTAAAGCTTTGTTAAGTTTATCTTGGAAATCAAGGGAAAGTTTGAATTCCTCTAGAGAATTCCATTCCTAGCTACTTCCCTCACTATTATTAATCTATGAAAAATAGTCTTTAACCCGCTCTCCCTTACTATGTTTGATTTGTTCAATTAACTAATCGTTCCCAAGAATTTCACGAAGGGCCGGTTTTCCACCCCATGAGTCATCCCAAAATAGAGCCTTATCCCCACTTTTCACGTCCCAAGAAAGGGACTCTAGTACTATATCTTTACATTCTTTAATGAAGTTCCATATGCGTGAGCCCGCCGGATAATTATCAAAATGACATACACTTTCCTCATCTTCTCCTAGTAAGTATTTATATCTTAGTATTTTAACCCATTTTGACTTTGGGTTTTTAATCATTCACCACACTAATTTCACCCCCAAGGCCTTGTTTTGAAGCGTAAGGTCTTTTATTCGCAAACCTCCTTCTTCTTTTGGCTTACAAATCTTATTCCAAGCAATTAAAGCTAGTTTTGATTTCTCCTCTGACCCTTGCCAGAAAAAAACTCCTTAATTTTTGAGCAATCTCCTTATTGATACCTGCCGAGATTCTCATGCTCATCATCTGATAAATAGGAATTGTAGAGAGGACTGACCTGATCATAACAACCCTTCCTGCATTTGATAACCATCTTCTTTTCCATTGATCTAGTTTCTTGGAGATCTTTTGAATTGTACTTTCCCATAAGTGATTTGATTTGCCCCCCTTATCCAGAGGTAAACCTAAATATTTACATGGAAATAAGCCTTCTTTGAAGTTTAGAATACATTTAATCTCATTCTTTTGTCTCTCTTCAGTATTGATAAAATTTTTTTCTGATTTTTCCTCATTTATACATTGTCCAGAAGCGTTAGCATAAGTATTTAAAATTTCTTTGAAAGCTTGAGCTTCTTCTAAAAGTGCTTTTCCAAAAATGAGATTATCATCGACATATTGCTGATGAGTAGTAGCCTCGACTCCCGAAGTAATCTTGATTCCTTTTACCTTATCCTCTACTTGAAGTTTCTTGATAGCTCTCCCCAAAGCTTCCACCATAATAATGTACAAAAAAGGAGATAATGGATCTCCCCGCCTCAAACCTTGAGAGCAGCTAAAAAAGCCTTCAGGAGACCCATTCACCATAATTGAGAAGTGAGGGGTGGAGATGCATTTAAAAATCATAGTGATCCATTGATTTGAGAATCCAAAAGCTTCCATACATTTACACAAAAATCTCCAATCCACTTTATCATACGCCTTATTGATGTCTAACTTAATCAACATACTTGGATCCTTATTATTTGTTACTGAATGTATAGCCTCATGAGCAATAATCACTCCATCTAGAATTGACCTATTAGGGACAAATCCCATTTTTTCTTCAGATATAATCAATGGAAGAAGTTGTTTCATTTTGCTTGCCAAAGCTTTTGAAAAGATTTTATACAAAGTGTTGCACAGGGAGATAGGTCTGAACTCGTTAAAGTTCTCTGCATTGACCTTTTTGGGAATAAGAGCAATGAATGTGTTATTTAGCTCTTTAAGAATATGTCCCGAGTTTCTCATTCCCTCTAGAGCATCTGTAATTTCCTTGCCCATAAATGACCAACACTTTTGAAAGAAAAATGTTGGGAATCCATCAGGACCAGGGGATTTATCCGAGTTCATTTCCTTTAGAACCTTGAGTATTTCATCTTCTATAAATGCAGCTTTTAGGAAGTTATTTTGATCCAGGGTTATTATATGAGGGATGTTTCTTAAAAGCTTGGAATGGTCCAACAAATCCACACTCCCTAAGTTATTCAAAGCATTTTCAAAGAAAGAGACTGCTAAATCTGCAATTTCTTTGGGATCCTCTATAATATTACCATTGCTATCTTTGATTTTGGAAATCTTATTTATATTTCTTCTAGCTTTGACGCTATTGTGACAAAATTTGGTGTTTCGGTCCCCTTCCCTTAGCCATGTTTCTCTCGCTCTTTGCCCCTAGAAGGTGCTAATTTGTGAAAGAGAATCATAGTAATTACATAATAGTTCTTGCTCAATGTTTTCACCTGAAATCTATTTTCCTTCTTCAGTAATCTTCTTATTCACATTTTCCAGCTCTTTTTCTATAAGGTCTCTTTTCACAAATATATCCCCAATAGTGTTTTTACTCCATTGAGACAGATTTCTTTTTATTAGTTTTAGTTTCCTTATGACTTTATATATCTTGGAGCCTTCAAACCTTGCCTCTGTCCACCATTTTTTAATTAGATCCAAACATTCCTCATTAAGTAACCACATTTTTTCAAATCTAAATGAGATTTTTTAATTTCTGATTGGTTCTGAAATTACTAGTTCTATAGGAAAGTGGTCGGAACCAGAAATGGGTAGGACCTCATTAGTAAGATTAAAGTCAAAATTTCTCAACTCCCCTATAAAAAAGAACCTGTCCAATTTTTCTGCTATTAACTCTGTGTCTTTACGTTTGTTAGTCCAGGTGTATTTCCCTCAGTCTGATTCAATTTTTGAAGCCCCTATACTATTTATCCATTCCTGGAATTCTAAAGTTGTTTTTGATATGTGTTTCATCCCACCCTGTTTATCTCCCAAGGATAGGATAGCATTAAAATCTCCTCCTAGTATAAATGTTTCATTCGGGAAGTTCTCTTTATAATTCTTAACCTCTTGCCATACAATTCTCTTTTCATGTAGGAATTTAGGAGCGTACATGTTTATTATATTAAATTTTAAATCTGACTTTAAACTTTTGATTTGACCTCCCATCCAATTTTTTTGTTTTTCATGAATATTGAAAACTATTTCTCTTGGATCCCAAATGAAAGCAATTCCACCCGAAGTGCCTTCTGCCTCATAACCTATTAATTCTCTTATTCCTATACTCTTTTTTATATTCTCATATCCTTCATTGGAAAGTTTAGTTTCTTGTATCATAGCCATATTTGGTTTAATTTTCGCTAATCGCCTTATTACAAGGGATTGTTTGTTAGGGGCATTTAAACCCCTAACATTCCAACTAATGACCTTCATGAGGACTCAGGAAGGACCTTCCCCTTCCCAGAGTATAGAATATCGATAATTTTAACCTGACCTAGCACCATTCCTTCCTTTTCTCTTAGTTCAGCAAGGGATTTTCTTCCTCTTGGTTTGACTATTTTCCCCGTATCAGCTTCTAACCTGCCCTTAATTGATTTTCCTAAACCTAAAGATTCTATATTGTTCCTAATAATGTTCTCTTTGTTTTCCTCATAGAGTTCTTCATTTGATAGCGAACATAATACTCTTGTTATTATATCATTACTCCTAGACTCCTCCAGAATAGAGGTAGGGTCTAATCCTAAAAAGTCTAGCAGTGATCCTTGGTCAATGGTCTCCACTAAGGGGGATTTTTTCATTCTTTCTTTTTGTATTTCTTCTGTCTGATGGCAAGAATCGGAGGGGATGAGTTCTGAATTTTTTTCAATATTAGAAATATGTGCACCCTCTATTTGAGTTCCTGCATTAACACTCATAGTTCTTAACTCCACTGCGGATTTCCCCCCCCTCTTCTTTTTAATTCTATTGATATTAGGGGTGCTCAGACTTCCTCTTTTCATTGCTATGCCTAACTGCATGTCTTCGTTGGTTATACCAAAAAGGCCTCCTATGGAATCTTTAACTGATGGAAGATTGTCGTCGGGTTTGATTCCATCAAAGGTTGTTGCCATGCCTAATTGTCTGTCATCATTGTTGATTCCTTCTCGGCAAATTCTGATCTCTTCCTCATTTTGATTCCTTGTCTTATTTATAACTTCTTTCCTGACATACAGGGGATCTTCTCTATCATTTAGATCCATTTCCATATCTCCTATCTCATCTAGATTTGGTAAGCATTCCATTTCCATGTCCTCTTCTCCATTTTTTAGAGTGTTGTCTGATGCTAACATCTCCTTAATACTTTTAATTAGCAAAATTTTTTGGTGATCAAGTTCCTCTTTGTCACATATTTCGTCTATAAGGGTATCCATTAATTCATTGGTGATCTCGACTATTTCTTCTTCTATTTTTTGGTTCTCTTTTATAAGTGATCTCTCTTGACCTTCTGGACTGTTGGAGATTCTATTCAGGCTGTAAGAGGTGATTTTAGTGTTAATTCCTTGCTTGATACTCTCAGTACTAAGGTTGTTCTTATGCTCTGAGGATGAAGGTAGGGGAGATTTGACCTCAACATTTAAGGTCTCATTCATTGATATATTAATTTTTTCTTTTATTATTGTTCTATCTATTTCAGCATTTGTAGGATGGGCCTCATCCTTTGATACGCTCATTGTAATGTTGAATGGCTCTTGAGGTTCAGGGACATTTTCTACTGCTGTTATGTTATTGATCTGAAATTGGTTTGATAACGAGGTATTTACACCCATATCAGCTATGGGATGGAGCCTATCCAGTCCTTGAGTCTTTGTAGGGCTAATTATAAAACCCCCTCTGTCCTTACATAACTTTATCTCCACTTCTTTATTGGGTTGATTTATAAGATTTATGTTTTTGTGGAGCTTCTGGGTGTACACACCTTCTTCGATAAAATTTTCTAATATTCTAGGATTGATTATGACTGAATTTGAATTAAAGTTTAATTGGATGGGTAAGATGCTTTTTTGATGAAATTCCATCTCAACTATGATAATTTTATCTATTTGATCAAATGTTGACTCTATAGTCCTAATGTATTTCCCAATTTTATTCCCTATAGTTCTTGTGATTTCCTCGTTAGACATTTCTATAGGTAGGTTATTTAAAGAGATAGCCTTTTCTATTCTAAAATCATTTAACATCATTGGATTAAACAATGGCATCCATTCAAAAAAGGAAAATGGGATGTTCCTGAATTTAATATCCTTTCTATTCAAAATGCTATCCTTCATATTCTTATTGGTGCAAAAAATTAACAAAAAAAGATCCATAAGATGTGTTATACTCACCTCCCTCAGTAGTAGTAATGATAATTCCTTCACTACATTCTTGATTGTTACTCCCGTACCATTTCAGGTATAGATCAGACCTCTTTCTTGCAAGATTTTCTACTGCTGCATAATAACATCATTATCTAGGATGATAGAGACATAATGACTGCTATGATTATTCTTACCTGGATCCTACTGAATAATATGCCTACGTGGTGGTGTATAAGCTACAAGCTTTAGTGTTTCATGAGATGAATTATTACATGGAACTTGATTACTTTTACTCTTGCTACTGATATAACCATTTTCTACCTTATTAAGCAAATCAAAGGAGTTTTTAAGAGTTAAATTGAAAGATTTTTGAGATAACGGATACCTGTTCACCCTTTTCTTGTTTCTTACCACTTGCCAGGTGAATTCCTTCTTCTTCGTGCAGACAGAAGGTGCTTGGATAGGTAAGAACCTGCCTTCCCCCTTGGCAGATAGGGGTTCCTCGGTACCACGTAATGACTTGCATTCAGGTCTTCCCACCTTAGCATCCCCGCTGCTTGTGCCTGCTTTCGCATATTTTATTTTTGCAAAAAAATTCATTTGACTATCTAGGGAATTGACTGTGAAGATCTTCATTTTGGTATCTTTAAAAAGCTTAGGGCTTTTCTTGTTTGCCCCTAACACAAGAATGGGTTTTTCAACCCTAGACTTGTTCTGCACATTATTGCTCTGTGTTCCCTTTTTGAGCTTTTCTGCTAGAGACAAGTCTTTAGGATTTCCATTGGAGATCTTTTCTGTAGCCAAGTCCTTAATAGGGCTTTTATTGTTTACCCTTGCATTATCCTTCAAACTTTCATTTTGTGCTCCTTTTTTATCAATAGGTTTTTCGATAGAACGCTTTTTCACAACAAGTTCCTCAGCAGGGAGTCGAGAAAATAAGGCATACATATCCCAGTCTATATTTTGATCTGCTAATCTTTTTTGTTTTTCTGTGAATTCTTTCAGATGATCATACAAAGGGTGATCCTGTATAGGCTTTCTGCAATCTTTCTTCTTATGGCCATATAGCCAGCAGTTAAAATAGTAACTAGTAAAAGCCTCTTTCTTCTCTGGAGCTCCTAAATTCAATTTAGGCATCTCGGTCCTAAGAGCTACCTTGTTGCAACCAGAACCATTCTTCTTAGAGTGTGAGTGCATGAGACCTAGGTTGATTTGTCACCGAAGGAAGGCAGACTTCCTTTTCAAATGAAAAGTTCGCATATCGCATTTGATCAAATCAAAATATTTAATATTTGGAGTTGTTTGCAATCTGATCAGTTCTAGTTGGAAAAGCTCGGTGATTGAAACTCACCACCCCTTGGAAGAGCATTCGCTTGCCTTCACCACCAACTCACTGAGAAAAGAAGTGATTCACTTATTGCTTTTCTGAAGATCCCTGACTTTATGTTTCTATCCTCTACCTTGACACGGGTCAGATCACATGTATGATGAATGATCAGAACGTCCAGATCTCTATGAATGCAGATGGAAGTTCAGATTGTGGGTCAGATTTGAATGTATCACTGTCTCGAAATGTATATTCTTGTCACCTTGAATATACTACATATCATTGAATGAATGCAAAATAGTATATGCTCAGATCGCTAAGTCTGATTGCCTTTATTATGTTGCAATTCTAGATCAGAGACTATAGATTGTATATAGTATTGAATGAGGTATTCGCTGTCAATGTTACAGTCGCTGCCTTGGAAGCTTATATATTCGCTACCTCTGATTTTGAAATGTTGTGAATGCAAATATTGGATGATCGCATGTAATATCCTGTCGACCAGATTCGCTAGTAAGCCCTAGCAGGACAGGCGAAAGAAGATATTTGTATGAGTATAGAAGAGTCTTTTTAATTCTTGAGAAGAGCCACAAATTTTGCAGTGAGATGTCACCAAAAAAATCCTTTGCCTGGAGATTAGAGATGACGTCGTTCTTCCTTCGCATGAGCATGAACCCAGTGCAGAGTACCTCTCCTTTCCTTGATTTAAATCATTGGCACTAAATATGGACCAATCTTGCCAGAAAGAAGAATGTTGCCGCAGTCTATGATCTGCCAATGATTGTATGTGTGGGCCAAATGCTTTCATGAAGTAGGTATGAGGCAGTTCAGAACTCAATGAGGATACCACCATGTAGTCGAAGCCAAATAAAATTTGCCAAAGTCAGATTATGTGAATAGCAGAGCATTTATTAAATATATATTTTTAAATATAATTATTCACTATATAAAAATTGTAAACTAAAACTATTTATTTATGTTTTATGACTTTAATTAATATTATAAAGTATTAAAATTATTTTAATACAATGAAATTATAAATTAGCAACAATGCATAAAATTTTAACAATAGATGAATTGTTGTTGATTGAAATTAAGTTTTGAGTTATAGTTGGAGGTTTAGGGTTAAAATTAGATTTGTACTATCTCTAACCCTAATTTAAAACTTAGGAAATCCAACCTCAACACCAATTGAACCCTAGAACTAACTCTAACCCTAATTCAACTATAACCCTAACCCAAAATTTATGCTAGAATTACACTCATTTATTTTAAAAATCAGATATCGCACTTCCCCTATTGATTTTTTGATCTTCCACACCACTATTTTCATCTTTCCAATTAGTATCAGAATGAAATCCTCCTTTGAAAGGTTTTACCCTTCCTACCTTTGTTTTCTTTAAGCTTTTCTTTGTTTGAGCTAGAGTATCAGAAATCATACCACCTGGTATCATTTTGGACACTTGTATCTCTATTGCTTCATTTACGATGAAGGAAGATCACTTCATCTTTTTATCTTTCCTTTTGTTCTTTGCGAAATCTTAAGTCTATGTCGGGTTTCAGAGATTCAACTCCTTCATTTCATTTATGAAATGTAACACCCTCTCTCACTCATCTCTGAAAGGAGAGACTTATTTTTAAGTTGGTCTTTCCTTAAGTCTTTTGGTTGCTTCAGAGAATCGGGATTCACATTGATCCTACTCAATTCCTAACTCTCTGTATCCCTTCCCTCTCCTTTTTGATGGAGGTGGAGGTTAATATATCTTCAAGGAGTGAACTCATGTCTCTTTTTAACCCTTGTCAAACCTAGAAATGCATTTTACCCTTCAATGATAAATCCTTGCATGAATGAAATCCTGCGCAGAGAGTTTTTCCATTTCTCAATCGTTGGAGTACTGAACTTTCTAGCCTTGTTATGCATTCGAAAAGCTTCGATGTACACTCCATCGTTGTCCTCCATTCAAACATCACAAGGCTGAACCTTCCAAAAGATAGGGATGATTGGAACTCCAGTCTCGATGATCAAATGAAGCTCATCCAATCACCACTCTGACTCTGTGAAATTGGGAGATAGGATTACAACATGAATAGAAGTTGTGTGTAATGCCCAAGTTATAGCATCCAGTATTATTGCCCCACTTGTATTGATTTTCTGTCCAAAAACACTTTAAATCCTCTATTCTCAAGATGCTCATATATTAAACCTGCTAAAGATTGTTTGGTATATTTACCAAAGTGATTGATGAAAACATCAAATGCAGTTGTGGGAAGAAGAGGATAATGGCAGGAATGATTGGAATGAGATAGCGGGGGTAGAGAATGGGAAGAAATAATATTTACCATGTCATCAAGGTGATTGAGTTTCAATCACCTTAAGAAAGATATTTGGTGTGGCCTGTCTAAATATGTCAAAGAATTTCATTGCCCACCTGAGATGCAGCATTGAAACTGCGTCAAACAAAGAATCACATGGCCTATTTTTTAGGATATAAATCAGTGTTCGTGGTGCGAAACCTGACTGTCTCTTTCATTTAGATTTCAAAGTTTTCACCCTTTCCCTTCTCTTTCCAAAGAGAGCATCAATGATCTTCTTTTCCCGATGAAATTTATTTTCTTTACTAAGTCCACATTTTAGAAATCGCACATGTTCCCTACAAAATCCAATGAGACTCTCTGCGGCCTTCATGTCAACCTTTTTATAGAGTGCTTAGCAGGATTCACACTCCTAGACTGTGATTCCCAATTGGAATTTGTAGTCAAGGAGGACAATTCTTGAAATTTTGCCATTGGATTGTGAAAGTGTTTCAAGCTAGGGATGGTATCATGAGACGCAAAGTGTTTCATGTCAAGCTCTCTTAAATGCTGAAATGACATCACCAGTTTCCAAGGAAGTACTTTACGTGTCCAAGGAAGTACTTTGTGTGTCTCGTAAACCATAGACCTAACCCCAAGTTGATCAGGAGTTAATAAATCTTTCTTTTTCAAAATGCAGTCGCATTCACACTGCAATTTTTTTTCATTTTCATGTTTTTTGAAATGGTGCAGATGATTTGGATGCGTTGAATCATCTTGCATGCATATGACATGCCTGTGCACCCTCGATCCTTTAACCCAGCCATATGCATTTCATATAAGAAATGCCTTCAGCGTAATTATACCTCCTATAATATATTATGTAGATTTAAATGAATAAATCTAATTAATCAAAAAAGTAATATCAATGAAAAAAAAATACAAATACAATGGAAGAATCCAAAGAACAACAATAGAGTTTAACCTAGTTAGAAATAAAAGTAATAAATAGAAAGAAAAAAAAAGTAGATTCATTCAAGATGAAGTAAAAGGTTAACGTATCTTCTTAAGTAGAAAACATACCCTTCCTTCTTTAATACTATGTAGAACACTTTTGGAAAAGGAAAACAATATTGAATCTTTAGAGGAAGACTGTTCTCATGGTGTTGAGAAGTTGGTAAGATGGTTAAGATCAAATCATTTTTTCTTCTAGCTATATTTTTTCTTTTAGCCATCAAGAGAGTGAAAATATTTAGCTATAAAAATTTTCTTCATACTCTCCTCATGAGAATGCATCTCTTAGGTATAAAGATCTCTTTCTCTTTTTAAGAGTCCTCCAAAAAATATCCATCTTCTGAACGTATACTCAACATAAGAAATCTATCCCTCCTTCTCCTTGGAGATATTTTCCATGATAATCTCAAAGTTCCCCTCTAAAATAAAGCTCTCTAATGTAGAAAAATGAATCTAAAGTTGCAATGTGTAGGTATATTCTTCAAATCTTGATTCACCATTATGGCTCAATCAAAATCTCACCAAAAAAAAGAAAAAAAATCTACAATGATTGTTATGGATTTCTGAAAGTTAGCATCTTTTTTTTCAGCCATGCACCTCCACCCAAAACTCTAAAGGGTATATCATCCATCACCATAGATGTTGAAAATATGAGATGTGTACAAAATGATAGTCCCTTATGTGTTAAAGAAGAGAAATAAATAGAAGTATCTGATTGCTAGGTTTTTCGAGTGGAACAAAAATATGTGTGTGTGTGTGTGTGTGTGTGTGTGTGTGTGTGAGAGAGAGAGAGAGAGAGAGAGAGAGAGACCATTCCATAGAATACATATGGACAAGTAATCCAAAGAGAAATTAAATTAGCTCGCATACAATCTGTAATATCAAGCTAGTTTGATTTAGTAGTCTGTGCTAATGCCACCTTTTTCACTAATTAATAGTGTAGATAATGATATAGAATCTACTAGTTATGTCATTGTAAAGACGACTAAGCCATGGACACATAACTTACTTTAATTAGAGTAAAATTTCATGAGCAACTTATTCTACACCATAAAAAACCACAATAAGTTCAATTATTCAAGTGAATTACTAAAAGTGGAATTTTAATGATGACTTCAAGGTGTTGTATTATAACCTACATCAAATTGAAATAATAGATAGAATTTGATGCCTTGCTAATATTGGAAATCTATGGTGACTTTAATCTTACAATACATATTGATTGACATTAGCTTATCAAATTAATATTTTTTTAATGTGTTGTTTACTAAGGCCTCTCCATTAGATCTAATTTAAGATCCACTTGGGTGATTCTAATTGCAATCACTTGTTTTGATGTTATATAAACACACTCAAGTGTTTCTATAAAATTTAGTCTATTTGTGAGAGTGAAATATTAAGATGTAATATTAGTAATATGAGCACCATGTGACAATGCTAGATGATGTGTACTTATTTTGGGTGGAGATGTTGGAAGGGATAATTTTATTTTTTATGCAAAAATTGGAGGCATTACTTTTGGGGAAGAATGTGTTGAGAATTACTACGATTGTAGTTATATGAGCACCATGTGGCAATGCTAGATTGTTTGTACTTATTTTGGGTAGAGATGTTGGAGGGGCTACTTTTGTTTTTATGAAAAATTTGGAGGCTTACTTTTGGGGAAGAATGTGATGTGAATTTCTATGGTGTCTTTCCATATTCATGAGGATTAATGTGTTTAAAATAATATGGAAATATTTAGGGTTAATAGGTTGTATTCTTCCATATTATAAGGATTAGTATAGAGTACCTTCTTTAAATCATTACCAAATACTATCCTATATGAGTAGGGAATTTTATCTTATTTTTTTGTTATGTTGGAATGGATAGGATACATAATAATTTTACAATGCTTTATTGGAGGATGCAAAATCAAATATTCAAATATGAGAGGAAGTTATCTTATTATGAGTCTTGTGAACCTTAGTCAAGTTCTAATGCAGTCAAGCAAGGAGGATCCAATTAAGGACTATCCAAATTTGTAGCCTAACAAAAAAAATGCAGAATAACAAAACACAACACAATATAGAATCAAAATCTTCTTTATACATCAGTAACTAGGCTTATGAGCAACATGCCGAGCTGTAAGGCCTTCTCCAATATAGCCAAATGCATCAAATATTACAACAGTTCAACAAGATCATGAAGGATTCAACACACCTCTCAGTTAGCCTAGGTCTGTAACACAATAGGACACTGGTAGGTACTCCAAGAAAGATCTAAACTTGTTCTCGCAAGCCACCAAGAAATCTTCTTGTTCCTAAGCTCACAAGCTACTAACTCTGCTACACTCTACTACTTCCTACTACCTTGCTTCTTTCCAAATCTACCTTAAACAACTACCCAAACACCCTCTTAAATACTACACAGCCATAAGTTGGCTTTACAAACAAATAAATCCCAAAACCCATTTGGATTCCAAAACAAACATATATTAAATGAAACATCAGTTGGCTCTCAAATAGCCTTCCAACAATTAGTTCATCATCTCAGCATCCAGATCCACATAGGAGAATACAACATGCTAGATCTAGGTCCCCACACGTCCAATGGTCAATCCATAACTCAAGGAACATGACCCAAATTAAATGCACCAGTCAGCCAAGCCGATTCATCCAAACACACAAGTTGGTCAGTAAGAACACTAAGCACCAGTAATAAACACCGAGACCCAGTCGGTAACCAAGCACCGAGCACCAGAAACATCGAGTCACCGAGTGACCATCATCCACCGAGCTTCGTCAGTACTTCCAATCGATAACCTTTACCATGACCATCGAGCTCCATCGGTGAAGCCAAACAAACTTTGACCAAGAACTATCACCAAAGACCGAGAAACTCCAGTCTTCTACCGAGATCACTAGCCAATTAACCGAACTCCACCAGACAATTAATGAGACTACCAAAATCTTTAGGAACCGAGGATGCCGCTATATCAAGTTCAGAAAAAAATGGGAAGCCTTAGTTTCAATTCACACAATTTTCTCCAATATCATGGAGAGATGAAGGAATATTATAAATGCAGGAAACATAAATTATGAAGGGTTGAAATCAATTGTAAGTTAATTTGTTTAACCTATAAAAGAAAGTGGAAAATGTACACACAAAAGTAATGCACTTCTATGAATCCTTACAATCAAGAACACTCAAGAATAAGGTCTCAAAAATTGATCCATAGCTCTCTATGTATGGAGTTGCAAGATTTAAAATTGCTCTCAGCTAGAGCTAATAAACTTAATGACCTTGCTAGTCAACCACACAATGAGAGATTCAAATGAAGACAAGGGAAAGGATGCCAATATCTCCAAGAATCAAATGAAATGAAAATGCAAGCTAGATTAAGATGAATATGCAAGCTAGAAATGAAAGATGCAAGCTAAGCTATGGAAATGAAAGTACAAACTAAACTATGAAAGGAAAAATGCAAGTGTTACAATCCTTCCTATTAAACTAGATGAGATTAATCTATAGCATAAAGGAAGTCTATACTAAGAATGCCATGATTATGCAACTATGAAAGCAAGAAAGCAAGCTAAATGAAATGCAACAACAATGTCTTCAAATCTTGAATGCAAGAATGTCTTCAAAGAGCTCCAAATGACCTAGAAAACCTGCAGCATAACATTAACATAAAAGAGATGGATCTAGAATGAGGAAGAGAGCTCTTCTTTTATAGGAAATGAGGAGAAATGGACCATGGAGATTAAGAGGCAAAAGATTTAATCAATGGTGAAGCATCAAAGAGGAGCAATCCATGTGCAAAAATATCCTCCAATGGGAAAATAAGAGTTGACTTTTGTGTCCATATGAGAAAAAAAGTGTTTTTCTTCTTTTTATAAAATAAGAATAATGCTTTATTTGTGCAACTTAGGATAAGAGGAAAAGTGGGGGCTTTTTATTTATTAAAAGGGGAGGAAATATTCATTTTAATCAAATAAAGACTTAGGATAAAATGGTTAGCCCAAGGAAAATAATCAAAAATGATAAAATAGGAATTTGATCAAGGAAATTGATATAATTGATTTTTGAAAATATTGATTCAGGGATTTGATAAATTGCTGAATGGGGGCCCAAAGTCTAGGCGACCATTTTAGGGTGCATACATTTGCCCCTCTTTGACTAATGTGTGATCATTTTCGGAACACGTGGTCAAAGAAGAATTGAAATGTGAGTTCATTTTGGGATCACAAAACAACTCAGACGTGTTCATTTTGGGAACACGCCCGGACAAAAATAAATGAAAGATTCTGGATATGAGTTCATTTTGGGATCACATCCAAAATAAGAGATAAAAATCTCAAGCTGAGCGAAAGCTCATAAAAGATAGCTGAATCAAGAAAATCAAGGATTAAATCCAATAAGCACTGCCCCCTCAGAATCGAAATCGAAATCAAGTAGAGGAGAACATCAAATTGGTAAGAGATGATCAAATCATAATCAAAGATAAAGGATAATAGGATAACCATCAAGCAGTGAAGATATGCCTAGTTTGACTAGGTTTGACTGAGAAAGATATAGGATAAAAATGAAGTCAAACGTCAGAGAGATGAATCAAATGAAGATGAATGAAAGACTAGAAGGTTGAAAGAGATGAGGTGAAAAACTGAAGGTGAAATTTTGAAATGTGATTTTGACTGTCAAGATGAACTCAGATTTCGATTCAATCCCGAAAAGAAAAGGAAAGGATGTGATATGAAAGACAAGAAGTGAAAGACATGATCAAGAAGGAGCGAGAGGTGAGCGCAGTTGACCAATAGGTTCTCGAAAGATAAAAGGAGAGCTCTCTCCATATGCAAGATGCAAAAATAATCTAACATGAACCTAAAAGTGCAAGCTACTATGAAAAGTGGTTGACTTGCAAGGTCACAATGCCAATAGACATCTAATAATCATCATCAAGCTTTATTGGTAGCGTCGCAAGATCATACAATACACACTAGTATGACTATGGGTATATGAATATGATCTATATTAGATAGAGTGTGGAAATCCCACCTAGGCACCAAAGACATGTAGGTCAAGATGACTAGTGCAGTGAGATTACCTAAGTTTTCTATAGAGAGATTATGCTTGCATCAGGACACAAGAAGGTCAAGATGGCTATAAGCATGCACTCGCAAATAGTCAAGGATAATGCTTGTAGATCCTAGGTGTCAAGTGGATCAAGTATAAATGCTAATGACAATTAGGACCAAAAAAATATACCCACAAGCAGAAAAAGCAATAAAACATGCCCTCATGCCCTCAGTCTTCTAGCTATGCATCATTGAAAACTATCATAGGGAGAGAACACTCATCAAAGAAATCATCATAGACAGCACACAAAGAAAAATAAAGTCAACATATCTCAATTGAGTTGATTGTTTAAGTGTGTGTGTGTTGGTCATAGAGTCAAACTTTGAGTATCATATTTGCGAATGAGAAATACCATATCATGCTAGACTATGGGCAGGACATCCGATAAGTGTTGAGAAACACTTGACGCTAGCGTAGTGTTAAAAAACACTGTTTGGGTTGGTGTTGAAAAACACCTATTTGTGAAATGCCCCAAGAGACAAATGCACCTAAAGGACCTATGCTAACAGGTATGCCCCCTAGAAAAAAATAAAGACCAATTCAAGACCAAGTCAAATAAGGTCAAGGCATGATGGAGAATGGCTAAGTGTTGAGGACACATGCTAAGAGACAAGGGTGCAAAGGCCTCAAGTAGCGCCTATTTCCAAGTTTTCACCACTTGGAGATTTTTTTATTTTTTCATTTTTTTGTATTTTTGCTACCAAGGCACCTATTTCCAAGTTTTCACCAAGGCGCTTTTTCTATTTTTATTTTTTATTAAATTTTTTTTGAGTTTTTTGATTTTTTTTGTATTTTTTTCAAGACTCTATATGCTTTTTAGGATTTTTTCAGCATCATATATGAATTTTTTTGGATTTTTCCTCAAGATCATAAAATATGTACAAAGGATGCCCCCAGACTAAATAGGCATCATGGATAGAACTTCTTGAGGTGCAAAACATTGATGGGATCAGGGAGCTATTCTCCATCCTCATCAGATAACAAGTAAGCACCTATCCCAAAAGTAGCTATGATCACATATGGCCCAAGCCAATTAGGTTCGAACTTACCCTTTTGCTCTCTATTTTGTTGATTCTTAGGATTCTCTCACAAAACAAGATCACCTACTTGAAACTCTCTAGGGTGAACCTTCTTGTTGAATGCCTTTGACATAAACTTATGATACACTCACATATGATCAAATGAGGCCTTGTGCTTCTCATCGAGAAGTTCTAAGTCTTGTAACCTCATGGCATGATAATCGTCATCTGTTATCAAACCTTTGAGAGAGACTCTAAGTGAAGGGATCTCTACTTCTAAAGGTAATACTGCTTCAGCGCCATAAGTGAGGGAAAAAGCAATAGCCCCTATGGGAGTACGTATACTCATTCTATAAGCCCATAAGGCTAGATTGATCTATAAGTGCCAGTCCCGACCATTCTTGTGAACTATTCTATGGAGAATCTTGAGAATGGTCTTATTAGAAGCCTCTGCTTGTCCATTTCCTTGTGGGAAGTAAATGGAGGACCAATGATGTTTTATCTTGAATTTCTTGCATAGGTGTGTAAGGTCCTTGTTTTTGAATTGACTTCCATTGTCAGTGATTATCTCAGAAGGTATCCCAAACTGAAAAATGATGTGATTCAATATGAACAAAGAGATTGTCTTTCCTGAAGTAACAGATAGTGGAATGGCTTCCACCCATTTGGTAAAGTAGTCAGTAGCAGTAATAATGAATTTATGTCCACTTGATGAGTTGGGATGAATCTACCCAACAAGGTCAAAGGCCCAGCGCTGAAATGGCCAATGAGAAATAGAAGGAATACGCTCTCTACCTGGAGCATAAATCAGGTTTCCATGTTTCTGACACTTTTCACAAGACTTGGCAAAAGCTATAGCATCCATCTGCATTGTGGGCCAATAAGACCCCACCCTAAGCAACCTTTGGGCCATGGCAAGACCATTAGAATGTCCTCCACAAATTCCCTCGTGAATTTCAACTAACGCCTAGTCGGACTCATCCTTTTCCAAGCACCTAAGAAGTGTCCCATCTAAACCCCTCCTATACAGATCACCAAAGATAAGGGTGTGGTGAGAGGTGTTACGGACAAGGTTTCTTCTTTCAGAATAGTTAAATGTATCAGGGATGATGCCATCATGGAGGTATGAGTAAATAGCACCATAGCGGGATGAGTCATGGCTAACCAAGGTACAAATGACATGGCTGTCTGAGGAGTCAAAAATGGGGTGACGTAGTTCTTCCACCAAGAATTCAAATCTTGATTCATGCTGTTCCAATTGAAGGAGTGAAGCCAGTGTAGCCATAGCATCTTCTGCCTTATTTTATGCTCTAGGGATCTGTTGAAATGTCACAAATGTGAAGTAACATCGCAATGAATCAACCATCTTTTATAAGGTATCAGCTTGTCATCCTTAGTTTGGTATTCTTCATTTACTTGGTTGATAATTAATTGTGAATCCCCAAAAACATGTAACTCTATTATATTCCACTCTATAGCCATCTTCAGTCCATTGGTTAGAGCCTCATATTCTATAATATTATTTGTGCATGGAAACAAAAGTTTGTAAGACTTAGGTATGTTGTACCCATGAGGAGAAATAAACAATACTCCAGCTCCTAATCCATTTTGCATATTTGAACCATCAAAGAAAATTTTCCAAGTACGCATGGTCATGTACATGATATGCTCATTTGGGAATTCCACTTGAATAGGCATTCTATCCTTGACTAGGAAATCAGCAAGTTGATCTGCAATAGCTTTCCCTTTTATAGCCTTACGCTTAATGTACTCTATATCAAATTCTGACAAAACCATCATCCACTTAGCAAGTCTACCCATGAGAGCAGCCTTACTAAGAAGATACTTAAGAGGATCAATTTTTGCAACAAGATGTATTGTATGGGCAAGCATGTAGTGTCGCAATTTTTGGGAAGTAAACACTACCGCAAGACAAGACTTTTCAATACTATTATAATTGATCTCATAAGATACTAAAGTATGACTAATGTAGTAGATGGCTCTTTCCCTCCCAGTATTATCAAGTTGAGCCAACAATGCCCCCAAGGAAGATTCTGTTGCTGAGATGTACAAAATTACTAGTTTTCCTAGGATAGGAGGCATTAAAATTGGAGGATTAGCCAAGTATTGCTTTATTTGATCTAGGCTCTTTTGGCAATCCTCATTCCAAGCGCATGTGGTTCCCTTATGCAATGTCTTGTTGAATGGTTGTGCTCTATCTGCAAGCTATGAAATAAACCTCTGTATGGATTGGAGTCATCCTTGAAGACTTCTCATCTGACTAATATTTTTAGGAGGCGGAATATCTAATATAGCTTGGACCTTTTTGGGATCCACCTCTATTCCTTTGGTTGAAATTATGAATCCTAGAAGTTTACTTGAGGTAACCCCAAATGCACACTTTTTCAGATTCAACCTTAACTGAAACTATTCCATTTGATCTAGAATTACTTCCAAATCTTCTAGGTGTGTACCCCTTTGCTTAGACTTGGCCAAGGTATCATCCACATAATCCTCCATGTTTTTATGCATCATATCATGAAATATTGTAGTCATAGCTCTTTGGTATGTGGCTCCTACATTTTTTAAGCCAAATGGCATGATGTTCCAACAATAGGTTCCCCATGCACATGTGAAGGCTCTCTTTTCTTGATCCTCAGGAGCTATTTTTATTTGGTTATAACTGGAAAAACCATCCACTAAAGAGCATATCTCATAGCCCACAGTCATATCCACTATCATGTCTATGTTAGGGAGTGGAAAGTCATCCTTTGGGCAAGCTTTGTTAAGATCTCTGAAGTTTGTGCATACACGAATGGACCCATCATGTTTTGAAACTAGAACAATATTTGAGATCCACTCGGCATAGTCGATAGCTCTAATAAATCCTACTCCTAAAAGCTTTTCTAATTTAGCCTTAACAAGGAGAGCTATGTGAGGATGCATTTTCCTCAACTTCTATTTTACTGGTTTAATTCCTAGAGCTATAGATAAGTGATGCATAATGAGATTAGTGTCAAGCCCTAGAATGTTTGAATATGTCCAAGCAAAATTGATTTTCTTCTTTTGTAAGAACTTTGTGTATGCCTCTTTTTCTTGCACTGACAGAGACTGAGCTAGATGTATCACTTGTGGAGCCTCTTTCGTATTCAAATTTATTGGTTGTGTAGGCTCAATAAGAACTGATGACTTGTCTTGGAAATAACTCGGCAGGTTATTAAGTACCCCATCCTTAGGTGCCTCAAAGAGGTTTTCACCTTCGGATACGTCTTTTATTTTTACTATTTTGGGTTCTGACACTACCACAAAGTGGTTTTCGCCATCAGAATCATTTTTCTTTTATTTCATTTCTTTTATTTTTTGACTAAGGTACTTAATATCTAGCTCCATCATACTCATTGTAGGTTCACTAGTTGAAGAGACTATGAGTTCAAGAGCATTCAAGTAGCAAGCTATCTCGTAGTCATTGTGAAAAGTGAGGAGCTGAGGCTCTTGAAAAAGTTGTGACCAATCAATCAAATGACAGTTTATGAGGGGTAGGTCAATGACTGGTTCAACATTATTGATACGAAAGGCATTATCCCTGGTGATCACTTAGTTAGGATCTGTCAAGTCTCCTTCTAAGATACCTAAATTAGGACTTGTCCTACCAAATGAAGCGTCATCCACTAAGGCAATTCAAGGAGTCCAATCCTCTAGTCCTACACTAGGCTCATTGGTTACATCGGGTTGAGTACTATAGGTATGGACAACATCCATGTCCAAATAAACTTTTCCATCTGAAAGAGAGTCCCACTCGAACTCATGCAAATCTATTTCTAAATCTCTGCTGGGATGTTTACACCAAGAAGGCTTGGGATGCCTTGGTGTAGAAGCTTTGAGATTGTGAAGGGTATCACCTTCTTTGGTGTTTGTATTTTCAGTTGCTGAATCATCTGAATCCCCCCAAAGGAGATTGGTGGAAGGCACCCAATAATTAGTCATGTCTTGCTAGTTTTGAAGATTGGGTGTATAATTTGAGTCACTGTCACTATCCATCACAGCTAGGATAGGGACACTCATCTTCTTTTCATGATCAAAAAGAGCATGGTTGAGTGGTTCAGCCTTGGCATCTAACCTGTGACTAAGAGGGCCATGACCTGGGTAGCCCATGTTTTTAACCAAAGTATACCCTCTCCCATAGGTTTTAGGAGATGGCGCAAAATTCTCATTGTGTTGATACTCTTCCTCTCTATAAATCCAATCTCTAATGGCTACCTCCTCTTTCTCCTCATGAATAGGTACTAAGGATTCTACAAACTTTCCAAACAAGGTCATAGCTAAGGATGAAGGTTTCCTCTCAAGTGAAGGTTTTCCATAAGACCTAGGTGAGATTGGCATTTTTGTGAAGGAATCCATTTGGTAGTCTCCCATGCCAAGGTCTATGGACTTAAACTTACTCTTACAATGCTCAAAAGCTACATTAAAATTATTAGCCTCTCTATTCAAAGGGACATGAGAGCCAACTGAAATCGCATTAATAGATAATGTGCTATCCCTTGGTATGCATACTTCAACTCCATTGTAAGGGAACTTAACACATTGGTGGTAGGTAGACTGCATCGCTTGCATATCATGAATCCATGGCCTACCCAACAAGATATTATATGCCAAAGGTCCAGCCTCAACAATTTGGAACAAAATGTCCTTTTCCACAGGACCAATCCTAACAGGAAGAACAACCAATCCCTTAGAGCTTCGCTCTGCTTCATCATAGGCTTTAATTGTGATCTTCTTCCTAGTGTCAACTATTTGCTCAGAATATCCCAAAGCTTTCAATAGACTCAAAGAAAAAATATTAAGCCCAGCACCCCCATCTATTAACGCATGCCTAACATGGGTTTTATGGATCATGACCTCGATATGAAGGGCCAAATTGTGTGGATGACTTAATGCTTTATCATCCTCTTCTGAAAATGTGAGGTAATGAGGGATAGCAAGGTGATTGACCATGTTCTGGAATTGATCGACATCTATGTCATTAGGAACATTAGCGGCTCACAAGGCATCCTCAAGGACACTCCTACGTCTAGGAGACAATTCTAAGAGCTCAAAAATGGAAATCTATGCTGGCGTTCACTGTAATTGATCAACAAGGTTGTAACTCATATCAGGACCAACTGCAGACTTGGAAGGGACACTTTTGGACACTGGTTGCTTGGATTTGCTAGAATTAGGACCTCTAATGATAATAGGACCTTGGGACTGACTCCTAGTAACAACATTAAGAGGCTGAGATGACCCTCAAGATTGAGGACCCCTAAGCACAACAACGTGATCTTCATCAAATATGGGAGGTGAGTTTACATCATAACCATAGGGATCTGTCCCCCTCATCATGTTGACACCATTGTCCACAACTTCAAGCATATTGATGACATTTTCTATAGTTGTATAGGTATAATTGATTGCGGCCTTGCCATTCTTGTTTTTAGAGGTCTCCCCCTTCTCATACTTAGGCAAGGGCTCCTTAAAGGCCTTGTGGTCTGCATTGGTGGTCAACCCATCAACCTAAAATTTCATTGTGGTATAAAAAGTAAGCTTTCTCATTCCACCAATAAGGTTTAGGATCTAGTATGCGAAACTTTGTAGGATCCTGAGGTTGTGCCAAATTATGAGCAATCAAGGTCTTAAAAATATCTGCATAAGAGTCTCCACGCTTAGTGAATTACCTCTTTCTTGACTTAGATTTATCTTGATACTTGGGCTTGTGCTCTTGATGATCTAAGGATGTCTACAACTTCATAGCTTGAACTGCATTAGATAGATTAAGAACTCCTTGTTCCTTAGGTTGTGGAGAGTCAACAACTCTGTCATTGACTACTTGCTTATTTTTGTTCCAATATGAGTTCTTCTTATCCTTATTGTTGTTTTTATTGTTTTAGCCATTGTTGTTGTTACTTTGTTTGGCCAAAATACCTTGTTCTTTTAGAACATCCTCGATGCGACATGTAGTTTCTACCATAGTGTCAAAAGAATTAAAGACCATTTTTCTAACTTCATATCTTAATTCTGGCACTAGATTGCTCACAATTATATCAATCCTTTCTTCCTCAGGGATGGTCCTAGAATATTTGGAGCATAAGCGTCTCCACCTTTGTAAAAATGTCACAAAGGGCTCCCCCTGATTTTGTTTTAGCTTGCACAAATCAAGCATGGTGACTGACCTTGATAGATTATATGCAAAGTGCTACACAAACCTTTGGACAAGTTCTTTGAATGTTTTAACAGGAGGGGTAAGGTTAGTAAACCACTCCATAGCTTGGCCTTTAAGGCTCCTCGGGAATAATCTCATAAGGTAGGAGTCCTCATGATGAAATTCAAGGCTCATGATATAGAATTGTCATACATGGTCATGGGGGTCACCACTACCATCATATTTGTCATATGTGGGGATTTCAACCTTTCTAGGAAAATCTACCATAACCACACTCTTGTCAATGGGATTGGGACATATGGAGTCCAAGTTGAAGGTATTCTTTGGAGCCATCATTTTCTCCATAGTCTTTTGCATCTGCTTAATCACCTCATCAGTTGAAGGTTTTTGCTTCTTAATTTTTCTATCCACATGAAAGTTGTATGGGACCCTTGCACCCTTGTTGATCAAGCTTTCCAAGAATTGATCCTTATTTTGCTCAACATACTTCTCCACATATTTTTGGAATAGTGGTTCTTGTTGCATTGTCATGAAATCAATAGTATCAAGGTTGGCATTACTTCCTCCATGTTAAGAGCCGTGATGAGCTCGTTGGGAGGGTTGTCATGAAATTCTAGGAGGTGTATGTCTCCTATAATGTGCATGTCGAGAAGTCCTTCTTCCTCTAGGACTAGGTGATCTTGAAGGGGTCCTTGACCTCCTTCTACTTCTTGGAGTTGATGAGGGAGTAGATGGTGAAGAGTTGGTTCCACTGTTGATACCCCTGTTGTTGAATTGATTGTTGAGTTGTTGGGCCAATATCCTATCTTGTTCCTCTTGGAATGCTTTTCTCTCTATGTCCAACAAGGTTCGTTGTTCATCTTCTAGGAGACTAAGTTTTTCTTCTTTTGCAGCTTGTTCATTTTCTGCAGCTTGTTCATTTTTTGTAGCTTGTTTTTCCTGCTCAATTCTTTTTAGCCTCTCACTTGTATATCTTGAAGTTGTGTTTAGCAGGGAACTTGGTCTTGAATGTTTGTACCAATCATTGGCATGCACTACGTTGACATGAGCTTCACTAGGTGCATTGTTTTGGTCCTCATGTTGTGACCGTCCATCTTGATGAGCTTGTGGATAGTGTCTTTCAGCTCGTTGATGAGCATCTAGATATCTTGAATTAATAGGAGGTGAGTCAAGTTGATTTCCATCTTCGAATGACATGTTTCTCCTATGTCTTTGAAAAATATCACCACGTGATTGGTCTATTATTTCCCTTTGTTGTTTGGTCAAGGTATAACTCATATCCATATTTGATGAAAAATGTGCTATAGAGGTACTCAATTCGCTAGGATTACTCTTTGGGTCAAAAAAAACCTCAGACTCACTCTTAGGGGATTGGTCAAAAATGGGCTCTTTTCCCTTTCGTTGTTGACGAGTCTTAACTAAGGGTAACTAATTAAAGGCAATCGGGGGTCATTTCCCTTGATTACTTGGTACCTTGTTGTAACTGACATGAAAGAAAAGATTTTTGATGATAAGGTGACCTCTCAAAGTGTCAACCCCAAACTAGGATAATCAAAGTTCTCTAATGTCCAAAAAAAAGAGATGGTACGATAGAAATTGCAAAAGGCGTTACCAAAACTGTCAAAGAGGTGCTTAAATCAAAGGATCAATATCCTTGCATGTTTGAACTAGGAGGATGGACTAAGTGAAATTGCACAATTAAAATTGAATTTGAGTGGAAATGATTTGGACAAAAAGAGTACTAAAATTCTCCAAGAATGTTACTAACAACTCTAGAGATGTACTTTCTCAATAGGAATAATCTTCTAACTTGACAATTCTTCCTAAGGTGACTTGGTAAATCAAATGACACTACCCCTAGAGGGCTAAAAATAGTAATTCAGAGTAAAGACAGGCTTCTAGTGGCAAGATAAGTTACCTACTCAAAGACCTAGTCAACTAAAAGCAATTGCAAATGACTGCAACCAGATATATAGCAGAAAATTCTCAGGTGACACTTTTCAGGCTAGTAGTGCGCCACTTTAAGACCACACGCCACACCAGGTGACACTTTCCAAGCTAGTAGTGTACCACTTTCCAAGTAAGTAGGGCGACAGTCGTGCAGGGGTGAACTGTCAAGCGATAGTTCTCAGAACAGGGTGTGATAGCTCTTCAGTATTTCGCGACTCTTTGACCAGTGAACTGCAAATTTTTAGTTTTTGGGATTGTTTGTTCAAAATTTTTAGTTTGAGGGTCAATTTTTCTATTTCAATCACAATATCAGTAGAAATTTGACAGGTTTGCAAATAGTAAGGGATCAAACATGTCTTAAAACACTTGAAACAAGGGCAAAAGCAACCTTGCCAAGACAAATACTTGTGATATCAAAAATTGAAAAACCTTACGAGTGCTACCGAGATGTTGAGTATGCAAGAAAGTTTACATGGGTATTACAAAATCGAAGACACTTCAAGCAATATCTATCCTAGAAAGTCAAGGCTCAATACTTAACAACTTGGCCCACAACTTGATGTCCCCTCGGCTCACCCAAAGTGGTTACCCACAATAGATGTTGGCTTTGTCATGGAAGTGTCAATGACACAACCAAAAGAACACATATGGTGAGTATCTTGAGGTGATCCGAGTTATTCCACTTGGATCAATTCTTGCATCAAGAAGCTAAGCGAAAAAATAGGGTGGCTTCTAACTATGGTTCTTAATAAGGGCTTCTGTTCGTAGTACCCCTCTTGCTCCCAAAAGGGACTCCTTACCTTGCGGTAAGTAACAGACCTCGCGGCCTTAAGAGTACCTTAAGCATTCTTGCTCAATATTTTCCTCATGGTCACAATCCCACAAGTACTCACATCAAGTGAAGACAAGCACTACGTCTACCAAGGTTGTGTCCTTGATAGCCTTGAGTTTATAGTGGGTAGGAGGAGCCAGCAATAAGCTTGTCCCCACTTGGGTCGTTCTTCTTGATTGCTCAAGAGCAGGCCCGCTAAAGGATTCTAACAATCTAAATAAAAATTGGATCAACTTATGAGATTCAAGGATTTTGTTTCACCACAAGGGTGAAGAACATACTCCTTTATCTCAAAGCTTTCTCCCAAACACACCAAACAAAGTTCAATTACCCTCTTGTTTCCAAAATCCTAAGATAGGTCAAGATTTTCTGGTTCACCACAAGGGTGAAGAGCATACTTCTCCTACCACCTCAAAACTTCTTCCATAAGATATTATGTGCCTACTAAAGGAAACAACTAGTAGATTGCCACACTTGAAATGAGAATAAAAATAAGCACACTTGATTGGGTTTTTATGCTTTGGGCAGCCCTACAAAAATCGTTAGTAGCCCTTGTGCATTTGAAGCTTTGACATGTGTTCTTTTGGCAAAATATTTCAAGCAAATGTACCTACAACCACAACTTGTTAGGCCCACAAGGTTAGCAAAATCCAAAATCTAGATGAAATCTGCAACTAAACTCTACTTAACCACGGTGAACTAATCCAGCAAACTAATTAAATCTAAACTCAGCCAAAAAGATCTAAAAACAACTCACTGTAGGCACAGGCGACACTGTGATCAGCAGGATTGTCGCGCGACACTTCTCTGCATAATAGTGCAACATTTTTAGCCTGATGCGACAGTTTGCTGATCTGCAGGTGACAGTTTACGCCAAACAGTGTGACACTTTCCGTCAAACAGGGTGACACTTTTAACTGGTAAAGTGTCGCATTGCTATACAAGAAATTGTCGCACGACACTGGTGAAAGATGTTGTATGACACTCTGAGACAGAAAACTAGAGACCGAAAATAAAGCCAAAAATTGACAAAAAATTTAATGGAAATGCAAAAGATAAAAGACAAAACGCTAATGTTCTACCCCACGGTGGGTGCCAAAAATGTACACACAAAAGTAGTGCACTTCTATGAATCCTTACAATCAAGAACACTCAAGAATGAGGTCTCAAAAATTGATCCATAGCTCTTTATGTATGGAGTTGTAAGATTTAAAATTGCTCTCAGCTAGAGCTAATAAACTTAATGACCTTGCTAGTCAACCACACAATGAGAGATTCAAATGAAGACAAGGGAAAGGATGCCTATATCTCCAAGAATCAAATGAAATGCAAATGCAAGGTAGATTAAGATGAATATGCAAGCTAGAAATGAAAGATGCAAGCTAAGCTATGGAAATGAAAGTACAAACTAAACTATGAAAGGAAAAATGAAAGTTAATTTGTTTAACCTATAAAAGAAAGTGGAAAAAAGATATAGTTTCTTTTCTATGGGGTTGAGGAGGAGTTGCAAAGGATCTAGATAGTGTGAAGATTATAAATAATATATGACATTGTCGTGCTTGTAAAAGATGTCCAAGATAGTGAACTATAAGGTTTTAATTAGGATGATATGGCGTGTTTGTTTATTTAAACTATTGTATGCTCTACTTCTAGTTTGTTCAGATTGTTGTGAGTTTATGGACATTTATATTATACTTTTCATTTATTTTGAGATGTCATTTTTATTTTTTATCGATGAAGGGCCGAAGCCGAGATTTTTATATATATAAATACAAACATAAATTAACAAAATATCTATCATCAGTTCAAGCCCACTGTTGCAGGGCCTAATGTTCAGAATGAAATCATTTCAACTTTCAACAACAGTAATCAGCTGATACCGATATTTTGAGATGTCATATTTAATGTTTAAGGATTTGATTGATTAAATTAAAATTTAGAAATATATCGTTCATGATCACGAGAGGTATGACATGTATGCTTTATGGATCATGAGGTGACAATGGTATTTGACATTTGGATGATAGTAAATTCTACAAATTTGTTCATTGATGTGAAGCAATTAGTGATTTCGTATCAGAGATTTTATTTCAAATACACCTTAAGAATAAGCATCTATTGTTAAAACTAATATTAAAAAAATCATATATCAAAAAATGAGTTTCATACAACTCCATTATTTTATTTTGTTACCATTTTAAATTAAATAAATTTTATAGATATAGACTTGGGTATGATCTTGAGGATTTCTTAAAGTTCTAAGCATCTCTCTTCACCCATTCATCTCCACCCAAATGTGCAAAGCTGATATCGTCCATCAACATATATGTGTAGAAATTGATAGTCCCTTAAGTGGTAAAGGATGAGGAGAAATAGAAGTGTTTGACTACCAAGCCTCTTACACGAGACTTGGCAAAAAAAAGAGGAAATATGAGAAAGAGAATTATTTAATGGAATCATCATCCCAAATAATGTATGCGGACAAGCAAGATAAAAGAAAAATAAAAGATAAAGTGAATTAGCTCAAATCTAATGTTCAATGCCACCACTTCCATTAATCAGCGTTGTAGACAAAGAGAAAGAGAATTTTTTGAGTTAATTTGATTTAATCTTATGTACCAATGCCATCACTTCTATTAATTAGTATTGTAGACAAAGATATACCACATAATAGTGAGATTAATGCCATTGTAAAGACAACTAAATCACATGGACATATGATTAGTTTCATTAGGTGCAATTTTCATGAAGCGGAATTTTCATACCATAAAACCTACAATGAATTTAATTCTTCAAGGGATCCACTAAGAATAGAATATTGATGATGTTTTCGATGTGCCAAATGAGAATCTACCTTAAATTGAAATGAAAAAAAATAGAATCAATTTCAAAGTGGTATTAAATTCCATCCATCCGTCCATATTTTTTAATGTGAATATATTTACGACCTCGATACCTAAAATCCACAATGAGTTAAATTCTTCGAAAGATCTACTAATAATAGAATATTGATGATGTTTTTTTCAATATGCCGAATTAGAAACTACCTTGAAAATTGAAATGAAAAAAAGAATCTATTTCAAAGTAGCACTATTCCATCCATCCTCATTTTCTAATGTGAATATATTTACTAAAAGAAAAGAAAAAAAAATCTATTGAATTTGTTTTCCACAGATAACAAAACAAATCGGTTCGCTTAAATGTTTTTTTATCAATCCAGATAAAATAGTATACAGGAGACGTCGTGGTGATACTTTTTTTTGGAAGGGAGCGAAGATGACACCACAGACGTTATTTTCTGAATGCGCGAAATACTTGGTGATGACAAACGTGTACTAAACTGGTCTACAGTCGACGTAATTTTATCGTCAGAAAGTCCCCTGATATCTCCGGCAAATTCGCATTTGGAAAATTTCTGTGATGAAGTCAAGCCCACGATTCTATTTCGTGCGAAATTGTATGGTTATAATTAGCCCACGTTTTATATCCATCTGAAGTTTTTGATTATAAATTAATCCACCGTAGCAATACAATAATTCATCGATGCCTCTTTGAGTTTTTGTCCAAGGGAAAGGAGAATCAAAGAAGAGAAATGGCAGAAATAAAGTCCATCAAAGTAACTCTGGTTCTTGTTCTGATTCTGTCTGCGTTTCATTACAGTGCGGAAGAAGAGGAGGCCCGTTATAAGATGAAGAAATCGTTTGAAATGGGCAACTGCAGCCACAGAACAGTTTTCCCCAAAAAGGGTTTCAATAATCCGATGAGGCTGGTTATTGCCACTTCTGGGCTCTATGCGGGCGTCGTACTTTTCTGGGTGGGCTTCTCGTATGTGAGCTTGAAATACATTGAGATTGTCAAAATGAATTCATAAAAGCTCAACAAAATATACATTACAAACATCAAAACACAACAAATGGTAATAAACTGTCACCAAGCAATACAAGGCTATCATTGAACAACAATAAAACTGTAGAGATGAAACTCGAGTTTGGTTGCAAGAATAAAGAAATAATATGCCTATCTTAGTCTTCCACTCCATTTGGGTAGGTCTTCTAAGCTTAAATGAGCATTTGATAATCAATTCGACAAATAGGTCTTCCATGTTGTTTTGGTGAATCTCTTGATTTGATCATTTTAATTGTGTTGCTTCTTGGCTGCACAAACACAATAAAAATCTATTAGCTTCATACTTTGTTCATTAGTAGTATAAATAATCATTAAGACATAGAGATGGTTTTCTTTAGTGAAGCAAAGCAACATATCAATCATAAAATAGTGAAACGGAATTAAAGAATCAATTTACTATATATAAAAATCACTTATGATTTATAAACACTAATATAAATTAGGTAACATCAAAATAATACTATCAATTAATACCTTTTAATAATAACTAGCATTAAACAAAATGATACAATTGTTAACTTGTTACAACATCAATACCTTTAAAAAATAGGATTAACAAAATGATGCAAATATCATTCGAGAATCTTATGTGACTACAATCATAATACAAGAAACATTAAAAATAAATTGATACATAACTAAAGAGAACTAAAAATATATCACCTAGCTTATAGAGACCATACATAAAAGAATTAAAACTAGAGCATCTAGTTCAAACACCATAGCTGTGCACCCCATGTTATTAGAAGGATTAAAATTACCAGGCCTTTTTTAACATGTACACAAATGTAAGAACAATTAAGCAAATAACTTCACTGAAAAACATATACACACTAAAGACAAGATTTATACAAGAGACAAGCTGACCCCTATCCTTAGAGATGTTCTAAGTAAATATAATACTATTTAATACAAAACTAATAAATTTCTAATAGAAGGTATCTAAAAAAATTATTGCAAGAATCACTGATTTCAAATCATACATGTAAATAGATCATATCTTCCAGATCACTAATATAAGACTCATTGACTACTTTGGTAGCATATCTTAATTTCCCTAAATATGTATTACCTCTTTGGGATAGATCTTCAACATCAAGAGATACTATATAGTTTGATTTTTTATATTATATAAAAAGTTGACATTTCATTGACTTTCTAGTAAATTTTACTACCAAATTTTAAATTTTAATGTATCACATATACAAAGCATTTTAACCTTCCTAAAGGAATCTCCAGAAATTTAATTTAAATCCTCAAATTCACTTATTTGGCAAAATTTAAGAATTTCCTGATGGCATTGCTAAAATTTTCAACTTTGCAATTTTTATCATTAATGATTTGGATCAAACTTAATGATAAAAAATGTTGATGATACAAATTGCAAATAGTAAAATCTAGAAATGTATTGTATATAATTTTAATATGGACTAGAGATTTCATACATTTACAGAGAGATCTGCCAAATCTCAAGTAGTGTTTCATTTAGGGAGAAATGAGAAAGCATGGATAAAGTAAACTACTTTCAATTACATGGGTTTAAAATGGGAAAAACATGGGAAAAAAGGTATAATTTAAAAATGATATAATATTTAATAGGAACAAGAAATCAAAAAATTATTTTGTTACTTCAAAAGTGTGCTTATTGCTTCAATTATGTGGGTTTTATTTCATGCAAATAAAACCACAATTGAATCCAGAAGCACACTCTCAATGTACTATAGACTGTGGAAATCTATTGCCTACACTTTTGTTACTAATTTTCATACCAAACATGGTATACATTACATACAAGATGTCAAGAATATAGTTAGATGAAAACATCATTAAACAGGTAAAAGGACTAGTGGACTACTTCAACTCTGGATACAACACTTTTATTGAATGAATCAATATTTTTTATTTGTGTGCTATTGAAATACAATGTTTTCTCAATAATAAAGTGTTTTTCGAATAGAATACAAATTTGAGATGGTGCCATGTTTGACCCTTTCATTGTAATACATGGTAAAATTGACAAGTTATAATTTATCTCATTCTTTGTTGTATAATGCTACTGTGCTCAAGCATGATTTGGATTTAGGTTCACTTTAACAAACATATTTATCTTATTCTCCCCTTCCTTCCACATAGATGTTGAAAACTCAAGAAAATATTGGTCTTCAATCTTTGAAAAAATGATAGTTGGTAACTCATATAACACTAAATGAAATTATAGTAAAAAAAAATCAATAAAATAATTCCAACAAGCCTTACAGATCTCTTATTCTAAGCCAAAATACCACAATTTATTTTTCACATGTATGGATCCAAATTATAGAAAATCTCATGGCCAATTCAATGTCATATGGACTTTGAGATATAATACATCTAGATAAATTTTTGACGTCAGGATTTAAGATTCAATTGTGTATTATTTTGAGTCAAACTCATTAACCCATATTAAATTAATATAAAGAAAAAATAAGAATTCTTTCTCCAAATGATAAAAAAACCCTTCCTCTCACATTTTTTTATTTTTTCAACCATTATGTTTAATTCAATTTAGTGAATAGAATGAATATGTGTGTCGAAAAAAATAAGAAGGGACATTGGTACTCCCACTGAAAAAGCTACCAAAAGACTAGAGTTTGATCTAGCTTGCCCTATCCTTGTTGGCGTAACTTTATTACATTGTCATTTGGTATAACTATCATTCGGTAACTGCAAGAAGTAACCGTCCTCTAACAGTTGCAATAAAAAATCCTTTATGTTATCGAATAGATCATCGAATGCTTATCTGCTTTATCATCTCTGACATATGGTATCAGAGCGTGTATGTTAGACTGAGTAGTTTGTGACAAAGCGAGTATGTAAGACGAGCCTGCGGAAGCGTGATGTGTTCTATGGCATGCTGGCAGATGAGGCATGCCTACATTGAGGTGGTGTCCATAGTTATTGGTGGTAGTTGACATTTGTATTTGTTTATTTATAGAGACGCTTCATCTTACCCTATTTAAAGGAATTACCTCCCCACACCGTCATGTGCATTGGCTTATCAGCTATGGGATAAAAGTTCATCAAACAGATAAAATCCTTGTGTCTATCTCTTGACGGTGAATCTTTGTTTTGGTGATCATTAGGTTGTGCTATTCATCAATTTCTATAGATAGATGTACGCGGTTAATGATAATGTATGAATAAAAAATTGGAGCATAGTTGTTTGTAGTCACTACAGAAGAGTTTGTGGATATGAAGCGACAACGTTACATGTACTTGGGCATTCAATTTTCCTATGGGCTTGTGCTTCAATATTGATCGGTGTCTGATAGTAGTCGCTTGATAGTCATTTGGATGAAAGGCTCTTGGTGAAGCACTTCATTTCTAATACAGTCAGAATGTAGTAAGTACATACTTTCAACCAAGCATAGAATATATAGTATTTTTAATTTTTTGATTGGTTGGCAGTAAGAAAAATAAGTTTCTAGTGTTGTTGTTAAATAGAGATTCTAGTAGATAAATACACTGGTTTCAATTTTCATACATAAAGAATAAAAATACAAACACAATTGATGAATAAAAACTTATGCGACATAGTAAGCGGAAAAAAAAAAACACCTACATATGCAAATAAATTGTTGGAGTGGAACAATAGAGATGATAAAGCCAAGGATATTATTGGTCTTGCTCTTGCAGATTCTAAACGTCATCACGTAGATCTAGATAACACTTCTACCGATATTTGGGATAATCTAAACAAGTTATTTGGAGAAAAAGTTGTCAATGCAAAGTTTTCTCTAAAAATTCAATTGTTTAGATTCAAAATGGAAAATGGGATCACAATATCAAATCATATAAGTAATTTAAGGTCTCTCATTAGACAACTTGCAGAGGTTAAGGCTCATGTTGATGATGATGATGCTAAGGCCATCATGTTAAATAGCTTATCTTCCAGATATAGTAATGTTGTCTTTACACTAAGTCAACTCACTTCGCAAACTCTAGAGGATATGATTTCAACTCTTCTAGCAGAAGAAAAGAGGACAAAGGAAGTCATAGAATAAGATCATCAAATAGACTAGGCATTATACTCACAAAGTACTAAAAAATGGTAAAATAAAAATAGAAGAGACAATAAATGTTTTTACTGTAATTTTAAGGGGAACACAACATGGGTTTGTAGAGCCAGAGCTAGTGATGTTCTTATAGGAAAAATAAAAGAACAATCTGAAAAGGGAAATGTTGCATGCATTGAAGATGAGGATACATCAGATGATGGAGTGGTCGTTAATGATTCTCAATCTCCCATTAATCATAATTTTGTGCTTTGAACCTTTACATATGGAGATTTGTGGCATCAGAGGATGGAGGAATTTCCTTCATCTCAAGTCAGCTTCTCGATTTGAGATGGTGTTATGCATGAGAAGCATTTTTCGCATTTTTTGGTTTTCAATTTTGTTTAGCTTTCTAATGCTGACAAGTTTGCAGAATGCATATTTTTTGAAGACTCATTTTGGAGATAGGTTTGGGATTTGGTATTGCACTCAATATGGATTTTTGTCTAGTGATCTTCAGAGTATATGATCAAGAATTATACCCTTTTGTGGTCACTAGACAATGATAGAGGTCTTTCACATCTCTTAGGGATCATTGTTGAATAATTTAAGAATCTGAGATTTGATAGTTCGGGACTAAGATCTTAAGAACACAACTCGAAGCTACACCTTTCTGAGGGTCAAGAGACAACTTGATGGAGCCTTGCTTGGTTCAAGGTCTACTACTTCAAAAGCATTTTTTCCCTCAAAATATGTATTCATATTATTTAATCAGCATGTTTTGTTATGTAAGCCTTAAGGGGGGGTCCCTAGGGCAAGGTGCATTTGATATTTTTAGAATCAATGTAATAAGGGAAGAATGTTGATGTAACTTCATTACATTATCATTTGGTATAACTACCATTCGGTAACTACGGGAAGTAACAATCTTCTAACGGACTACAAATTGCACGCTAACAAAACTCCTTTATGTTATCGAATAGATCATCGAATTCTTTTCTGCTTTATCATCTTTGACAATCCTTCCCTAACAAATTTAGGAGAAACAAAACCTCAATTGTTACAAAGATAGATCACATTTTTTTACCCAAAATGCAGTCCCTACAAATAAATTATAATGTATAGACATGCATGTAGGTCATCCATTTATCTCCACTATAAAAACTTCAAAGAAACAAAACATATCACAAACACAAACACAAGTGTAGCTCTAACACCAGATGATAGAATATTGTTGAAAGCTTTAATGATTTTATTTTAGCCTTGCAAAGAATACATACACGTATACAAAGAGAGAGGTCATAATTTACTAAAAACATAAATGGTTGTTGAATACCACATTTAACTAAGAATGGAATAGTTATGATGACATAAGTAAAGTATAATACGTAAAAAACACATTAATATTAGGTTGGAATGATGTTTTTTTTAAGATGGGAAGGGTTTTTAATGGACAAAAACTTTTACAAAGCATAGCATTGGTGAGATTAAAACTAGCTATAAAATAGTAGAATTGGGCCATAAGTAGCCCAAAAAATAGTCAAAATCTAACTAATTTTAAGACACGTGCAATCTTGAAACTAATCTATGAGACTACCCACCCGAAGGTATGGCTAAAGGAGGAGAAATTTTTGTAGCAAGACACTCCTTTCTATATTTTACTCTTGACAACCACAACCTCATTTTTCATGGTTTTCCCCCTCCCACAACCAATGAAACTTTATAAAAATCTTGAAAAAAACAAGATTTCAATTTGTCCAAGTAAATTTTTGAAGTGTACACTTTATTATTTTATATAGGTTCACTTTAAAGAATATCTAAATTTATAAGAGTTCAAATCGACTCTCAATAACCATAACCTCATTTGACATTGTTCATCTCCTTCCCATAATCAACAAAACTTCAAAATTCTGAAAAAAAATAGACTTCATTTTGTCTTAAAAATTTAATGTATACACTTTATTGTAGAGAATATCTAAATTTCTAAGAGTTCAAATTGAATCTTACCCATCCAAGGAGGATTTTGATCTGTGCTAGAAGTTTAGGATCAATATACTCTCTATGACTTGTAATTTCAAGAACCAATATGTCAAAGTTATACAGATCTAACTTTTCTGTCAATTGATCGTGAAGATAAAATATGGTGCAATATACCCTCTATCATATACCAATATCATAGAAGATTAATAAGTGTATGCCTTGATTTTTTATAGAGGGGGCCATTAGATATATGAAAATGAAGGATTTTGAGTAATCTTACATTGTCCCATCGACTCTAAGAGTAAAATTTCTCAGGTCATCTAGAATGAGCCATAATATATCCCCTAAACAAGATATGTGAGGTGTTGGTTGATCACAATCTCAATTTAAGGTGGTTGATTTTGATCGTCATCCTCCTTTTCATGTTCTTCTTCCAACACCTACCTTAGATTACCCTGATACTCGTCAAGATGTGGCTAAGAAGGTGTATGTTCAATTAATGAATTCTAAGAAATCAATCTTTAGACCTATGTCAAAAGATGCTCTATCCAAGTATAAATGTCCTTTTCATTATAGTAATACATATTTACTTGCTCATTGTGTGCATTTCAAGTTATATGTTAGAGAAAGAGCTGCTTTAGGAATTATATCTTATTCTCATGCAGTTTTACAATTCCTTCATAATTTTGATATAGGGGCTACCCCTCATTCTGATATAGTATAGATCTCTTCTCCTCTCAACTCTAGACTAGGGGGCAAGAGGTGTATTTTCATCTAGTCTTCTAGGATCCATTAGGCTCTTAGCATATATTTTGTCTTGAGCTTAATTGTTATTCTCTCTATCCTTCTTCTCTATGGTTTTGCATTATGTTTATAATCATCCATAGATTTTATATTCAAGATATCTTTTTTAAAGACATTTTTTTTGCAAAGGTATCCCTTGCTTTCATCCCTGGGAGGCAAGGTTCTTCCTTCTTTCTCTTTGTCTAGGGATCTGCTTTCCTTATCTTAGTGGCATTTATTTATCTTGCAACATTATTTCATTATACTAACTGAGAGGTTGTTGTCCTAGGTCATCACCTCTTCTTTATTCTAAAAATTATGTTCTTTATAAATTCTTTCCCTTCTGTAGGGTTAGGGTTTTATTCCTTTGTTCAAAGATTCCTCTTCCTCTTGATTATAGGGGGCTGGATGATTGAATCTTTGTTTCTCTTTGAAAGATGATATTTTATCTAAAGCACTCCTCTATGGTGGGGGTCTTGTTGATAAGATCTCTTTCTTTGAGGATTCTTTTTCCATAAGTGAGATATCCTTTTCATGAGTATCTATGCTCTTGGATGTAAGGGTCAATACCCTTCGCTCAGAATATAATGTACATTGTTGTTAATAGGATATCTCCTTACTTTGTGAAGTCGGTATCCTCCTTCTCTTCCTTATCATGTCAAGTAGATAACCATGATAAGAAGGGGGGAATATATAGTGTCTCCCTTATTCTGGGTATGTGTAGGATCATGGTATGCCAAAAAGTGGCGATGTGAAAAAGAAATCCTGATTGATAGACTCTTTGAAAAATAACTATAACTTTCAAACAATATAACATTTTTGAAATCTAAAATATACATCACATTCTATGCTTCACCTAATACAATAATAATAAATAATTCTTTCAATTTGATGAAGTTTAGACTAAGTTAAGGTGGTCAGACATGAGAGTTTTTATATTCAGAAAAACTTGTAGCAGAAAAATCATAATTAATTATTTACTTGGAAAAAAAATACAAAAAAATATACATCACATTTGGACATGAGTCTACTACTTTTATCTAGAATCTTATAAAATAATATTATTATTTAATTTTGTTTAATGTGATCATACATACACCTACTTGTTATCTTTCTAGTCCTGATTGATAAACTTATTGAAAAATAGCTATAACTTTCAAACTGTATAACATTTTTTAAATCTAAAACATGTGTCACATTCTATGCTTTTCCTAATACAAGAAAAATAAAAGAAGTTTTCAATTTGATAAAGTTTAGACTAAGTTAACGTGGTCAGACACCAGAGTTTTTGTATTCTGGAAAAGTTGTAGAAGAAAAATCATAATTAATTATTTACTTGGAAAAAAATTACCAAAAAATATGTGTCACATCTAGACACGAGTCTACTTCTTATATCTAGAATCTTGTAAAAAAAAATTATCATTTGATTGTGTTTAAGGTGGTCAGACATACACCTACTTCTTATTTTTTTCTTGAAAATTTCATACTACTACATTGAAATTTGAAATTTTCAACATATAGAATAATTATATTTCAAAAGAGGCCTAATATTTTAGAAATGAAATTCAATTTTCTACACATTCTCTTCTTACATATTTTTGATATAATATTTATAACTTGTTCAATTTTTTTATGTCAACTTGCCTAAACCCGATAATGTGAATTTGCATTGCCACTTAAGGGCCTAGTTTGGCATACCATGATCCTGCACATACCCTTCTATAGTTTACATTTTCAATTTTCAATTTTCAATATGCTAAATCATCTAAAGGTAACACACATAAGTTGCTAAATCCTGAAGAGACACATATTTTTCAATTTTCAATATGCTAAATCCTCTAAAGGTAATGCACATAAGTTGCTAAATCCTGAAGAGACACACATTTTTCAATTTTCGATATGCTAAATCCATGAAATGTAACACACATAATTTGCTAAATCCTGAAGGGACACACATTTTATATTCCATGATGATACAAGAAGGTGGATCTATGGGTATTCCAAAAGTCGTCAAAAGATGCATTACAATTGCAAAGCATAATTTTTGGGTGAACTATTAGGTTTTTCTACTTGTTGGGCTCTCCCTCCTTGGTGATTCACGGTAAGGTGGGCATCTTACTGGGCGAGGTAATCACTTTCTCTTTTCTCTCTTTTCACTTTCATGCTAGTAGGACTGGATCATGAAGCTATATTATTTATAGTATTTCTCTTGTCTTTCTTATGTAATAATTTATGCTTTTATGATAGCTTTCTGAATATGATATTAGTATAGGAAGCATTTCTTAGCAAGGTTTCCTCTACTAGTTGATTTGGGATTGTTTTAGTACTAACCCCTCTCTTTTGTGTCTTTTAGTTTTCTCTTTATTTTCGCACCCTCGTGCATGTATGTTGAGTTAGAATCCTTAGCTTGGGGGCTCATGTCCTTAACTAAGTGACATTCTATCTCTTTGTGAATCCACTTGGATCTTTCTTGTCCTCTACCAAGAGTTTGCATTGAATCCATACTCTTGCTAAAGTGGGGCTAAATGTACCATCGGAAAATGGAAGCACTTCCATTTATGACTAGTTTAGCCCTTCGAGTAGGTAGTTTGAGGTCATGTAAAATGCCTTAGGTAGGTCCTTGTCTTGAATCTAGCTTTTCTCCTCATTCTACCCTTTTTCCCTTCTTTTTGCACTTTTCTAGCATTCTGGACTGAGATCCTTGACCTCGGGGTCAAGGTCGACCTTTTAGGTCAAGGTTGACCTTGACCTTGACCTAGGTCAATGTTGACCTCACCCCTAACCTAGGTCAAAGTTGACCTCGACCTTGACCAAGGGTCCAAATTTCAAGATTCCATCATTTTCGAATGTCGAGTTTTGGAAAGAATTGTTTTCCTTCTTTCGAATCGACTGTTTCGGATTTCAAAATGATAAACTCTTAAATTATATTTAATCTAGGTCCATTTCTATAGGTTAAGGTTTAAATGGGAATTTAAATCTCCTATGTCAGCCTCTCTAGAAGTTTTTGCCCTAGACTAGTATAAAAGGAAGCCTTCCTCTCTCATTTTGACATCCACTATCAAGAATCTTTTGCAATCCTTTGTCATAATCTTTCAAGTACTCCATCAAGCAAGAATTCTCAAGGAAGAATTGAAGCCATCATCTACATTCAAGAATTCAAGTTCTCCATTGAAGATCAAGGATTCAAGCATTCAAGATTCATCATTCAAACCCTAGATCTATCCATCATGGTGGTGTGATCTTCCTTCAAGATCCTTTTTTCATCTTCAAGATCTATTCATTCTCCCTTAAAGGTGGATTCCAAGCATATAATCATGGAGGTTTTGATTTACATTTATTAGTGTTGAGTCCAAGCTTTCATATTATCATACTTGTTTACATTCCAAATACAATTGCATATCTATTCAATATCATAGCTTCGTTGTTAGATCTACTTTTACTACTTGCTAGCATTCTCTATTTCAATTCTATTTTAAAGGTTGATTCCAAAATGGGGTTTGACCAAGGCAAACCCCTCATCCAAATAGAAAAACCCTTTTTCTTGCAGGTACAGGTTCGGGACAGTGAATTGCAGTTCAGATCTAAGTACCCTTTTCAGCGAACTTCTAGGATCTGCAAACAAATTTTTTGTTGGAGCATTGCAGGTCAAGGTCGACATTTTGGGGTAAGATTGTGCCCCAGGGTAAGATCTTACCCCTATTTTGGGTCAAGGTCGACCTCTCTCAGAAAGACAGAAGGTTTTTGGGTTTTCTCTATTTTTGCATTTCCAGGGAAGATTCGGTTGCAGAATTTCCTGAAACTGAACACAGGCACCAGAAAATAGTGATTTCTAAATCTTCTCCTTTTCAAGCTAAGTGTTCATGCTTTATTAAGTTTTTATGTCCACAATATTTTCCATCACACACAACACAACACATAAACCCCCACACTCCTTCAAAACACACCCATATAAAAATATATCCCAAAAAGATATATTTTTATATCTTACAAGGTCATAACTTTTGACTCGGATGTGGGTTTTGGCAATTCATCTTTCCTTATTTGGGGGTATTTCTTGGGAAAATCAAGATTCGTAGGACGGGTTTTGTAAATTACCAAATATGGAAAAATCTAATTTTCTCAAAAATCTACCAAATATGGTAATTTTCACAATTGTAATAAGTAGCAGTTTTCTTTCATTGTAGAGGTAGAGTAAGTTGGAGAAAATTCATGAAGAATTTGGAGTTCTAAAATTTCGTGTTATGCATTTTTTGAATTGTTATTCTTGAAGGGTTTGGGCTACATCACAATACAATACAAAACATCAACTCTTCAAAAACAACATTGAAATGCTTTCAAGTTTTTATTGAAATAAAAGGAGAACTAAAGGATCAATGGAGAAATGGCACAAAAATAACAAGGGTTGCAAGGGCATCGAAGCTCCTTCCAAAGTCAAAGAGAACAATTTTTATTTTTATTTTTTATTTTATAATTTTGATTTTGTTTGAAATTGTTGTTGTTAGATATTCTTGCAATTGAACTCACAACACCATCTACTATTACGATTAGACAAATTGAGTAAAATTTTATTGTATTGAGTAAAAATTAATTATAGATAATATCACACTAAAGTGTAGTCCATGCATTCCATTTTTAAATAAGCTTCAATATAAGTTGAGATAGTAATGTGAATCAAAATACATGTAATAGATTGACACTGTTTCTTCTAAAAAAATTCAATTGTGTGCACAATGAGCTCTTTAATTTCTCCACCCTTAAGACATAGTTTGAAAATTAAAAAAAGAGGGAGATCTAAATTCAAGTTTTCCTTCATAAGGAATTGCACATTCACACATCTCATGGTCTACTCTGAAATATCTCCTACATGTGCTTTCCCCTCAGGTCTTGGGAATTACTTTGAAATCTCCACTACAAGTTTTTTCCCTACATGTATTGAAACCACGTGCATAGAAATATTGTGTGGTTTTAACTTGACAGGGTTTTCTATTAACAAGCTCTGAGGTTTCATCACAAGTAGGATTAACCATTAGCCTATAATTTCAAACTTAGAAATTAGAACATAAACCACAACCAAATGCTCTTCATGAAAACAAAAATTTTCACTTACAACTACCTTGTATAGGTTTCTCCAGTAACAAGTTGGTATAGGTTTCTATAGTAACAAGTTAGTGATGAGATGGAAGATAAGATTATAATAGTGAACCTCAATAAACTTCTCATAGAGAATACAAGGTTAGAACTAGTTTGTAAGCCCTAGGATATTAGTAATGACCTAAGAATAAAGTAAAATGATTAGTTAAGTAAGAACATGTAAATATTAGAATATATCTTTAGATCGTATCAAAAAGAACTATCAAGCTCATTTCCTACATTTATACATAAATATTCACAAATACTACACTAGAAATTCACATATCTTACATTTCATGTCTTCAATCACCATGACACTAGTGAAGGGGTTGTTTCACAAGGAAGTTTCATTGGTCAATGGGTAAAACTACAAATCTGTGTCACACTTTAGGATAACTTATCAACACAAGTTAACTTAAGCATTTCTAACTAAAAGTTAGTTTTGGTCAAACATATGGTCAAGATATATTCATTAGAGCTAAGTTAGATATGTGTCTCAACTTTTATAATTGGAAGTGTTTATTTAATGCATATTTTAGACAACTTTTAGTCCAATTACTAGAAAATTAAATTATTTCAGAAAAATGATATTTCAACAACTGCCACTCCTTTTATTGATATTTATTAAAAAAATATAAAAAAATACCCTTTTATAGATCTATAAGTGAACTTTTATAAAAAAATATATCTTTTTAATATTTTAATAAAATTTTATATTTTATATTTAATTTTTACTTAAGGAAGTCATCAACAAAAAATTATACAATTGATTACCTTTTCATGGAAAAATAGTAAAATGTATTTAAAAAGTTTGAAAAAATATGATGTAGTAGAGAAAAGAATCTATATCAAGAGGATATAATTTATTTCTATTTTGGATGAATAGTTAAGAAAAAAAGATGACCTTGAATGAAAATACATATATTTTAATACACGTAAATTTTTAATTTTATATTTAAATATATATTTATAAAAATAGTGAAAAGATATATCCATGCATAGTTAACAATATCTATCAAAATATGTCCCCCCCTCCCCTCCCTAAAAAAGGTGAGACCTTAAAATGCTTAGTTAACAATATCTATCAAAATATGTCCCCCCCTCCCCTCCCTTTAAAAGGTGAGACCTTAAAATGGTAGAGTAGAAGTAAGAAGGCTACTACCTTGAAATAAATAGTTAAACAATAATCTGATTAGAATTTCACAATCTGATTAGCATTTCACTCTCTAATAATTAAGATTTATATTAGTGTTCCAAATTTTAATTTTCTTTGACAAAGAATTTATTATAATTTCAAAAGTTAAGATTTAGTAATATAAGAGTCATAAAAATTTGATTAGATAACCATTCTCTATATTTTAGCGATCAATTCTCTATATTTTAGCAATCAATCCAGTTATAAATTTCACATATTATACTATCTAAATTTTGATTTTATTCATCCCAATATTCATCTCTAACTAGAATATACCATCAAAATTTACCTAAAAACTGCATTTAGTTTGTAGTAGGGACAAGTTGGAGGGTCTAAATCTGGAGGATTGAAAAAATCAGCTGACTATTTTATGGTATTATGGTATAATTTTATTAAGAAATACCATAGTCACTTATAAATCCATTATCCAACAAACAACTTGTTCTCCTTACCCTACATTTTTTGAAGAAGAGAAAGGGAAATCTATCGACCAGAAGCTTTCCCTTCCACATTTCTTCTCCATGCCCTCTTTCTTGGCAACTAGAAGAGAAGCTAGGCTTTGAGTTAGATTTTATAGAGAAAATTGAATTTGAGCTTTGAAAACACCTCACATGTGTAGTAAAACATGTTCATATATTGCATGTCCACTCCATCTCCACATGTAGATATAATTTTTTTTAAACCTTTGTCAGATTGTCAAAACTGGTGATCTCTAGTACCACATTATGAATTGTGACAGGGAAAACTAAATGTTACTAATAGTATGCAGTCACCTATGAGTTAGAGTCTAGAATAACGTATGTTCTCTAGCATCAAAAATCTTTAAAAAATTATTTCCCTTTTGCAACCACAAAGAGTGACCAATAACGCACTGCCTAAATATTTTGTATTTAAAGTAAAGTTAAAAAATATGCAACTTATCTTGCACATATTTGAAAGCCAAATTTATGACAAAAAATTCTAGGTGTTTGATTGGCTGAATAGGAAAGGATTACTCATTGTTTATGTTAGGAATAGTCCCAAGAGATAACTGAGAGGGGGAGGGGGGCGGGGGGGTGAATCAGTTATCTACAAGATTCAATTCTTTATCCAATTAAGTATACTTAAACATAAAGCATAAACACAATGAAAGAACACATGAACAAAACACCAATATTTTGGTTACGAGGAAACCCAAATAGGTAAAAACCCCGATGGGAATTGACACCCACTAATATTCTGCACTAGTGTATTATGATCCTTGTTAGAAGATCCTTAACCCTGTTAGGAGTTGCTTTACAATATATTTAGTACAGTAGACCTAGTCAAGGGTCAGACCCTGTTAGGAGTCTTTTACAATTGTCCTTGTTAGGGGAGAGGACGCACTGTCCAAGAGCTCACTTCTCAAAGGGGTGAAGGCTACAACCTTCTGAATAACAGATACACACTATATCTAGATCTTGGTGAACTATGCTTTGACCTATTGTCTGGATTAGTTCCAATGTATAGCACAAATACTTTACTTGGTCACATAGACCTTCTTCTGAAGGCTCAACACTTCACACACTCTACTCTGCTCTTCTTAATCAACTATGAACCACACTCAAGCAATCACAAATGATTGCCTATAAATATATTTCCTCTAAATGATATAATCAAGTCAGCCTATTAAAACCACCTTGAAATCATATTAGAGAAACCATAACAAACTCCACTAAGCATTTTTTTGGGTCTACTATGCACGCAACATAATTTGGGACCTGTCTAATAAGATAATTGTAGAAGCATGCTACACACTGTCAGCTCTACCAAAATAATTGGATCTTTCTCCACAAGCTGAATTAACTCATGCGCTCTTAACTAGACATCAATAACTCTCCTCTAAGATTAACTCCAAGAGCGCATACCCTAAAGATAGGCACAACTCAAGAACCAATAAAATCTTTGTCGACTCTTTAGAATAAACACAAGAAACTGCTACTGGCGAATAGCGACTGCACATATCTTCACTTCCACTAAATATCAGACTATGCATTCATGACTAAAACATCACTAACACATCTTTAACATATATCCAAGCGTGCAAGGCTCCATGATAACTGTATGAACAACCATACATAGAACACTGTCTATTACTCTATCAGGAACACTGCTGACCCAAGCTGCTATATAACTGTTTGTAGTAATAGTTAACCTCTGCGCCCATGATATCATGTCCATGCTACATATACTGAAAGCTTACTACATAAGACTTCCATGCATGCTAATTTCCATATGTTTTCATCAATGACAAACATACAGTCAGTATTGGCCTGCTGGCAAATCTCCAACAATCTCCCCCTTTGGCATTGATGGCAACATGTGGAATGAAAAACCACCATCAACCCAAATGAACATTTTTTTTATAACATTCTCCATTTCCTCATCAAAATTCCCCCAAAGATGAATCCTCCATCTGCTACAATATTTTCCAATATTCTCCATTTCCTCAACTGAACTGCTGTCATAACTGAATACTGCTCCCCCTTAGTATATTACTCCTCCTTTTACTTCTATTTTTCATGACTATGTATATTACTCCCCCTTTGACATCAATGGAAAAGGGTGCCATTCATTTTAAGCACCGGTACTACTCTTGAGGTAGAGTAGTCAACCTTCCATCAGTCCCTAAAGACTGATGCCTTTCCTTCTTTCTTCTAAGCAAAATCAGTGAAGGGAATTATTCCCAACTTCTCCCTAAGATACTCAAAAGTATCCTTAGAAAAGGGCTTTGTGAATATATCTACCAATTGATCTTTAGTACTTACATAGTCCAACTTGACTTCTTTCTCTGCCACTTTCTCTCTTAGGAAGTGATACTTGATCTCATTGTGCTTTGTCTTTGCATGCATCACAGGGTTCTTTGACATATTAATAGTGCTAGTGTTATCATGGTGAATAACAATAAGATAATCAATCTGAATTCCAAAATCCTTTATCATCTGCTTGATCCAAACAATTGTAGAATAATTCAAGGCTGCTGCAACATACTCCGCTTCTACTATTGACTAAGAAATATAATTCTATTTCTTGCTTGTCCAAGTGACAAGTCTATCACCAAGAAACACTGCTCCACCTGATGTACTCTTTCTATCATCAACACATCCTACCCAATTTGCATCAGTGTAGACATGAAGCTCAACATTTTATGAATTAGCATACCATAGACCATAATCTATAGTGCCTTGCAAGTATCTGAATATTCTCTTTACTACCATGAGGTGACTTTGCTTAGGTTCTGTTGCAAATCTTCCAACTATGCCAATTGCATTGGAAATATCAGGTCTAGTCTGAGTAAGATATATGAGTTCACCAATCATAGACTTGTACAATGTTATATCTACTACTGGTGAGTCATCTTCTTTTGTAAGCTTGCATCCAGTGATCATAGGGGTTATATAACAATAAATAAAATATTTAAAAAATTATAATTTTATTTGCTACATTTAAACTTTTTAACTTTATCTTTATTGATTTTAATGCTTAGTATATTGTTATATTTAAATTTAATTTTAATGTGTGTGTATGTATGTATGTATGTATGTATGTATGTATGTATGTATGTATGTATGTATGTATGTATGTATGTATGTATGTATGTATGTATGTATATATATATATATATATATATATATATATATATATATATATATATATATATATTGTTGACTTAAAAAAGTTGTTGACTTTTATATAACAAGAGATAAAAAAATATAAAAAATTAAATAAATTATTACTATATTATAATATATATAAATAATATATTATATATCATATTGTAAACTAATAATAGCATATATTAAAATAGATAGGTAATATTTATGATGGTGAATGTATAGTTTTTTAAAGTTATTTAGTTTATATTTTATATTAGAATTTAATTTTTATTTTATTTTTTATTATATGTTTGAGTAATATTATATTTAATAATTAAAATAAATTTAATATCATACTAATAATAGCATATATTAAAATTGATAGGTAAAATTTATGATGGTGAATATATAATTTTTTTTCTAAAAGTTATTTATTTTATATTTTATATTTTAAATTAGAATTTAATTTTTTATTATATATATGAGTAATATTATATTTAAGAATAGTTCGGATAACAGAATATTACAACTCTCTTCTTAATAATACAGAAGCAGTTAACCTCCAAGCCCAAAATGAAATGCTCAAGGCTATTCCTAAGCTAGTATCAGATGAGGATAATCTTATGATTAATAGCAAACTCACCTTGGAAGAAGTCAAGACCGCCTTATTCCAAATGCAACCAGACAAAGCCCCAGGCCCTGATGGCTTTCAAGCTGGCTTCTTCCAAAAATGCTGGCACTTTATGGGAATGGACAACTGGCAAGCTGTTGAAGCTACTAGAAATTCTGGCACTATCCTATCAGAAATTAACAATACTTTTTTTCTCTTATCCCCAAGAAAAATGATTGTATCGACCTAGGGGATTTTCATCCGATATCGCTTTGTAACACTATTTATAAAATATTATCAAAATGTCTAGTGAATAGACTTAAAACTCTCCTCCCGATTTTAATCTTAGAAGAATAGACAGGCTTCGTTGCCAATGGGTTGATCCTAGAGGGCATTGTTATAGCCCAAGAATTAGTTCACACTGCTCAAGTTACCAAGGAACTGAGTATGTTTATTAAAATTGATATCCAAAAGGCATATGACAAGGTGGATTGGAGATTCCTATGTAAGTGCATGGAAGCTTTTGGTTTCTCCAAACAATGGATCAATCTCATTTTCAAATGTATCTCTACCCCCAAAATCTCCATTCTCGTTAATGGTACCCCAGAAGGTTTTTTTGGTATCTCCTGAGGCATCAGGCAAGGTGACTCATTGTCGCCCTTCCTTTTGTTGGAAATATTCAAGACTAGCTAGGTTACTAAGAGGGGAGGGGTGAATCAGTAACTTCAAAACTTTTACTAATTTTAGATCTCAACCATATTCTGAATGACATTAGATTGATAAGCTAACTGTATGCATGAGTAACAGAAAGAATAAAACATTCATAACACTTTGAACACAGAGATTTGGTGACCTAGAAACCTTCCAAATAGAAAGTAAAATTAGGGTGGGGATGAAACCCACTAAACTTTAATATTGCAGTATAAAGTTTGCCGGTTAAGGCTTACAATGATCACTTCTGATGATCTGCCCTGTTAGGAGCAATAAGGACTGCTAGGTCCACCTTGTTAGAGGATTTACAAACATACAAAGAAGTATGCACTCAGTTAAGAGATTTTTGCAAAGACTGTTAAGTCTACCCGGTTAAAGGATTTGGGGGCTGATTCACCTGTTAGGATGAAACAGTAGATCTCTTACTTGCAACTGTTCTTGCTGATTGAGATTCTCTGATGTACTGATCACCTTCTGTGATAGATATGTCTTTGCTGCTTCTTATACTATTGTATCCCTTTGTAATTCGCTTATCTCTGCCTTTCTTCTCTTTTTCGCTTCTTACTTTTTCACACACTTTGATAGGATACAAAACATTGTTTATATATCAATTAAAATAATTACAAAACAATATCAAAGTCGGCTCTAAACAAGCAAACACAAGTATTACTGAGTCGGCCCAAATATAGTGACTCGATTACTGCAAACTAACTCGGTGAATTTCTGATACTCGGCATCCACTGCGTTACTCGGCATCGTCATGCACTCGGTAGAAGTGGAGGCCCGGTCCATACTAACCACTAGGTCATAGTTTCAAACTCGGTATATACTGGAGACTCGGTAGATATCGTGTCACTCGGTAGAGACTGAATTCCCTGTTTACTATGCTGGCACTCGGTAAACACTACTCATCTCATCACTTAGTAAAGATAACTCGGTAAGCACTGTTCTGCTCGGTAAACACTGTTCTGCTCGATAAACACTGTTCTGCTCGGTAAACACTGTTCTGCTCGGTAAACACTATTCTGCTCAGTAAACACGTAGAGTCTGAATAAGTGTAGTCACTAATGACAATCATACTTAATGCCAACAATCTCCCCCTTTGGCATTAGTGACAAAATCACTTATTGCCCAAAAATAAAAAAATCATGCTGAATCTGTCTCTCTTTTTTTTCTCATACTATTGTATATACATTTCATGTCTCCCTATATAGTATATATACAAATATCTTGTATCTCCTCATACTCATATTTCCTATTTATACTTTCTCCCCCTTTCATATCTCATATCTTATATACGTTCTCCCCCTTTTTGACAATAATGCCAAAGGTGTATATACAAATATTTTACACGGAGATGCCAAAATGTGAGAGAAAATCAGAGTGTACCTTAGTTATTAATGCTAGAGTTCTATCCCAATTCTCTTGCATAATCTTGCATGTGTGGAGTGCAACTTGGACTTCTGCACAGAGTTCAATCATGTGATCTACAATTGAAAACTGATTGTCATGGATCAATGTTTTTGAGTATGCAATATGTTTTTGCATTGTATCCATGATGGGAAGGATCATGTTTTGCATATCTATTAATGTTGATCTGATCCTTGCATCTTCTCTTAATAATTCTGACTACTTATTAGATAGGAATTTAACTATCATATGATGTGTAGAGCTTGAACTAGGTTCAAGTTGCAACTTTTGTGCACTGATCTTTAGATCCTCATCAATCTTATTTATTTTTTCTTTGATCTCCTTTGAGAACTCGACAACATTACAGATTTTGACAAAAAGAGATGTTACCTTGGAATGGGAGGACTCAATGCTAGTCAAGACTGAAGATAACCCTGCCTAATTGATAGCTATTTTTTGAGCAATGTGCTCAAGCACTTCATTATCAAACTTCTTCTCAGCCTTCTCAAGCAACTTGTCTATTCCAGAGGAATCATCATTGAACTTGTTAACTGATTCTGCCAACTGCAACAAAATGTGTTGAGAGGAACCAACTTCAACACCTATAGCTTCTGTCAAAATGTTCTTGGCATCCTCGATGATTTTATATTCCTTATCTCTTTCTTCTTTTAGTTTCTTCTGCTTTTCTTTCTTCTGGAGGAGTTCACCAACTGTTTGCATTTGATCTGCAATGAGGTTTGCAAAATCTAGCTGGGGAATTTCTATCTCCTCATCTAGATCTATACCTTCTACTACACTCTTGCTCAAAAATTTTGTACTCGGTTGAGTCTTTATACTTAATGCTTTTGTAGTAGAAATTATGGTAGACACAGTAGGACTTGTAGTGAAAACTAATAAACTTCCAACTGATGGGATGCTAACTGGAATATTTGATAAACCAAAAACTAAAGTATTTACAACTGTAGAATCTGAAGTACTTATTGCTAAAAAACTCAAAATTGAAGAAGGTATAGAAGAAGGAGGCTGAAGCTCGGTAGATGAAGTGGTAGCCACTTCTGTCATTGATACATTGAGTTGTGCTAGTGATGATTGGACATTTGATGTATCTAACGGAGTTGTCACAATCACACTTGAAGTTTTCTCCGGGCTAGATGTAACAATTTTTATTGGAGAGTGGGGAAGTGAGGCAATTACCTCTGCAGCTATCCGAACTGGATCATCTTCCTCAACATTCTTCTTAGCTTCCTCAGTAGCTTCTTTTCTTGCTTCTTCTGTCTCAACATTATCAATCTGAACTGTTTCTTCATCTTCTTCATCACTGTCATCTTCAATATCTTTAATTATCACAGTTTTAGTACTCGGTTTGTGAACCATGTAGATTCTGCACTCTTCACAACTGACTCTATATCCTTAATCAAAATTAAGCAATTGTTGAATTTTAGTGTCATCTTGGACTCATTATCTATCAATGCCTTATTTATTTCAGCATTTTTCAAACTTGGCATCAATTGCCTTAAGGTTTGAGCATAGATGTCCTTGATAGTTTGCCTTGCATTGGACCATCTCATCTTGATTGGGTTTAATAAAGCTCCTGGGATTTGAGAAGCTAATTCTTCAGGTGAGTATTTCCATCTTCCCATTTTCTCAATAACAACATCTTCAATTTCCTGCTGCTCTGCTTCTGACCTTGTTTCATAGTTGAGAGATTTGAAATTTGCAATTCCAGATCCTTCTCTCAAATCCTTAATCTTTTCTTTAAGAGAGGGAGGAGGCCTTTCGATTACTATGTCATCCTTGACTTTTCCTACCTTGTCCCTTCATCTTTTCCTTGTGAATACTACAGTGGGTTGCTCGAGTTCCTTGGTGATAGTTACCTTTCCTTTCTTCTTTACAGGCACTTGTTCTTCTTTACTCTCATCCTTTTCTTCTTCTCCTACAATATCCTCTCCTTTGTCCTTAGTTAACATTAGAGGTGTGCTAGATTGCATCTTGGCCATCCTCTTTCTACCTTTGTTAACCGCCTGTGGAAGCTTTATGCTTAGCTCAATTCTTACCTTAGCTTCATCATATGTTCCAAAGTATGGAGCCTTTGGATCAACGGGTTGATTTACTAGGGCTTCAATTATATCCTTTGTCTCATCAATGTTTATCTCATAAGGAAGAGGTTTTACCCATACAATCCTGGGCCTTACTGCCTGAATATATACTCTATCACAATCAACCATAAAACAAACATCATCTTTATAATCTTCCACCAATTTTAGTGGAATTCGGAATCTTTTATTCATCTTCTCCTTAAAAGATTCAAAATAATCATCCATTATGCTTGTAAAATTCTCACCCATTTCTACAATATACTCATTTATCTGATAAAGAATAGGCACATCCTTTCTCCATTTTACCATGCCTTTAGATGGGAAAAACTTTTGAGCATAGAAAAATAAACAAACCAACAACGAGCCAAACTTACATGGATTGTTCTTTGAGATTTGGATGCTCTCCATATTCTTGTTGAACTATTTCAACAATAGATCTACTAGGTCAAATGACAGATTGTTCTTCACAATTTTATAGACTAGGTCAACTACTCCACACGGAACACTATTCTCCCGACTTGAACTGTATATCTTGTGAGCTATTACATATGTGCCAAATTTTAGTTCTACATCGATAATGTTGTTTATTCTCATACCTCTACCATCCCATTCAGCTAGGGTTTTCTTTTCCAGCTCTACCTAACCTAGGGTTTTTGTAGATTTTGCCTTGGCAAGCATGGGAAGACTAGTGATTTGGTGAATCATCTTCTTTGATATTTCCACTGGTTGCTCAAGCCAAATTTTACCTTCATGCACTCAGCTTAGAATATATCTTATCCATTTTATCTGGAAACTCTGAGGCAAGTGGGTGATATGTGTTAAACCATTATCTTCCAAATTTTTATGTTCTGGTTTGAGAACACCATCAACACACAGTTCATCACAAACAACATCTATCTCTAGAGTTCCAAGTTCTTGAATTGTACCTCTAAAATGACTGCGAATGTCGTTTACAAGAAGTACCTTTGGAGGAATTTGGGACTGAGCTCCACTCGGATCTAGGGTTTCTGCAATCGCAGGCACGAGTTTGAAATCCAGTGCTTTCCATTCTCCATGAACTAACATTTCCAAACCTTTCTTTACTTTGGTGCTGGATGATGCCATGGTAACTCTTCGAAAAATTTCTGCTACAAAATTTTGCTTTGAATCACCTGATCGCACTTAGAAATTTTTCTGCTCAATATGTTGATATTCGTGGTGAAGAATGAATTTGATTTCATGCTTTTTGTTAAAAACTTTGTCATTAATGCTTTGTAGGAATTAGGGTATAGAATTTGACAGACTGTCATCCACTAAGCATTAATTTCTCGGTGAAGATTCCACAACTCGAGGAACATACTGCTCCGACCTTACTCAATAATTGAATGAAATTACGTTACTCCCGACCTTGCTCGGTTGAAACTGATACCGACCTTCCTACATTTCTCCTATATCTTGCATACTGATTTGGATCTTTCTTCCTTTCAATTCAGGAATTGTTTGGAATATGTCTATGAGGATACAGTTCTGATTCTTTCTTGGAGACTTAGTTAGAATTGATAGAGCCACTCTCTTCATGAGTGACTTCATTACTTGGACTGGTTTGCTCGGTAGGTTTAGGGATCCACTGTTGTCTTATCTGCTTCCTAATGCTAACTACTTTTTCTTTCTTTTCATCTTCGACTTTGCCTAGATTCATGCAATTTTTAGCTATGTGACCAAGCTTAGTGCATTTGTAACATCTTATGGTAGTTTCCCTTTTTCTCAAGTGATTCCTTACACAATTCATGCTAATGTGTCCATATTCTCCACAGTAATGACATCTACACCAAGTGTTGTAATCCCAACAAAACATTGCTTTCATAATTTATTCTGCTGGATTGGGTGTTTTAGTTCTGCATTCTGATGCCTTGTGACCTTGTTTGTTACATTTGTGACATTTGCCTTTAAATCTTGGTTTCTCCTTGCATTCATTTGCTTTATGACCATGCTTATTGCAATTGTAGCATTTTCCATTGAATTTTGCTTTTCCATTGCTCCAACATTTGTTTGAAGTATGACCAATTTTTCCATAGTGATTACAAGTAGGTTTCTGATTTATTTGAGTACCTTGTTTGGAGGATTCACCTTCCTCTTTGTATCCAAGTCCTGCTTTTCCTTTTTGCCTATGAAGGTTCCATTCATACCCCTGATTCAAATCTTCTTGAGATTTCAACATTCTTTCATTGATTTGCCTTTTAGTATCTAGGTCACTTATCAATCTTAAATTGATTTTCTTTTCAGATCTCAGTTCCTCTCTTATATTTTCATTTTCTGATCTTAGAGTCAAGATTTCTTCATTTGCATTGGAGACTTGATTAATAAGGTTTTCTAGCTGAAGATTTTGATTCTGGATTTCATTGTTCTTTCCATCTATTTCATCTTTCATCTTGTTTCTTTGTTCCAAGATTTCACAGAATCTTGTTGACTGAACTTCCTGTTCTCTTTTTAATTTTCTTACTTCTTCTTGTAGAGATCCATTCTTATCTAGAAGTTCTTTTGCTTCATTGTTTGCTTCATCTGAGCTACTTGAAGGGAAAAAGTTTTCAATATTTTCTTCAACATACTGGTGGTCATTCATCTAATTTGCAAGTTCCTTCCTTCTTTTTAGGGAAAGGGAAAGATGCTCTTTTGCTTCCTTGAGTTGAGCTATGGCCATTTCCAGATCTATCCTTTCATTCTCAATTACTTTGTTAAGTATGAATATCTCCATTGTCTTGAATCTTTTCTCAAGCTGTCAAACTTTATTCTGAGAACCATGTAGCTCTGATACCAATTGTTGGAAATATTCAAGACTAGCTAGGTTACTAAGAGGGGAGGGATGAATCAGTAACTTCAAAACTTTTACTAATTTTAGATCTCAACCATATTCTGAATGACATTAGATTGATAAGCTAACTATATGCATGAGTAATAGAAAGAATAAAACATTCATAACACTTTGAACATAGAGATTTGGTGACCCAAAAACCTTCCAAATAGAAAGTAAAACTAGGGTGGGGATGAAACCCACTAAACTTTAATATTGCAGTATAAAGTTTGCCGGTTAAGGCTTACAATGATCACTTTTGATGATCTTCCTTGTTAGGAGCAATAAGGATTGCTAGGTCCACCTTGTTAGAGGATTTACAAACATACAAAGAAGTATGCACTCAGTTAAGAGATTTTTGCAAAGACTGTTAAGTCTACCCGGTTAAAGGATTTGGGGGCTGATTCACCTGTTAGGATGAAACAGTAGATCTCTTACTTGCAACTGTTCTTGCTGATTGAGATTCTCTAATGTACTGATCACCTTCTGTGATAGATATGTCTCTAATGCTTCTTATACTATTGTATCCCTTTGTAATTCACTTATCTCTGCCTTTCTTCTCTTTTTCGCTTCTTACTTTTTCACACACTTTGATAGGATACAAAACATTGTTTATATATCAATTAAAATAATTACAAAACAATATCAAAGTCAAATCTAAACAAGCAAACACAAGTATTACTGAGTCGGCCCAAATATAGTGACTCGGTTACTGCAAACTAACTCGGTGAATTTTTGATACTTGGCATCCAATGTGTTACTTGGCATCGTCATGCACTCGGTAGAAGTGGAGGCCCGGTCCATACTAACCACTCGGTCATAGTTTCAATCTCGGTATATACTGGAGACTCGGTAGATATAGTGTCACTCGGTAGAGACTAAATTCCTTGTTTACTGTGCTGGCACTCGGTAAACACTGCTCATCTCATCACTCGGTAGAGATAACTCGGTAAGCATTGTTCTGCTCGGTAAACATTGTTCTGCTCGGTAAACACGCAAAGTCTGAATAAGTGTAGTCACTAATGACAATCATACTTAATGCCAACACCTTTATGTTATCATGGCGGAAGCCTTTGGGAGAACCATCATGAAGAAATAGATTGAAGGTAAGATTATAGGTTTAAAAGTCATAGATAACATCCCCTACATTACCCACCAACAATTTGCGGATGATACTATTCTCCCAAGATCTACTAATTGCCAAGAGGCTAGGGCCTTCAGAGATGTCCTTAACCTATATATGAAGTCCTTGGGTCAACAAGTCAATCCCAATAAATCAGAGATCATCTTTATTAATACTACACCTAAACAAGAAAAGATAATCTGTAATACCCTTGGTTATAAACCGGGCAATTTTCCTTGTAAGTATCTAGGTATTGACTTAGATAAGGACCTACAATCGTCCAAACTTTGGAAACAAGTTTTAACTAAGATTCAGGATAAGAAAAGTTCCTGGAAAGGTAAGTGACTTACTAAACCAGGAAGGACCATTATGATTAAATTAGTCTTGTCAGCCATTCCAACGTATCATATGTCTATTCTCCCCCTCGCTATTAATATTAAGCATAACTTAGATAAAATGTTGAGAGAATTTTATTGGCAAGGTTCATTAAAGGAAAAGAAATTGGCCCTAATCAAATGGGAGAGTTTATGTAAACCTATTTCTATGGGAGGCTTGGGAATTAAGAACCTTTTGTGGCAAAATCAAGCTCTGGGAGCAAAGCTTGTCTAGAGACTATTTAAGGAACCTAATGTGAAATGGGCATCAATTTTATTACATAAATATATACCCGAAGTAGATCCCATTAACATCTTTAGAGCTCAATCACATGTTATAGGCTCCCGCATCTGGAACTTTGTTAAGGATTCTATAGGTATCATCAGCAAGTACCTCACTTGGGATGTGGGTCTCAGGGATCATGCTTTGTTCTAGGATGACTCATAGGTAGGCTTCCCCTCACTAAACAAGGAGGAATTTTCATCAACCTTCATAAAACAATGTAAAGCTAACATTGGTACTTACCTAAAAGACTATGTTGGATTAAGGACTATGATTCTAACCTAGCCTCAATTGGACTTCCTTTTGAACAAGAAAGAAATAAATTAATCAATATTTTAAAGGATAGAGACATCACTATCAAAAATAGACCAGACACACTATTATGGGTAGGCTCCAATAATGGGGAATACGCAGTAAAAGATGGCTACACAACCATAATTCGCAAAAATAATATGGATAATTTAGACATTCCTCTTAATCTTTGCTGGAACAAAGCCTGCCTACCTAAGGCTGGTATGTTTCTCTGGGTGGCTTTATAGGACAAGATCTTAACATCAGATAGATTATGTAAGATAGGTTTTGAGGGGCCATCTAGATGCCCCTTATGTGAGAACCAGGTAGAGGATGTTGATCATCTTCTTTTGAATTGTACCTTCACCTAGAATTATTGGAAATGGTTACAACATTCCCTTGACTGGAAGTCTGCTCTTCCTTCAAACCTGTTGGGCCTCCTTAAAGCATGGCTAGCTCTCTATAAAGACAGTCTTTATAAGGACATCTGGAATATATCACCCTCCATCTTAGTCTGGGAGGTATGGAAGGAACGTAATAGAAGGATTTTTACAAATCAAAAACTAGATTGGAGGAATATCATAAATAAAATTGAAGCTTCAATAACGGAAAGTATCAATAACAAACTTCATGGAATCACATGCTATGAGGACTCCTTCAGATCCTGGGATAATAAGATCAGACTAAAATGGCCCTCTTTAAACATTCCAACACTATTTGGTAGGGGAGGCAGCAAATCGAAATCAAATAGATTTAATTGTACTTGGAACCCTCCCGAGGAAGGTTGGGTCAAGTTAAATTTTGATGGGGCATCTAGAGGCAACCTTGGGATAGCAGGCATCGGTGGGATCATCAGAAACTGGAAGGGAGAAACTATTACTAAATATGCTAGCCCTATTAAACCCACTACGAACGACATGGTTGAATGCTTAGCTGCTTTGGAAGGCCTTAAGATTTGTAAAAAACTCAATATATCTAAATTAATTATTGAACGTGATTCTCAAATAATCATTAATGCCATCAGAACTAAGAAGACACCCAATTGGTCAATCAATTCTAAGATTGAAGAAATAAATCTAATCCTAGAGACCATCCCTGAGTTTGTTGTAAAACACACTTACTAGGAGGGCAATTCAGAGGCTAAATCTCTAGCCAACTTAGGTGCCATTGGTATATCTATCATGGTTTAACTCTTTTTCCATTCATCCCTTGTAGCGGACATCCTAACTTAACTAATTATTTATCTCTTCCTACCTTTTAATATAACATTGGTTCTTTTTAATTTTTTAATCTCTACTTGCTAGAGGTTCTTGTGCCTTTTCCCCGTGGCATTCATCAACTGATGAATTCAATGATGGCCTTTTATTCAAGGAGGCTGACATGTCATCATTCATAGCATGTTTGTCTGCTTATCCTTGTGAATGAGGTTTTGTTCCCTTCATCGTGCTCCTTAGACAACATGTGACCTACCTTCCTGACCTTTCCAGCTGCCACCAGTATCTACTAGAGGCTTCTCAAGTCCCTTTCTCTTTATCTATGTACTACTTTCTAGGAAACTTAGCTATCTCTAGTTTGTCTTCTATGTGCATTTCAATCTTGTTGTAGTTTTTTGACTGACATCTCTATCTCTCCTAATATTTTACTTGTTTCCCCCATGGATACCAGGCTAACCACTTCCAATTCTGGTGGTTACAGAGCCGTGGCTTTAAGAGGCTCTATTACCCTAGAAAGGTGGAACCAGATCCTTCTCCCATTATCAAACTCATCAAGGAGGGCTCTAGAATTAGCTTTGGGAGAGCAGGTATTTGACAAAGAATTTTCCTTTAGGATTAATGGTGATGTTATCGGTTTGTTTATTGTTGTTTCATACTTGGCTGGAAAAGATAAAGAAGAAATCATACGGGTTTCTAAATTGATCTTCAACAAGTATTTCCTAGTTGGTTTGGAAAAGATGGTTTACTCCATTGACAACTCACTTACCACTCCTTTCCCGAAAATCACTATGAGGACTGATATCTCAGAGCTAGCCCTGATCTCACCAAAACAAAGGACTTCGATGCTAATATTCAAAGATGAGGTAACATTTGACTTACACTGGCCGAGCATGTCAAGAAATTTAGAATTTTTATTTAAGGAGGTCCTACAGACTAAGCAAGAATCGGTGGAAATTCTAGATTATTGGAGGGCTGAAGGTTTTGAGGTCCCCTCTTTCTTGAATGAACTTGATCCATCCAAGTTTCATTTCATTGCCCCTACTATTAAGAGATGCACCTGTTATTCAAAGATTTTGGGCGAGGTAGAGGTAAATATAGTGGTCATGAGATAGGAAAATCACTCCTGGTTATGCTCCGTGGTGGAGAGGAAGATAGAATAGCTCCCTGGCTTACTGTTAATTGATATTTTAGCATGTATATTCTGACATATATATAATCTTCATATATGCTACATTCCCAACTGGTACATAGAAGATAGTAGTAGATTGTACAATTTTTTATCACAGGCAGGCATATAGGCATCTAGCCTGTATATTAAGGATATAGTCTCAATGTGCATACTATGGTTTAAATCTGAAGGGTGGATTTTGTATTACTCCCGACTCTGGGATCAGCAATGTATAGGGACGTTATAGTAATTAATATATCCTATTGATATGTATCATGGAACTTAAGCATCAATTGTATATCTTACTAATCATAGATTAGATTCAAAAATAATGTTTCTTAGCATTAATGTTGGCTGATAAAGTCTTTATGGGATATAGAGATCGAATCTTATCCTAATCTAGTGTAGATGTTGAGAGGTACCTTGTATCTTGCTCCAGATTAACATGACAGCAAGCAACATGCCTAGCTATATGAGGATTATCATCTCCCTCTCACTCCAAACTGTCTTGACCTACAAGTCATATAATTTAGGCAAGGATGATATTTTTTTACACTTTCTTATACTTAATAATTGTTTAATTACACGCTTATAGATTTGTGTATGAGAAAGCTCAACAATATACAAAGTACCTTAGGTTATTTTGATATGCTTTCTCAGGCACTTAGTTTTTTCATCTATATATGCATACATAAATGTATACAGTTATGATCATATATATTTATGTATGTATACTTTTAGATGGAATTATAGAACAATGCCTATTATTATAACCTCCCTCATCTGTCACTCGATAATGTTATGATTATTCTTCATGAAGCAATGAATTAATTAGGAAAGGCTTCCATGGTTTATAATTTTAATATGTGATGTTTTTAGGCAATGGTATCAGGCTCGTATTCTGGTTACTCTTAACCTAAGAAAGGATGCATTTACATTCAGACTGTTGATAAGGATATTCAGAGGATAATAGAATCTGTAGAATGTTTGGATAGTATCATTTGCTTAATAATGTATTTAAGGAATTAACACCCGAGTCTGGAGAAATTATTAACTGATAACTTGATGGATACATATGCCACAGATATATAAATCCTTATGTAAATTCACCTTTACAAGAACAATCTACATATAGATTTAGAAACACTTGCAAGTAGCTTTGTTATTTTCAATACAGAGATCTCTGATTTAACTTTCAATTTTAACAGACATACTCATTCCTGATAAATGGATATACATATGCTTATTTTTATATGTTTATATATATATATATATATATCTGATTTAACTTTCAATTTTAACAGACATACTCATTCCTGATAAATGGATATACATATGCTTATGTTTATATATATATATATATATATATATATATATATATATATATATATATATATATATATATATATATATATATATATATATATATATATATATATATATATATATATATATATATATATATATATATATATATATATATATATATATATATATATATATATATATATATATATATATATATATACATACATACATATATATACATACATATATCTATATACATACATATATATATACATACATATATATATACATACATATACATACATACATACATACATACATACATACATACATACATACATACATACATACATACATACATACATATATATATATATATATATATATATATATATATATGTATGTATGTATGTATGTATGTATGTATGTATGTATGTATGTATGTATGTATATAAACAATCAATTTTTACATTCACATGGAATATGCTTTCATCTGAACAATTCTGTAAACTGATAATTTAAAAAGAGAGCTGTTGGCATAGCATTTTTTTACCACTAGACAGAATATTTAGGTATAGCTTAAAGGGTACCGCTTGGTCCCCTTCCAACTATACCTAATATTATATGATTAATGCCCCTTACATTAAATAATAAGGGACCTTAATCATAAAAATTAAGTCCCTATAAATAAAAATCGATGCTTCCTATTCATTGCTGTCATAGTTTTCATATGGTTTCATGTATTATTCATTAGGAATTTGATGATAGAATTTATAGGAATGACATTACTAGTAGCCATGATATAATTGTGGATTGATTGCTAAACAAAAGATTGTTTATGTTTCTCTAATATTAGGCCATTATTAGATGAGAAATTTCTTAATGATTTATTTTTTAATGGCATTAAACGGTATTTGGTTTCTCTATTAATAAATAGATTATATAAAATAACTATATCATCTTCTTAGGCTATTGGGAATCTCATCCCATTGAAGCTAATATGGGATGGTTACTCATGCCTTTATACATTAACCCAGACATACAATTGGTAGTACACTCGAAGTAAGGCAACATTGCCTGAGGTAGGATTTATTTTTAAAAAAAATGATATATTGATATTTAACCATTGGATTTGTTAGTATTTGTCTTGTATTTCAAGGGGAAATATTCAATTTGGCACCAAGAACAATCCCTCTTTGAAGGAATAGGAACAGAGGTGGATTTTTCAAAGGTTTAAATCAAAGATGTATACACACTTAATCATGGTAACTTAATTGTAGCATGTAATTTCTTGAAATTTTGAAAATTTTTAAGGTAGTGGGTATGCCCACGGACTGATGTATGTAACAAATCTCGACATTGCTCGAGTCATGGGTATGCCCATGTATATTTTGTATTAGAAATAAGACCTTTGTTCCGGGCACAGCTGGAGGTTTTCTCGACCCCGCTCTTTCCTACCAGTGCCCGCATTGAGCGGGGTTATTTTGTAAAATTAATTAATTTAATATTAATAAAATTATGGCTTCGGCCTTTTACCAATAAAAAAAATAATATTATATTTAAGAATTAAATTCAAGATAGATTTAATAACATATGTAAAATAAATTTAATGATGACTTATAATTAATATTATATAAATATAATTTAAATAATAATTCAATATTAGATATAAAGTTAGTTTTATTAATATTTTTATTATTAAAATTTTAATTATGTACATTAAGTTATAATTATGAGTTTATAATTTTTATTTATATTAGAATCTTCATTATAATTTTTTATTTTTTTGATGGGTAATAGGCCGAAGCCAAGATCAACAAGGGGCTCAAGAAGGTTTGAACCCGAGACCTCCCAATTGAGAAGCTCACAACTTACCGTTGCGTTGTGTGGTGTTCCCCTAGAATCTTCATTATAATTAATTAGAATGTGGTTATTTAATTTAAGGAAAATATACTAAATTATCAACTAGAGTTAAAATTAAATTAAAATTAAAATTATATAGCTTATTTAAATTGCATAATGTTAAATATTACTCTATCTATCTATTATTATTTCAAAATATGTGTAAATTAGCCAAATTAATATCTATAAAAAGTAATGCTCTATTGGCAATAATGAAGCATGATATTAATGTTTGTATTAGATCACATCAATATCTACAACATATAAATAATATAAACTAATACATATTAAATTAATTTATATATTTAATATAAGTTGTTAGTTTGTAAGTATAAAGATAATCTTTCTCTCTCTCTCTCTCTCAAATATTTTATTTAACTCATGCTTACACCCTTATGAGTGAATGAATAGTTGATTTGAAGTTATTACTTTTCAATTTAGAATTTTGTTGCCCAAACAACATCACTTGCTAAATCCTACCAATTGATCTCATGTACTACAAAAGTGTATGCAATAAATAAACCAATTTTGTCCCTTACTAACCTTCTACTCTCTCTCTCTCTCTCTCTCTCTCTCTCTCTCTCTCTCTCTCTCTCTCATTCAAATATTTTATTTCACTCATGCTTACTGTTAGCCTATTTTAAGCACCTAAGTTTCAAATTTTGAAAATCGATCCCATAGAAAGAAGTTCTCAAATCTTTTCATTTTTATGTGGATTTTATAACTAAAGAATGGCTTGTAAGGTTTGATCTTGTGAAGAAGACAGTGTTTTGAGGATATGTTGAACCTGAACCTTGAACCGTGAAGTTAAAGTTCAAGCTCAAGTTCAAAGTTTGAAAGATCAAACATGCAGTTTAAAGAATTGAATGATCAAGTCCGCCAGATCAACATTCAAGATTTGAATACTTAGTTTTCAGAATTCAGGTTTACTCCTGACAATCAGAGGGGTGAGGTTTGAGTTTATCACCCGCCTATCAAGTGATGGAGATTTGTTAATTCAAATGCACAGATTAGATTTGGAGTATATATTAAAGGTTGCTAGTAAGTGAGTTAAGTCCACCAACTCATCAATGTAGAAGCACGAGCTCACAATACCAAATTTAAATGCCTCCAATTTTTGTTTCAAAGCCCAATATCAGATATGCAGTTTGATTGCTTCAAGTGAAAATAATGGGGCATAATAATTCATAAGGGTGAGGAATTAGTTGTGTATAAAGATACAACGGGATGTCCCCTTTTGAAGCTCGGGTCTAGACATTCGAAACCCATCATAAAAAGACTAATAAAGCCCGATTATTTAAAAATATATATATATATCATGTACCAAAGCCTAGTGAAATTTCTACTTTAAACATCGATGGCAATTGAGGATGAACATCTTAGGATGTGGTGACTCATGGACTTGTTTCCACATAGCACTTGGCAACATGAAAGATACACAACCATTTGACATAATGCCTAAGCATTCGCATTGACCCGATATGCTACTGTCATTGAGATGCAAAGGGATGTTTTAACTCAACCATTCTCTTCATATAGAATGCCATTAGCTTCCATGCATTATCTCAACTTAACCTAAATGTTGAAGTGACAATATTCACTTGCAAGTGCACGCTGACACAAGAATCCAAGGCTCAAATTGTCTCTTCATCGGGCCAATGTAGCTTAGAATATGTCATGTGAAAATAGTGGATATGAGTTTGATCACGGGTATGGAAAAAGCAACTGAAGCATCCATGGACTAGTATTGGTCAAGATGTTTAGGCGCTCTGATCGTTTCACAAGTGATGCCTAATAGAATTATGAAACAAAAGACTGAAGTCTTAATGAAATCTTAAATCATATTGAGCTATGGAGAACCCGATAGCATTAAAGTCTTAACTAAGTTATCTGTGGAGGTACAGGACTCATGAATCAGCTTGTAATTCATCCATAGCTAGACATACAGTTATGAAGCCTCATAATATTGTGATATTGTCATTTTGTGTATGATGCAAGCATAATAGATCTGATATTGGGCATAGATTATCATACAGACTAGTGCACATCAAAGCCTCAGCCCTCCTGGTAGATATCTAAAGCAGTAGTTTATCTGTTTGATAGAATGCTTGAGTCTTAAGAGCATCATCTTAGCATATATCATTGATGATTATGACAAGAAGGAAATGGTTTTTGTAGCTCATTGTGCGATGACTCTTTTCCATCATCAACCTGAATGATGAAATCTCAAAGGCCCAAATGTGTTCATTGATGGATTTGATGAAAAACAACCCATAGCTCCCAAGAACACCTATCACAAAAAGAGAGAGAAGCAAACAGCTATTGAGGCCTGAACACATTGATCCATGAGAGAGAAGAAATCCTTGATTTGCAAAAATAAAAGTTGTAATCAATAATGAAATTTCAGAAAAGGTTACAAAGTGTTATGAGATCAATCCTTATAAAAGGAGATCAGAAACCCCAAAAAGGTAAAACCCTAGGTTGCATAACAATAATTAATAAAGATATTAATTATTATATGCCTAAAGTTTAGCTTAAGTCGAAAGAGGTAATAAGTGACTGAATAATTAAATCAATATGACTCAATTAATTAGTAAAACACTTTATTACTCTAACACCCCCCCTTAAGATAAACTTTGGGAGAAGCTAAAAACCTAGAAAGAACTACTGAAAGCAAATCAGTCCCAACAACAAAGGCCTGATCAGGTACCCAAGTACAAAAGAGAGTCTCTACAAAGTAGAGAAATAGAGAAAACCACATGGGAAAAACTCTACTCCAAAAAGAGACAAAGACTAGTCTGAAGGACTGAAGAAGCCTCCAAAACCAGGAATGTTCCAGAAAATAGGAACAAAGATGAACATGTACAACATCACTGAAGCATGAAACTACAAACTTTGTCAACAAGAAACTGATGATCTGAAGATCCTCCATAGAAGTATGACCAGGTAGAGAAGACTGTAATCTACATGAGTGCTGTCAAATAACACTACTCGAATAAGGGGGAAAACAAAGGCAAACACCTCAACTCGAAGATATAGATGGCATAAACACCCAAAGCCTGAAGAGCTGATCAATCAAAGATGGAAGAGTGCATCCAAAAATAGGAAAGAAAAGAGTGTCCATATGGTAAATGATCCATCTCACCAGAATGCATAGGTACCCAGCCAGTGCAACCACCTAGTACATAGGATCAAATACTAAATACATAGCTCACACAATCGAACCATGGAAGTAGTAGAACCAACAGTAGAAACCCCCCCATACAGCTGACAAGGGAGTAATGACAAGTACACTAAAAAGATCATCCAATATGAACTGCATGATGAAGATGAATCTGAAACATCGAATGTTCAGAGAGAGTACAAACACATAGAGATACATGAGGCTAATGTCATTGGAGGAACACTCATATGACAAAATAAGATGGCAAACAAAGGCAAACATCAAACCCCCCTGGCACTTTATAATGGAGTGCGAGTACAAATAGCATGAATGTGTGCAAGATCCCATCAAAGCAATAGAATGGCACTTTATCTCAGTGTGTGTGCATAAAATAATGCTACAAAAGTGAGGTATGCATTGCTCAAAGAAGATCAAAGGCTACTGAACCAAAAGAGCAACCTAAGACAAGCCATCCCTCAAAGGGAAGAGATCCCAAGCCTTGAAACAACCAAGATATCCACCAGACTGCAAAAAAGAAAGAATTTGAATAAAATGAACCTAGAGTAGAATCTGGAAAAATAACTCATAGCACTAAAAATCTCTCTGAACAAGCTTTCCAATGATATATCATTTTCCAAAAATGGAGTCCGGATGTGCACGATAGAGCTCCTGGAGTGCAGAACTGAAGATTTGGCTTTGATAGAGAAAAAGATGATCAAAAAAATAAAACTAGAAAATATAACCTCCAAATCTGGAAAGAGCTTGAAATTATCTTTTCGACGATATCTTGTTTGCCAAATTTTGACACCGTATGCTCAAGATATGAGCAAAAAACCAACAGCTACGCTGGAGGGCCCAAAGAAGGTGTCTGCAAGGATCTGAGGATGGGTGACGTCAGAAAAAGGATAAAATCACACATGAAACCATTAGATATGAAAAAATCTTAGAAAGAGATTTCTAAAAAATATCTCGTTTACCAAAAACGGAGCCCGGATGCAAGAGAAACGGATCCCGGAAGGCAGGAGGTCTGAAATGCCATGATTACAAAGAACATCTGACTTCGATAGAAAAAAAGAGCATCAAAATGGGAAAATCACAAAACCATACCAGAAAATTTGGATCAGGCTTAGAAATAGATTTCCGATGATATATCGCATGCCCAATTACGATCCTAGATGCTCAAGATATTGCAAAAAAATGCCCAATGACCCCTCAAAAGTAATGCTTCAAAACCATGCAATTAAAAAAATATAAAAAACAAATTGCATGTGGCATCATGCTGATGTCAGAAGAAGTCTTGGGGGCTGAACAGTGGGCCCCTAGTCATGGTGGGTGACCAGGGGGCTGGCGCTAGGCGCTGGGGGCCAGGGGCTGAGCTTGGGCGGAGTGCAGCAGAGGGCCCGCGGGCGGAGCGGGAGGTGGGGGCAGGTGGCGGCGAGGCCTTGAGTGGCGGTGAACTAGTGGTGGGTGGTGGGGGCTTCAGTGGCCTTTCTAACCATGGGTGGAGGCCAGTGGGCAGCACGGTCTCCACGTAGCACGGTCTCTGGCAGCGTAGGTGGCGTAGTCTCTGGGCGCAGGCAGCAGGACAACTAGTGACCGCGGGATCACCGGTGGCCGCTTGGTGGTGGGCAGCTCTGCGGGGGCCGCTGGGTGGCATGGGAATGGCCACTGGGCGACGCCCCCCAAACAATTTTTTTTATTATTATTTTAAAAAAAATCGTATGCCTGTACCTCGGAGGGCATGCCAGGGCTGTACGACCCTGGTACGTAAACTTTTTTTTTCCTCAGAGGCCAACTTGTCAGAATTTGACAAGTTTTATATGAATTTTGAGTATCTCAAACCTTTCGAGTGCAATCGAGAGGTTCATTTGGGCCAGAAGTGCACCAAAAATTAGTGATCACCTTGGGATCCGTGTTGGGGCTGATTACAAAAAAAATTTCTCACAGATTCCAACTGTGTCCAAAATAGACAAATTTTATATGGATCTTAGGGTTCTCAGATGCTCTAAACACAACCATGAGGTTCATTTGAAGCCAAGATGACCAGAAAAATAGGTCCCCCTAGATCTGATAAGAAACTCTCTCAAAATGTAGATCTAACGAACACGGCTGAATCTCTCAGAAAGAGGACAAGGGCAAGCAGATCTGAAGCTCTGATACCATGATGGAGTTGATGAAAAACAAATCACAGCTCCCAAGAACACCTGCATGCAAACACCTATCATAGAAAGAGAGAGAAGCAAACAACTATTGAGGCCTGAACGCATTGGTCCACGAGAGAGGAGAAATCCTTGATGTGCAAAAACAAAAGTTACAATCAATAATGAAATGTCAGAAAAGGTTACAAAGTGTTATGAGATCAATCCTTATAAAAGGAGATTAGAAACCCTAAAAGGTAAAACCCTAGGTTGCATAATAATAATTAATAAAGATATTAATTATTATATGCCTAAAGTTTAGCTTAAGTCGAAAGAGGTAATAAGTGACGGAATAAGTAAATCAATATGATTCAATTAATCAATAAAACACTTTACTAATCTAACATTCATACACCAATCCCAAAACCTGACTTGAAGATATGAAGATTGAGAGACAAGACTACAGCTCAGCATAAAGTAATCAGGCAAAAATATACTCAGTTATATAATGAGGATCCGTGAAACATGATTTCATCAAAATGGGAAAACAAAGACTCATCATCCAAAACTAATGATAGAGTGGCCCGATTCTATACAAAATGTCTAGTGTCGTAATGTAAGTGTCATTTGAAGACACCTTTCTATCAATTCTATTGCTAAGCGCTAATGTTATAGAAAACATTAACTCATCAAAAGGGAGAAGCCACATGTTGGAAATGTGTAAGAGTTGGGTATGAGAATAATGAAGCCACGAAATAGTGGAAATATAAGAAAAAAGGGAATTTCAAGAAACGGTTATTGGAACCAAAAGTGAACGGAGAAGCATTATTTATTGTAAACATTTTTAGACTCAAGGGGTTCTTTTTTTCGGTGGGAGTTCTGAAGCTGCTACAAGGAGAAGACAGATCTATTTTGTAACGGGGGAAAGAGTTTTGTCTTATGCATATTGATTGTAATAAAGGGAGGGAACAATACTATTATTGTTTTGTCATGTCTCTGAAATGAAAAGGAATATACTTGTGTTCAATCCTGTGGTCTATACATTTATGTTTCTGGTTTTGAAGAATACTGTGTTCTTTTATTTCCTATTTAGATACAATCTTTTATTACTACTTCGAATGTGATGTACGTAGTCTTGCGGTCATGTACCCATGTTTTTGAAAAAGGATATTTCTAACTTATCTCTCTCTTTTGTAACATGAAAGATTGGTTAGGTAGCCTTGTGGTTGCTTATTCATCTTTCCCTTTCTATTCAATTTGTCAATCCAAGCAATCGCATTCATCTCATGTCTATGGATGAATGTCAAAAAACCTTAGTACCTTCAGGTTCAAGGTATATCCTATTATTAAATTCATTGCAAATCTGTAAACGAGGGAGTTGTACCTCTTAATTCAGAGGATAGTTATCAATTAATGATAATTGATCCAACTATTAGCGCATTTTGTTCTTCCTAATCGGGCATGTTGAGTCATTGTTTATGTTTCTATCTAAAGGAAAAATTTGTTCACTAACAGATTTTTGGCGACTCTACTGGGGAAAGAAAGTGAAGTTCTAGTGCTTTCTTTTCTTGGACATCTGAAGGTTACCTCCCCGAGGACGGAGGTTGGCGACTTTGACCTATTTGGTAAAAGAAGTCCAGTATAAATATGGCCTTGACTACAACTCAATCATGGCAGCTGCATTTTGGTCCTTTTGGTCTTCCTCATCTCACAATCATGCCCACCAGATCAAAAAAATACTTTCCTAGGTATGCCGGAAGAAGTGATCAAGATCTGGACAATCACATTTGAGCATTCAATACGGTTTGTGGGGTGCTTGGTATTTTAGAGGAAGATGTGTATGTTTTCCTATTTGTTAAATCACTCATTGATGAAGCCACTATTTGGTTTTAGCATTTGGAAGATGGGTGCATCACTGGTTGGAATGTGCTGGAAAGTAAATTCCTTGCGAGATTTAAACCAGCAGTTAATGTGGGCTACCTATTATGCTAGCTCTTCGAAATTTAGAAAGAAGAGGATGAAGAGATGAGAAGCTTTGTGGATAGATTCAATCAGACCTTGACAAAGATTCCACAAGTTGACTAGCCCAGCCAAGCTAACTTGTTGTCGATCTTTATTGCAGCATTGCATCCAAAAGTTTGATTTCATCTCCAAAGGAGTTAGGTACGTGACCTTGAGATTGCTAAGCAAGAGGCTGTTAGAATTGAAGATGATTTATTTTTATCCGGTTGGTTTCAACAAGACAACATTGCAAAAGTCTCAGGTGCAGATTTGAAATTAAAAGATGAGTCTACAAGTGATGAGTTTAAGCCTTCAGTGGATGGTTGTGATAAACCCTCATGGAAAAGAGTTTACCTCTATGAACAGTAGTATCATTCGGAGGTAAAACCCAAGATGAAAAGGCTTGTCCTCAAAACAGCAAGACCAACATCCTCTATGTCTGATTGTCAAATTACGACAGTGTTTGGTGCAGAGGATTTGGTAATGCCTCCTTTATTTGAAAGAAATCCTCATGATACAATGGGATCATATCACCTGCATGTCAAATATAATGGTGAGGATTCTCAAGAAGTCATACCCGAAGAGGGTAATTCTTTTGATATGACAGGGCGTTGTTGTTCACACATTGAGAATAATAGCGAACATAGTTCCCAATTAGATGATTCTATGAATCATATAAGTATGCCTCCTATAGAGGAAGAGTCAGCTGACAATAAGTTAAATGCAAGCTTACCAATGGCTATTTCTTATCCCATTTTTGGATCTTTTTCTTTTGAAGTTCCTAATGTAGTCTCCGCCATCAACATTAAGGAAGAAAGTATGGCAGATCAGTATGGCAGATCAATATGACAAAGGAAGGATTCATGAAGAAGAAACAAAAGACATCTTTCAAGCTGATGGAGAAGAATAATATGAAGCCTTTTTATTTCATTACACCTCTTCCAAAGAAGAACGGTCACAACCTGACACACAAGAAGACCCTCTAAATGGCATTGTTGATGTCGAATCAAGTGGGAACTTACTGTCAGATGCTTCTTTTTCAGAATTAGAATCTTTTAGATTTGATACTTCTGGTATATATTCAGCTAGTGACTTTGATCAAGAAAGTATAATGGATCATCAAGACCAAGAAATGCTTAAGGGTGGTAATACTACAATAGAAAATTTCTTGCATGCTGATTACGAATGTTTTCAGTTTGGTCACATGGAAATTAATGAAAAGTTGCCACACCTTAAAACACCAAAGGGTCTTGACAAAACTAAGGTGCAAATAATGGGGACTCCTTTCTCTCCCATGATGATTCCATGCACGAAGCCTGAGATAGAGTATTACTAGGCTAGTCATAAAGGTGTGCGGGATACTAACCAAATCATTAAAAACCATGTCAGAAGGCTGCAACCATAATTTTATGGAGTTGAATGGATTTTTGGGCCTAACATATTGATTCAAAAGATTGCTCGACACTTGGTGATCAGATCCTTTCTCATAGTCATTGCTCTATGGTTGCTTGGAGTGATGCATCTCATTTTCCAGCCTCTTTTTCACATTGGTACTTACTTCTCACAACCGATTAATGGCTTTCCATAAGTAGCTAGGTACATTCTTCAAGGTATGGGATGTTCACCCTATCCTTTGTACATAAAATTTTTGTTGTGCCTAAGTTTAGTTTTATTTGTGCTGTTGGTAGTGTAGTTGTTTGGTGTGTTGCCCTGCCCTATTTTCCTCTCTGCAAGTAGCCCTAAGATTCCTTATTACCCCATGACTCTGCTACCCAATGGACTAGGCACTGGTCTTTTTATGCAGATTACTAGATTCTTCATGCACTTTACAACGCACATCCCCAGTCAGAGCCATTTGTTATCCTATTTTAAGCACCTAAGTTTCAAATTTTGAAAATCGATCCCATAGAAAGAAGTTCTCAAATCTTTTCATTTTTATGTGGATTTTATAACTAATGATGCCTTGTAAGGTTTGATCTTGTGAAGAAGACAGTGTTTTGAGGATATGCTAAACCTGAACCTTGAACCATGAAGTTAAAGTTAAAGTTCAAGTTCAAAGTTTGAAAGATCAAACATGCAGTTTAAAGAATTGAATGATCAAGTCCGCCAGATCAACATTCAAGATTTGAATACTCAGCTTTCAGAATTCAAGTTTAGTCCTGACAATCAGAGGGATGAGGTTTGAGTTTATCACCCACCTATCAAGTGATGGAGATTTGTTAATTCAAATTCACAAATTTGATTTGGAGTATATATTAAAGGTTGCTAGTAAGTGAGTTAAGTCCACCAAATCATCAGTGCAGAAGCACGAGCTCACAATACCAAATTTAAATACCTCCAATTTTTGTTTCAAAGCCCAATATCAGATATGCAATCTGATTGCTTCAAGTGAAAATAATGGGGCATAATAATTCATAAGGGTGAGGAATTGGTTGTGTATAAAGATACAATGGGATGTCCCCTTTT
>BSBK01012508.1:0-129704 GCA_027943335.1 Chamaecyparis obtusa | reverse complement strand
GTAAATATTTACATATACATCAATAGAATCTTCACAACTATGGTTGCATTTTATATTAAAAAAAATGATGGTGAACAACTATATCCAATTCTTGAGACAAAGTATTTTTTCTTTATTTTCTTGTTGACCTTTTCTCTCTACTTACACCCATTGATCTAAGTACATTTAATATTTAAATATAACTTTAGGTTTGCAAACTAACTCAAAGACTCTATTCCAAACACCACAAACATCTTAGACACAAAAGAGTTTCGATAGTTGTGGAGATGAAAATGTGACATCAAAACATATACATCAAACAAGTTTATTGTGCATAATCCAAATGTAAAACTTTGAAAACGAATAGAAAGTCATTGAACAATTAATAGAAGGAAAATGTAGACTAGACTAACAAGACATTGACATAACCAAAACCAAAAAGTTATATTCTAACTTAATAAAAATAAATGATACAGAATAATTTTAAATATTTATATCAATTACTATCAAACTTATCTCAAACCATATGCTAACATAAGATATAATTAGGAAAATATAGGCTAGACTAACAATCAAATTAGCGAAAAAACATCATATTATATATTAACATAAGATACAATTAAGAAAATATAAAGCTTACTAATAATAAAATTATTTAAAAATATAATAATCAGGACCCGATAACAACATCAACTGCTTTTTTTTGAAAAGTGAACAATAAAATAATAAAGAAGACATATTAACCACATCAACCACTTTATTTTAAGTGAACTATAAATTATCCAGAACCAAGTGCTTTAGAACGACAAGTTTATACTGGAATCTGCCTAATCGTATAAGCCTGTAAAAGCAAAAGCGAAATGAGAATCTACATTATAGCATTAAAAATTTGACAACTTAACGTTCTTTCATAATACTAAATAAAAGGAGTTAGCATAGCTTTTGGGATTTCCTTTTGTTGTGAAAAAATGGTAGCATAGTATCGAATTACACAGCAGGTATGTTATTTTGGGAAGTCTCAGAGAAAGGTTAGATTTAAAATTTTCAAAAGACGAATTGAAAGCGGGATATAAAGATTCCTGAAACAACCAGGTCCCTTGAACATGCAGCTGAATTATATAATAGCAAATAGTAGGGAGGGAATATTCACTTTTCCAAAAGAAAATTCAAAATATTACTAGGAGAGTGTGGGATGCATGTATTGTCGGTTAGAAACAATATAAAAGAGAGTAACGAAATATTTGTGGTTGTGAGGTGTTGTTGTGAGCTCTCAACTAATATTTTAAGAATATGGGATTTAACCTGTACATTAAAAGAACCTAAGGATTCCAGTATTGGAATCTGAAGGTTCTCAGTATCTTGGAATACATCCATAGAATAAATCAATCAGTATTAATAGTAGTATAGTTTTGAATGCATTATTTAGCATTTCTATACTTTTATATAAAATCTCCAAAATGGCATATGGAAACATATCTCACTTTAATACTTTTAGTTGTAGAATATATTTTAAATTGTAGAATATGTTTGATTATATAAAAAATTTAAATTATGTGATTTTTATTATTTTACAAAATTAATTAAATAGATAAATGATTATTGTGTATATTTTCTTGTAGAAATATTGTGAATTTATTGTTTGAAATTTTTAATCAAAGTATATATTCTATTATTACAGAAAATATTAGAATTTATTCTTAATTTTCTAATTATTCTATTTATTTATTATGAATAAAAAGACTTATATTCTAATAAATAATCTAATGAAAAAATTCTATTAGCTTCATCAATTAAATTTCAGTATTTAAAATATAATTCTTTATTTTATATATTTATTATAAATTTTTTTTAAAAATTTTTTAAAAATGATTTATAATTTCACTTCTATCATTCTTCATATATTTCAGCTTCTTCCATATTTTTATCTTTAACTATATTATTACACAATTATATTCGAACTATAATATATGACGACTTAAATGGATTTATTTCTTTCACAATTAAAAATTTCCAAGGCATGTGTTATTACAAAGAATCTTGAGACAAATAAGTCTATAAATACTACTCTCGAGTATAGAGAAATACAACGCCTTGAGCTACTTAGCTATTTCTCCCATCCGGCTATTGTCTTTGCTTTCGTTTCTAAGGCTGCTTTTAGTTTCTAGTTTCATCTTTCACGATGAAAACTGGTATTTCTTTCAATATTTTTGCATACTTCCTTCCTTATGTTATTCTACTTTGTGAAGCTCGGTCAGTTAAGATACCCAATCCAGCAGCCCCAATAACCTCATCAGCTTTTGCTCCAATCATTTTTCTGTCGGGTAAGAACGTAAAACATTGTACTACAAACCAAATGAGAATGATGCTTCTGCTGCAATCATTTCTTTTGTTCCACCCACGATGAGCCATCAAGAAGGTCACAGTCCAGGAGTAGGACACAGTTAACTATACTCTTTCTGTCGTTGAAGAGCCAAATGGAAGAATGTGAATGCTCTAAGAATTCCATGTAATATGTTTATTCTGGCTTCTCTGTTATTCAACCGATCTTTCTTTCCAGTAGTTTGTGCAAGCATGATTCGTTCGTAATACGTTTCCGCTATGATTTATGGAAGTCGTGCTGATTTTTTGTTTAGTTCGAAAGATTGAGTGGAGTTGTTTTAAAGAAATCGGAGGTAGATATTTAGCAACAACTCTAGATTTTTTAATTTTTAAAAAGAATATTTCTAATTTTGTGAGGTTAAGTAAATCAAGAGTGATTTTATATATGATAGAAATCTAAAGAAAGTAAGGAAATTCTTTTTTTTCAAGCTAATTAAAGCACTTAGGCTCTATATATGTAACATTATTGTAGCAAATTCGTATTGGATTTTGAAGAGAAAGGTTTCTATTAGGCTGAATAGAAGATTCGCATTTTCCACACTAAAGTTTCTGGGTGTATCTATGTTATGGTCTTTTCTGATTGGCTTCTATTATTTATTTTTGCTTCCTTATTATTTTTTGTTGATTAACCAAGAGTGTTGATTGGTATAAATCGCATAGAGTTTTTATCCTATGAATTTTGGTGCAATTAATCTGTAGTTGGCTTATGAGAAATTAACATGGTATTAGAGCTCTAAACTTTGAATATAAAGCCAAGTTTTGCGAAATGGATTTCAAGAAAAAATAAATTAAAAAATTTCTTTGAGGGTTTCATTCCACAATGCCAATCAGTGTTCCGTGTGAGGATAGGCTAGAGGGTATCACAAAAATCCTTGTTAAGGATAAAAACTATGGTGGGGATGACACCCACAAAACTTCACTACTGCAATAAAAAGTTTACTCGGTTAGAGATACATTGTTATCTATTTCTGATAACTTATCTTGTTAAGAGTACTTAACCCAGTTAAGAGTTTTAAGACTAGTTAAGTATAGCTTACTAAGGGATTTAACTAATCTAATATAAGAATTTTACCCGGTTAAATGATTTATAATATAAGACCTATTAGGATATGCTCGGTTAAGAGACTTTACAATTCTAGTTACTATTATACACTAAGTTTTCACCCTTGTTTCAAGCTCTCGTGGTCTTGATAACTTAGTATAACATGAGAATCATCTCTAGGTTGTGGGACCTATGTTAACCGAGATGAGACCTCCAGGTTCTAGGCTGGTTCCTCTTGAATAATCACCTTAATTTGCTTCTTGACAGGAAAAGTAAAACTTGAGGGGAAAAGGGATAGAAGGAATGCATGAAAGGGAAATAACTTGAAAGAAAACTACCTACTAGGTGATACACCAAAATGAAGGGTTTGAATCTAAGTATAGAGGATGAAAATAATGAAAAACTCAGGTCTAGGAGATCACAACTCACTAAATAGGCCTGCATAAATATTTCACAGAAGGGTCTGCAATAGAAAAGAAACTATTGAGGGAAAGAGAGAACTTACACAAATAATAGTATTCCTAAAAGTTTAGACACAATCTACAACCTATAGACAAACATTCACCTCTGCAACTCTGCATAGGAATGAGACAAGATTCTCAGGGGGTTGAGGTATACCCACAAAAGCATTCACATCAAATCATCCACAATAACACACAATAATTGTAGAAAGAGAGAGGGATTAGGAACCCTGAGATATCACTCAAAAACATCATATACTTTGATTCAATAAGAGAAGACTTAGACAAGGAAGCATAGGGACAGAGAAGATGTCACAAAATACCTCTACAATATCTGAATCATCAATGAAAGATTTACAACTGTAGAAGCTAGAGGGCAGAGAAAATGCCACAGATAACTCTCAAGAAAGGTGAATTTCTTTTTTACAATTGTCCAACTCTGAGCCCTAAAGCTCTCAAAAATTATTATATACATCTCCTATTTTGCACGCAGGCAAGAGTCAAAACCTAACTAGGGTTACATAGATTTGCATAAAATAATAGCCAACACTAATCCTGTCATTTTTTATCATAAATGTATCTCTGGAAATATCTCAACCGATCAGATATTTTACTTGTGTGCCCATCCCTGTACTGAAATCGACCTGCAGACAAGCAACCTAGATCATCAACCTCCTGCACAAGGTCTCACCATGAATGCTCAGAATGGTACTTCTCAGGGACAAGAATCAACCCATGGTGGCCGCCTAGACTTTTCTCATCATCTCCTTCAACTAAAAATGTCCTGGCGACATAAATTTTTTAGCTACCTCTGCAACAACAACTTGTTTGAATCAATCACTGGTAGAGAACCCTCTTAGAACCATTCAAATTTGAATTCTAATGGCTAGCCGATCATTTTAAAATGTGTCCATTGATATCTATCTTTTTCTGGTAGATGGATGGCCTAGATTATCCTTGAAACAGTCACAAAACCTTCCTAAAAAGTTAAAAATCCACCTTGGCATGCTTGGACCAATAAGAATCAAGCATATCAACATATCAGCATGTTTGGACACACCTTGACCTTCCTCTCATAAGTTATTCGGTGACTATGCAACTGAAGACCTTTTCCAAGTCGCGAAGAACTTCTCATAACCACGGTCTGGTTAAGTGACTATGCAAACACTGCAGTCGCTAAAGAGCTAAGTCTTTTGACTAACCCTGGTTACATCTTGCAAAAAAGAGAAACCCCTTAGTCACTAATTCATAGAATGCTTCAAACCTTGGGTCGAATTTGCCACATGTCACCCTTTCTTTTGTTTCAGCCACTCCATCAGCCAACACCTCGGCAAATCTCTAACAACGGTCCCACTGCAACCTTGATTCCCATCTAACGGCAGGCGCATGATCTCATAATCTTCAAATATTCCTTCAGATCATGTGCCAGTCGTAGATCCTCTTTAACTGGGACCCCACTGACATGCTAGTCCACCTGGAAATCTCTATCAGCACATGGAAACCAATCATAGGTGAGCACATAAGAAACACATGGCACTGGACCCACTCAGATGTCTTTATATTTTGGCCAATCATAAACTAGCATGTCACCCTGACCTGGCATGGACCCACCTGACAAAAGCTTGAACACTTGGCAAAATGGATGGTCAGTGTATGATCACATACCCTCAAAAGATTCCATTTGAACACATGCTAACCATCAATCTTGATCCCTCTGACATCCCTACCGATAACATATCCCACTAACATATTCAACTCATCGTTATGTGGACCAATCACATGCAAGCACATCAGCAAGAAAGGACCCACCTCCAAAGGCTCTGGTAACAAAGCAAGATCGATGGTCAACACATAATCTCATGGCTCTGACACAACCCATGAGATCATGCGCCAGCCGTTGGATGAAAAGTTATACAACTTGCCGGGCCCGCTCTAATAGAAAAAAAAAGTCATTACCTTTGACCAATCGGGAGCCTCCAAGTCAGACAACATGGCAATGGACCCACACATGGTTTGAAGTGCTAAGAAAAAGGGAAGATCAATGGCTATTGCAAAAATGCATGTGTCAGAAAAACCCTTCACGAACTCATGACAACCGTCAAATCTTCTTGACTAGGACCCTCGCATAAAATGACCACCGGACTTCTTAGCGACTACGCAACTGAAGAGAAGTTAACCATTTCGCAGGGTCGCTAGTTGGAAAAAGGTAACCGCCAAACATTATGTGACTCAGAGGATTGCTGAAGTCACCAGTTCACCAAATAAGAAATGTAACTGTCAGAAGAATAAGAGAACTAGCGACTGACCAATAGGAATAAAGCGCACATGGGGAATAAGGAAACTTAAGTGGCTAATAAAGTAACATGAAAATAAAACATGGCCTAGGGATTGCCAGGGTTTTTTAAGCACAATGGCTACTTTTATAAATTTTTAACTGTAGACCAGGGGATAAAACAAATTACAGAGGATAGGAAACTAGACATAAAGCCATGAAATTTTTAGGGATGCTTGGTAGGATAAAAATTAGAGACCTTGGGATACATTTTAGCCAAATTTGTATGCATAGGAAAATTTGGGTAACATTTTGGTGATTTCTGCTAGATTTTAGCCTGCTTTGACATATCCATTGGGCATGGGGTCAATTTCTTAAACACAAACCACCTCTAAAAGAGGAACAGATCTAGAACTAGAAGGAGCAAAAACATGTGCATGAGCACTTCTTGGAAAATTGGGAACTAGGCTAGAAAATGGGGACAGAAAGCAAGAAAACCTAACCCATCCTAAGCTAACCAGTCATAGAAACCTAGTCAACAGATTCATTCACTGGTTGTGAAAAATAGATACCTTTCCTCATTAGGATATTTTGCATTGGACACATGAGGATAGCTACAAAGATATGAGGCACACAAAAATTTGTCAAATAGTTATCAATTGCCTCTGCAAAAATAGGATCAAGTTTACCCTCCTCTAATTGATCATATGGAGGGGATTCTATAAAATCCTTCTGTGCCAAGTATCTGATAGGGTAGCCTCTTGAAAGTATGAAGGGAGAACTTTCTTTGATGGCTTCTTCTTTATCTTCATGCCTTCCCTCCATCATGGATAGCGATGTCAACTCCTCATTTGTGGATAGGGGACCGTCATCCTATACTTTTAAAAAAGCCAAGAGCTCATCAAAATTGTCAAATATCTTGAAGATCTGGAGCTGGCCCCAACCCTTGCACATGTAGCAGTTTCTCAGAAAGAGAGCAATCCAAAACTAGATCTGCTTCTATAGGCACATAACTTTGAACCTCCACTCCAAGGAATAGGGATTCATCATTTAATTTGTTACAAAAGACATCTATGATATTGGAAAAATCATACTCTTTAGGGCTTTTGTTTATGTTCTTTTCTTGGAAAAGCTCTTCCATAACTTAATCATCCTGATGAACAAAACGAGGCAGCTTATCAAATAAAAGCCTAGCATCCCCTTCTATATCAACCTCCTATTGATGGTGAACCTTTTTTTTTCTGATTGACCTTCACCCATAGGTAATGATATGGTCTCCTTTTCATCATCAACAAAGAGGGGAAGCTCATTCAACAAATCAACCAAAAGCTTAGGCTGGGCATCAAACTCCACCTCGATACCTTGCTATCCCACTTCACCATAGTCATCAATCTGCACTGATTTCTCATATTTTCTCTCCTCCTCTTCAAATGAAAGCCCATCTACCATAGGTCCTTGCTCAGACACTACAATAGTATCTTTGAAAAGATCTAGCATCAGACAACTAGGAGGCAGAGTCCATTGGGGGATCCACAATACTTCATCATCTTGAGAGACCAGAGGAGCCTCTTGTGATAAATTTTTTTATTGAACAGGCTGCTCTTGTAGAGTGGTAGGCTGCATCTCAAGTATAGGCTCTTGGAAGGGATTCTTTGCCTTAAAACTTGGGATATGAAATTGAGGGGGCTCAGAGGGGGACATAGAAGGCATACTTGTCTTGAAGCTTGGAAATAAATTCTTTTTTGGCTCCTCATGTGTAGGCTCTTGAGGAAAATGGGTCGTCCAATTTGGAATTTTAGGTCTAGGAGTCTCTTGTTGAGCAATTTGTGATCTCAACCTTGCTGTCTCAACATCAGCTTGGTGTCTGATCTCTTCTTGAAACTATCTCATTTGTTGCTCATCAACAAGAGCCTCTTTCATTTGGTTGGAAATGAACCCCTCTTCATAACTTTGAGCCTCCATTTCCTACTTCTTTTTGATCTCAGACACTTGCTTAATCAAATCAAGAAACACATTCTTTGTCTTTTCCTACTCTTTCATGAAGTTTGAGCTTAGACTTTATTTCCAATTAGGCTGAGAAGGGGCCAGTGGGTGGTAAGCATGATAGGGGAGTTGGCTTTGCATTTTTTACTATGCCCTTTGTGCCCATGATCCATCTTGTCGGAGGGCCCTTTCATAATCTTGCACAAGGGAAAAATCATTTGGGGCATGCTAGATATAATGATGGCCTTGTATTGTATAGAAGCTTGGGATAAAAGGAGGCTTTAGGTGGCTTTGATAAGGCTAATGACTAGCCCACTGAGCATTACCCTCATAATAGGATGGTGGGTAACCTAACTGTAAATAATAACTTAACATGTCTAATCATGCAATTAGCTAGAATTTGAATAGGAAAGATTTGAAACATACTAGCACTTGATCTTTGAAACCAATAGACCTTCCAAAGTCACCAGATATGTAGTAAAATGACCTCTTCTAGGTCTATAGCATGCTATCAGCATATCAAAGATAGCATAGCCTCTACAAATAGACTTCTTTTGTGGTCCCACCAGGCATGCCAGAATTGTTATACACTAATTTTGTACCCTTGTTTCAAGCTCTCATAGTCTTGATAACTTAGTATAACATGGAAATCATCTCTAGGTTATGGGACCTATGTTAACTGAGATGAGACCTCCAGGTTCTATGTTAGTTCCTCTTGGATAATCACCTTAATTTTCTTCTTGATAGGGAAAGTAAAAATTGAGGGGAAAAGGGATAGAAGGAATGCATGAAAGGGAAATAACTTGAAAGCAAACTACCTACTAGGTGATACACCAAAATGAAGGGTTTGAATCTCAGTATAGAGGATGAAAATAATGAACAACTCAGGCCTAGGAGATCACAACTCACTAAATAGGCCTGCATAAATATTTCATAGAAGGGTCTACAATAGAAAAGAGACTATTCAGGGAAAGAGAGAACTTTCACACACAATAGTATTCCTAAAAGTTTAGACATAATCTACAACCTGCAGACTGTTATACAATAAATTTGCACCCTTGTTTCAAGCTCTCATAGTCTTGATAACTTAGTATAACATGGGAATCATCTCCAGGTTGTGGGACCTATGCTAACTGAGATGAGACATCTAGGTTCTAGGTTGGTTCCTCTTGGATAATCACCTTAATTTGCTTCTAGACATAAAAAGTAAAACTTTTGAGGGAAAGGGATAGAAGGAATGCTTGAAAGGGAAATGACTGAAAGAAAACTACCTACTAGGTAATACAACAAAATGAATGTTTGAATCACAACATAGAGGATGAAATTAGTGAACACACTTAGGTCTATGAGATCACAACTCACTAAATAGGCCTACATAAGTATTTCATAAAAGGGTCTGCAATAGAAAGAGGCTATTCAGGTAAAGGAAGAAGACTCTCACAAACAATAGCATTCCTAAGAATTAGACACAATTTACGACCTACAGACACACATTCACCTCTGTAACTCGGCATAGGAATGAGACAAGATTGTTAAGGGGTTGAGGTATACCCACAAAAGCATTCACATCAAATCATCCACAATAACACACAATAATTGCAGAAAGAGAGAGGGATCAGGAACCCTGAGATATCACTCAAAAACATCATATAATTTGATTCAATAGGAGAAGTCTCAGACAAGGAAGCATAGGGACAGAGAAGATGTCACAAAATACCTCTACAATATCTGAATCATAAATGAAAGATTTACAACTGTAGAAGCTAGAGGGCAGAGAAAATGTCACAGATAAATTTCAAGAAAGGTGAATTTTTTCTTTACAATTGTCAAACTCTAAGCCCTAAATCTCTAAAAAATCATTATATATATCTCCTATTTTGCATGCAGGCAAGAGTCAAAACCTAGCTAGGGTTAAAGACTTTACATGAAATGACCAACCCTAAATCTGTCAATTTTGATCATAAATACAACTTTGCAAATATCTCAACCAATCAGATATTTTACTGGCATGCCCATTCCTGAACTATATTCACCTACAGACAAGCAACCTTGATTTATCTTCTTTTCTGCAACTGAGGCTTGCCTTGGTTGCACAAAAAATGGCACCTCTCAGGGACAAGAAATGACCCATGACAGTCACCCTGACCTCTACACATCTTCTCCCAACTGCAAATGTCTTGAAGAAATAAAATCTTTAGCAACCTCTGCAGGCGCAGCTTGTTGAATCAAACACTGGCAAAAACCCTCTGTAGAGACATTTGAATTTGAAAATTAATGGCTAGCTAGTCATTTTAAAATGTGTCCATTGATATCTATCATTTTTCAGCAAATGGATGACCTAGATTATCCTTGAAATAGTCATGAACCCTTTTGAAAAGTCAGAGTCCACTTCAACATTCAACGACCAATGAGACATGAACATGTCAACACACCTATCATTTTGGACCCACCTTGACCTTTCTTCTTTTAAGTCATTCAGCAACTGCATGACTGAAGACTTTTACATTAGAGAAATCCTTCTCTTAACCTTGGTCTGGTCAAGCAATTCAGTGAACAAGGCATTTTGTTGAATCACCAAGTCATTCGTTGACCCTTGGTTAAGTTTGGTGAACAAGGGAAACCCTTTAGTCATCGAGTTGCAGAATACCCCTTAAAACTTGGGCCCATCCACCACCTATCGATCTTTTATTCATTCCAACCACCCCATCAGTAGACACCTCAGCAACCTCTAACATCAGACCCACTGCAACCAAGATTCCAATCTAACAGTGGGTCCATGATCTCATGGCCTTCAAATATTCCTTCAGAACATTCACTAGCCATAGATCTTTATTAGACCGGGACCCTCTGACAAATGAACCCACCTACAAATCCTCGTCATCACTCGATAACCAATCAAAACACAACAAATCCTCCTAACCTGGCATGGACCTACCTAACATGGCCCCATTGACTCATCCAGGTCATCGTTATGTGGACCAATCACATGCGAGCACATCAGCAAGAGAAGACCCACCTCCAAAGGCTTTGGCAACAAAGCAAGATCGACGGTCAGTGCATAATCTCATGGCTCTGACACAACCCATGAGATCATGCACCAGCTATTGGATGAAAAGTTATACAATTTTCTAGGCCTACTCTACCAACAAAACAAGTCATCACCTCGACCAATGAAACGATTCCATGTTGGACAACGTGGCAGTGGACCCACAAAAGCTTTTTAGCACTGAGTAAAAGGGAAGATCGACAGCTATCATGAAATCGCATGTGTGAGAAAAACCCTTCACAAACTCATGAGAACCGTTAGATCCTATAGAACTGGGACTGACCAATAGAATTAAAGCACACATGCTAAATTCAGGGACTTAAGTGGCCAAAAAAGTAACATGAAAATAGAACATGGCCTGGGGTTTGTAGGGTTTTAAACACCAACGACTACTTTTTGAATTTTAAACTTGTAGACCAGAGGCTAAAACACATTGCAGAGGCTAGGAAATAGAACATTGAGCCATAAAAATTTCAGGGATGCTCGACAAGGTAAAAACAAAGACCCTAGGATAGATTTAGCCAAATTTGTATGCATAGGAAAATTTGGGTAACATTTTGGTGATTTCTGCTGGATGTCAGCCTGCTAGACATGGAAAACTAGTGGCCTTGATGTATCCATTAGGCATGGGGTAATTCTAAGCACAGAACACTCTAATAGAGGAACAGATCTGGAACTAGAAGGAACAAAAAAATGTGCACGAGCACTTCTTGGAAATTGGGAACTAGGCTAGAAAATAGGGACAGAAAGTAGGAAAACCTAACCTATCCTAAACTAACCAGTCACAGGAACCTGGTGAAACAAAATCATTCACTGGTTGTGAAAAATAGCTACCTTTCCTCATTAGGATATTTTGCATTGAGTGCATAAGGATAGCTACAAGGATATGAGGCACACAAAAATTTGTCAAATAATTATCAACTACCTCTGCAAAAATAGGATCAAGTTTACCTTCCTCTAATTGATCATATGGAGGGGCCTCAGTAAACTCCTTCTGTGCCAAGTATCTGATAGGGCAGCCTCTTGAAAATCTAAAGGTAGGACTTTCCTTGATGGATTCTTTTCTATCTTCATGGCTGCCCTCCATCATGGATATCCATGCCAACTCATCCTCCATGGACAGGGGACTATCATCCTCTACTTTTAAACAAGCCAAGAGCTCATCAAAGTTGTCAATATTCTAAATAACCCCAAGAATGACTGGCTCTTTACAATCAAGCCCCATACACAAGCCTCCCATGATGTGCTCCAAACAATTCTCCCCAAGGCTTTGGTTATCTTCTGCACATTGGGATGTCTCCTCTTCAAAGATGAGATCAAGCTCATGAATCAACATATCCTCAGGATCAATCTCTTCTAGTTGCTACAACTTCACAAAGGTGGCTATGATCATATCTTTATCATCCTTCTCAACAAAACCAGGAAACTTATCAAATAAAAGCCTAGCATCCCCTTTTGAATCAATCTCCTATTGATGGTGGACCTTTTGTTCTGATTGACCTTCACACATACATAATGGCATGGTTTATTCTTCCTCATCAACAAAGAGGGGAAGCTCATTCAAAAAATCCACCAAGAGCTCAGGCTAGGCATCAAACTCCACCTCCACACCCTACTGTTCCTCTTCACCACAGTCATCACTCTACACTGATACATCATATTTTCTCTCCTTCTCTTCAAATGAAAGCTCATTTACCATAGTTCTTTTCTCAGACACTAGACTAGTATCTTTGAAAAGACTTGGCATTTGACAGCCATGAGGTAGAGTTCATTGGGGAATCCACAATAATTCATCATTTCGAGAGACCAGAGGGGCCTCTTGACATAAAAAATTCTCTTGAGCAGGTTGTTCTTGCAGAGTGGTAGACTGCATCTCAAGTATAGGCTCTTGGAAGCAATTTTTTGCCTTAAAACTTGGGATATGAAATTGAGGGGGCTCCGAAGGGGACATAGAAGGCATACCTATCTTGAAACTTGGAAAACTAAAAGCCCTATCATCTTAATGTTGGTCTCTTGTATCTGGCTCTGTCTCAATATAGTCTTTAGGTTGTTGTAGACCACATTAAGGTTGCAACTACTCCAAAATAGGCTCAGATTGTTGAAGGGTGCTCCTAAAACTTGGGATTGAGAACTTCGTTGGCTCCTCATGTGTAGGCTCTTGAGGCAAATGGGTCCTCTAGCTTGGAATTTTAGGTCTAGGAGCCTCTTGTTGAGCAATTTGTGATCTCAACCATGCTATCTCAATGTTACCTCGATGATTGATCTCTTCTTGAAACTGTCTCATTTGTTGGTCATCAACAAGAGCCTATGTCATTTGGTTGGAAATGAACCCTTGTTCATAACTTTGAGCCTCCATTTCCTGCTATTCTCTGATCTCAAACACTTGCTTAATCAAATCAAGCAACACATCCTTTGTATTTTCTTGCTCTTTCATGAAGTCTGAGCTCAAAGTCTGTCACCAATTAGACTAAGAAGGGGTGGGTAGGTGGTAAGCATGATAGGGGAGCTAGATTTACATTTTTTTCTTTACCCTTTGTGCCCATGATCCATCTTTTCAAAGGGCCCTTTCATAATCTTCCACAAGGGAAAAATCATTAGGGGCATGCTGGATATATTGATGGCCTTGTATTATATGGAAGCTTGGGATAAAAGGAGGCTTTAGGTGGCTTTGGTAAGGTTGATAACTAGCCCACTGAGCATTACTCTCATAATAGGATGGTGGGTAACTTGACTATCCATAATAACTTGACATGTCTACTCATACAATTAGCTGGGATTTGACTATGAAAGATTTGAAATATACTAGCACTTGATCTTTGAAACTAGTAGACTTTCCAGAGTCACCAGATATGTAGCAAAATGACCTCTTCTAGGTCTGCAGCATGCTATCAGCATATTAGAGATAGCATAGCTTCTGCAAATAGACTTCTTTTATGGTCCCACCAGGTGTGCTAGAATTGTTATACACTAAGTTTGAACCCTTGTTTCAAGCTCTTGTAGTCTTGATAACTTAGTATAACATGAGAATCATCTCCAGGTTGTGGGACCTATGCTAACTAAGATGAGACCTCCAGGTTCTAGGCTAGTTCCTCTTTGATAATCACCTTAATTTGCTTCTTGACATGAAAAGTAAAACTTTTGAGGGAAAGGGATAGAAGGAATGCTTGAAAGGGAAATGACTGAAAGAAAACTACCTACTAGGTGATACATTGAAATGAAGGTTTGAATCATAGCATGGAGGATGAAATCAATGAACACACTTAGGTCTAGGAGATCACAACTCACTAAATAGGCCTACATAATTATCTCATAAAAGGGTCTGCAATAGAAAGAGGCTATTCAGGGAAAGGAAGAAGACTCTCACAAACAATAGCATTCCTAAGAATTAGACATAATTTACGACCTACAGACAAGCATTCACCTTTGCAACTTGGCATAGGAATGAGACAAGATTGTTAAGGGGTTGAGGTATGCCCACAAAATAATTCACATCAAATCATCCATAATAACACACAATAATTGCAGAAAGAGAGAGGGATCAAGAACCCTGAGATATCACTCAAAAACATCATATACTTTGATTCAATAAGAGAAGACTCAGACAAGGAAGCATAGGGCCAGAGAAGATGTCACAAAATACCTCTCCAATATCTAAATCATAAATGAAAGATTTACAACTGTAGAAGCCAGAGGGTAGAGAAAATGCCACAGATAACTCTCAAGAAAGGTGAATTTCTTCTTTACAATTGTCCAACTCTGTGCCCTAAAGCTCTCAAAAATCATTATATATATATATATATATATATATATATATATATATATATATATATATATATATATATATATATATATATATATATATATATATATATATATATATATATATATATATATATATATATATATATATATATATATATATATATATATATATATATATATATATATATATATATATATATATATATATATATATATATATATATATATATATATATATATATATATATATATATATATCCTATTTTGCACACAGGCATGAGTCAAAACCTAGCTAGGGTTAAAGACTTTACATGAAATGAACAACCCTAAATCTATTAATTTTGATTGTAAATACAACTCTAGAAATATCTCAACCAATCAGATATTTTACTTGTGTGCCTATCCCTGTACTATATTCACCTACAAACAAGGAACCTTGATTTATCTTCTTTTCTACAACTAAGGCCTGCCTTGAATGCACAAAAAATGACACCTCTCAGGGACAAAAAATGACCCATGATGGCCACCTTGACCTCTACTCATCTTCTCCCAACTACAAATGTCCTCAAGACATAAATTCTTTAGCTACCTTTGTAGCTGCAGCTTGTTGAATCAAACACTGGCAAACCCTCTGTAGAGACATTTGAATTTGAAAATTAATAGCTAGCCAGTCATTTTAAAACATGTCCGTTGATATTTATCATTTCCCAATAGATGGATGGCCCAGATTATCCTTGAAATAGTCACGAACCCTTTTGAAAAGTTAGAGTCCACCTCAACATTTGAGGACCAATGAGACACGAACATGTCGGCACACCTGTCATTTTGGACCCACCTCGACCTTTCTTCTTTTAAGTCATTCAGTGACTACGTGATTGAAGACTTTTTCATTCATGAAATCCTTCTCTTAACCTTGGTCTGGTCAAGTGATTCAGTGAGCAAGGCATTTCACTGAATCACCGAGTCTTTCATTGACCCTTGGTTAAGTCTGGTGAACAAGGGAAACCCTTTAGTCATCGAGTCGCAGAATACCACTTAAAACTTGGGCCCATCCGCCACCTATCAATCTTTTATTTATTCCTACCACCCCATCAAAAGACACCTTGGCAACCTCTGACATTGAACCCACTGTGATCAAGATTCCAATCTAACGGTGGGCACATGATCTCATGGCTTTCGAATATTCCTTCAAAACATGCACTAGCCATAGATCTTTATTAGACTAGGACCCTCTGCAAAATGGACCAACATGCAAATCCTTGTCATCACTTGACAACCAATCAAAACATGGAAAATCCACCTAACCTGGCATGGACCTACCTGACACAACCCCACTGACTCATCCAAGTCATCATTATGTGGACCAATCACATGTGAGCACATCAGCAAGAGGAGACCCACCTCCAAAGGCTCTGGCAACAAAGCAAGATCGATGATCAACGCATAATCTCATGGCTCTAACATAACCCATGAGATCATGGCTAGCAAAACAAGTCATCACCTCAGCCAATTAAAAGCTTCCATGTTGGACAACATGGTAGTGGACCCACAAAAGCTTTTCAGCACTGAGTAAAAGGGAAGATCGATGGCTATCGCAAAATTGCATGTGTCAGAAAAACCCTTCGTGAACTCATGACATCGTCAGATCCTGCAAAAATGGGATTGACCAATAGGATTAAAGCATAGATGCTAAATTTAGGGACTTAAGTGGCCGAAAAAGTAACATGAAAATAGAAGATGGCCTAGGGTTTGTAGGGTTTTAAACACCAATGACTACTTTTTGAATTTTAAACTTGTAGACTAGAGGCTAAAACAAATTGCAGAGGCCAGGAAATAGAACATGGAGCCATAAAAAGTTTAGGGATGCTTGGGAAGGTAAAAACAAAGACCCTGGGATAGATTTAGCCAAATTTGTATGCATAGGAAAATTTGGGTAGCATAGACAAAAATTCACCTCTGCAACTCGGCATAAGAATGAGACAAGATTATCAGGGGGTTGAGGTATACCCACAAAAACATTCACATCAAATCATCCACAATAACACATAATAATTCTAGAAAGAAAGACATATCAAGAACCCTGAGATATCACTCAAAAACATCATATACTTTGATTCAATAAGAGAAGACTTAGACAAGGAAGCATAGGGATAGAGAAGATGTCACAAAATACCTCTGCAATATATGAATGATTAATGAAAGATTTAAAACTATAGAAGCCAGAGGGCAGAGAAAATGTCACAAATAAATCTCAAGAAAGGTGAATTTGTTTTTTACAATTGTCCAACTTTGAGCCCTAAAGCTCTCAAAAATCATTATATACATCTCCTATTTTGCACGCAGGAAGGAGTCAAAACCTAACTAGGGTTACATAGATTTGCATAAAATAATACCCAACCCTAATCCTATCATTTTTTATCATAAATGTATCTCTAGAAATATCTCAATGGATCAGATATTTTACTTGCATGCCCATCCCTCTACTGAAATCAACCTGCAGACAAGCAACCTTGATCATCAACCTCCTGCACAAGGTCTCACCATGAATGCTCAAAATGGTACTTCTCAGGGACAAGAATCAACCCATGGCAGTCGCCCAGACTTTTCTCATCATCTCCTTCAACTGCAAATGTCCTAGTGACATAAATTCTTTAGCTACCTCTGCAACCGCAACTTATTTGAATCAATTACTGGCAGAGAACCCTCTTAGATCCATTCAAATTTGAATTCTAATGGCTAGCCAGTCATTTTAAAATGTGTCCATTGATATCTATCTTTTCTTGGCAAATGGATGGCCTAGATTATCCTTGGAATAGTCATGAAACCTTCCTGAAAAGTCAAAAATACACCTCGACATGCTTGGACCAATGAGAATCGAGCATATCAACATATCAGCATGTTTAGCCCCACCTTGACCTTCCTCTCATAAGTTATTTAGTGACTATGTGACTAAAGACCTTTTCCAAGTCGCAAATAACTTCTCATAACCCTAGTCTGGTTACAACTATGTGAACACTGCAGTCAGTGAATAGCCCTATCTTTTGACTAACCTTGGTTACATCTTGTGAACAAGAGAAACCCCTTAGTCACTGATTCATAGAATGCTTCAAACCCTGGGCCCATTTTTCCACATGTCACCCTTTCATTCATTCTGGCCACTCCATCATCCAACACCTCAAGAAATCTCTGACAACAGTCCCACTGCAACCTTGATTCCCATCTAAGGATGGGCGCATGATCTCATAGCCTTCAAATATTCCTTTCGATCATGCGCCAGCTGTAGATCCTCTTTAACTAGGACCCCATTGACATGCGGGTCCACCTAGAAATGCCTATCAGTACACAACAACCAATCATAGGTGAGCACATAAGCAACATGCGGCACTGGACCCACTGACATGTCTTTATATTTTGGCTAATCATAAACCAACATGTCACCCTGACCTAGCATGGACCCACCTGACAAAAGCCTGAACACTTGGCAAAATGGACGGTCAGTGTATGATCACATACCCTCAAAAGATTCCATCTGAACACATGCTAACCATTGATCTTGATCCCTCTGACATCCCTACCGATACCCTGACGCGGCCCTACTAACATATCCAAGTCATTGTTATGTAGACCAATCACATGCGAGCACTTTAGCAAGAAAGGACCCACCTCCAAAGGCTCTGGAAATAAAGCAAGATCGAAGGTCGGTGCATAATCTCATGGCTCTAACACAACCCATGAGATCATGCGCCATCCGTTGGATGAAAAGTTATACAACTTGTCGAGCCCGCTCTGACAGCAAAACAAGTCATTACCTTCGACCAATCAGGAGCTTCCAAGTCAAACAACATGGAAATGGACCCACACATGGTTTGAAGCGCTAAGCAAAAGGGAAGATCGATGGTATCACAAAAATGCATGTGTCAGGAAAACCCTTCATGATCTCACGACAACCATCAGATCTTCCTGACTGGGACCCTCGCATAAAATGACCGCCGGACTTCTTAGTGAATATGTGACTAAATAAAAGTTAACCATTTCACGGGGTCGCTAGTTGGAAAAAGGTAACCGCCAAACATTACATGACTCAGAGGATTGCTGTAGTCGCCAGTTCACCAAATAAGAAAAGTAACCACTGGAAGAATAAAAGAACTAGCAACCGGCCAATAGGAATAAAGGGCACATGGGGAATAAGGAAACTTAAGTGGCTGATAAAGTAACATGAAAATAGAACATGGCCTAGGGATTGCCAGGGTTTTTTAGGCACAACGACTACTTTTATGAATTTTTAACTGCAGACTAGGGGATAAAACAAATTGTAGAGGCCAGGAAACTAGACATAAAGCCATGAAATTTTCAGGGATGCTTGGAAGGATAAAAAATAGAGACCTTGGGATAGATTTTAGCTAAATTTGTATGCATAGGAAAATTTAGGTAACAGTTACTCTTTAATTAGTAACACAAACTTGTTAGTTAAATTTGGAATCTACTTATTCTTTTCAGATTCTATTTTCTCAATAGTATTTACCTCGTACTTTGCACCTCTCACATTAACAATTCAACTCTCAGTATATTCAACTCTTAATCAAAATTACTCTACATTTTACTGCTATGTTACTTGGTAATTTCTATGCACATCACCTTCTAACTGCAATCTCTTATTCACATATGTAATCCTCTCTCTCTCTCTCTCTCTCTCTCTCTCTCTCTCTCTGATCTTCACATTCAGATCCATTTATATACAATTCTAGAAGTAGTGGAAATGTTCTAGAGTCTTCTCACAAAGTGATCCTAGCATTGGTTCATCCTCCAATGCATAACTTCATCTTTATTTGGTGTCAAATAAATTGTATCTAACTTTCCTGATTGTTATTTGAACTCTTCATTAGTTAGTTGATCAAGAGAAAATATTTTTCTCCAAAGAACATTAGTTTCATTGTGCACTTCCTCTAACTTACTGACCATAATACTTAGTGGTCTTCTTTTTAAATGGAATATCTTTGAATATTCTTTCAAAGTATCTTTGATTCCTCTATTGGTTAATTTGGGGACTGTAATAGCTAGGGACCTCTGCCTCATTTTCTTCTCAGCTACTAGAGCATGCTTTAATTTAGCATCAATTTTCTCATATAGGTCATCATCAATATTTGGTTCTACCTCAACATGTGTAGATTTGAATTTGTGTAAAGTGAACACAATAGCCTCTTTAATTAATTAATTTATTTAGTGTTATAAGAGATTCATCAAGGCTTTTTAATTTTGTTGATGGATTTTGTACAACCTTGAATTGTGAAATATCTTCATATTCAGTTTCACTCTCCTATTGCAATTTCAATTTCCTCGTTGGCCTTCTAGTAGCCTTTTTCTCTCTTATGTAGGTTTTTGTCTTTAATGGTTCTACCTCTTCTTTATTTTTCTCTCTCGGTGTGGAAAAATACCATGTTGATGGTCTGACACCGATTGGACTAGGGGTCTATTTATTTATTCTTGATTTCTTCCCTTTACTTATGATGGTTGAAAAAAACTTGCAACAACAATTCCTAAATTATCTGATCAAGTATTGATCAATCTTATGGTTTTTGTTATGGCCTTAGTTAATAGGATACCTAATTTGATTTTCTCTTTATCTTCCTCAAAGCTACCATACTGAGTTGCCCTTCTCTCAACTAGTTTCTCTAAAATTCCTTTTATTTATATTGATGCATCTTCAATATCCATATCATATCCCATGAGTGGAAGCCACATGATTCTTGGCTCCATATGTTTTATTATAGATGTCTAGGTGTCTACTTCAAAACATAAAATATCCTTATACTATACCACTAGCTAAGGTAGAATTCTAAACCTTTTATGCATCTTATTTTGAAATTTAGCAAATTAATCATTCATAGAGATATGAAAAATTTCTTCTATGCTTTTAATATATTCATTGATTTGATAAATGATTTTTTTATCTTCATTCCAAACTACTTCACCATTTGTAGGAAAGAAGTTTAGAAAATAAAAGAAAATGCATACTAGTAATGGTCCGAACTTCAATGTATTATACTTTAATTTCCTGATAGTATTCATATTTTCATCCAATTTCTTTGACAATATTTCACATAATTATATCTTCATGTCCTTCTTTACAATCTTATAGGCAATATCAACCACTCCACAAGGTACATTGTCTACCTGAGATGACTCAAATATTCGATAAGATATTATGTTTCTTGTGAATCTTAACTCATGGTCATCAAAGGTGGATAACTTAAAACCTCTACCATCCCATTTTTATTTTGTAAGCTCACATAGCTTATTCTTAGCAGTTTTATTATATGCCCTCAGTCTATCACCCACTAAAGATCTTGTGACAACGTGCAATACATTCTTTGTGATCTTCACTACTGAATCTAGCGACATGAACTGATCATGTACTTGACTGAGTATCAATTTCATCCATTCTTTCTTGAAAACTCTTGGTACATGCATAGCATGGACCAAACCCTTGGTTTTCAAATCTATGTGGTCATCTTTTAACTTTCTATTAACACATAGATTTTTGTAAGATGTGTCAAATTTGGATTTGAAAATGTCTTCAATTTAATAATGAATGAAGGTGTGAATATCTTCAATGAGTATAAAACTTAGTAGAATCAATGATAGGGCTTCATATTTTTCAACTTCAGCAGCAATGATAGGAAGCAACTTGTATGTAGGATTGGCATGGTCAATTTTCTCAACAATGATGGGCTCTTGAACTTTTGTTGCCATTTGGATATCAAAAATAATCTTCAAACAAATAGGGTGTCACTTGAATAGTAACTTGAATTTGTGAACATAGCATGGGAGATGACAAAAAAACCTTGAATGCCCCTAATACTATTTGGGTTTTCTTGAGTGATGGCATGATCTCCCTTGTTAGTCTCTTTTCTATCAAATACTTTAAATACTCATGAAAACGTAAGGTGAAAATGAAATTGCATGACCTCTTATTTATAGTTTTTCCTTGATTAGGGTTTCTAACAGCTATATTATTTGTATTAAATTCTCTCTATAGACTCCTTTTCACTGGTAAACAAAATACACTTTCTTTCACCAAATGGAACAAAATAACTTATACACTTTACCGATCAAAATATGAAATGTAAGCAATCTAACTTAAATCCAAATGCATCTTAGTATGCTAATATGGATATTTCCACTAATTCTAGGAATTGATTTAAGATAGAATTTTGGTTATCAGCTCCTACACATACCTTTGACCAATTACATAAAGATAGGTGCACCCAATCTAGAGGATGTGGTGCCATCAGCTGTTTCAAGTTCGGTTCCATCATCTTCAAACTTCCTTCTCCATTTATTTTTCATTTGATCTCTTATCTCATCAATATTAACTTGAGTCTTTTCATTCAGTTTTTCCTTAGTTGGGGATTTAGCTCGGTACCTATAGCATTTGGCTAGGTGATCGACCTTGTGACAGTGAAGAAATTCATTTAATAGTTTCTCCATGATATTCTATTGTTCATACCATGCATTCTAAATAAATTTTCAACAATGTGACCAAATCTCCCACATGCAAAACAAGTGATTCTTGTATTATAGTCCAATGGTATTGTCAGTCTTTCTCGGTTGTTTGTAGTAATTTGTCAGTTAGGGACCTATTTCTCATTCCTTCTTTGTGACCTGCATTCTTTAAACTTGTGACCATATCTATGGGTAAGAGTTCAAAGTTGGAGGCCAATTCTATGAAAGTCCCCAGGGGTAGAAAATTAGGAATACAAAACGAGCACTCGATTTTTACAAATCGGGTGCCTGTTTAGGTTGGGGAGCCTGATGCACTTTCAAAAATTAGGTGCCTATTTAAAAATCAGGTGCCCGTTTAGGATAGGGCACCCAAAGGAAAACGGGTGCTTGATTTGAACAAATTGTAGTTTCAAGTTATTTTTAATTTTAAAACATAGTTTAATGTTATTTTCAAAATTATTGCATAAATTTAATTCTATTTTACCTTTCAAACATGTAATTCATTTTTATTTCATTTTACTTTGTAAATTACAATACTAAAGTAGAAAACTGGTAAAATTTAGGTATACAAAATTACATTACAAAACTCTACATAAAAAACAAAAACCCTATGTAATAAAACAAAAACATAAACCTAGATAAAAAATTAATTTACAAAACAATAAACTTAGAAAATCAAAATATAAATTTAGAAAACCAAAACAAAAATTTAGATCAAACCAAAACATAAATTTAAAAACTCTCTCTATCTCTCTCTCTCATCTTTCTCTCTCCTCTCTACATACTATTGTTTTTTATTATTTTAGAAAACCAAAACTTAGAAAATAAAAATAAAAATTTAGAAAACCAAAACATAAATTTAGTTCAAATCAAAGCATAAATTTATAAACTCTCTCTCTCTCTCTCTCTCTCTCTCTCTCTCTCTCTCTCTCTCTCCTTTCTCTTATCTCTCTCTCCTCTCTGCTCTCTCTCTCATCTTTCTCTCTCCTCTACATAATATTGTCTTTTATTATTTTTTTACGATTTTTGTCATTAAAAATTATAGTTTCAAGTTATTTTTAATTTAAAAATATAGTTTAATATTTTTTTCAAAATTATTGTATAAATTTAATTATATTTTATCTTTCAAGTAGTTCTTTTTTATTTCAATTTACTTTGTAAATTACCATACTAAAGTAGAAAACTAGTAAAATTTAGGTATACAAAATTACATTTCAAAACCCTACATAGAAAACCAAAACCCTAGGTAATAAAACAAAAATGTAAACCTAGATAAAAAATTAATTTACGAAACCCTAAACTTAGAAAATCAAAATATAAATTTAGAAAACCAAAACATAAATTTAAAAACTCTCTCTCTCTCTCTCTCTCTCTCTCTCTCTCTCTCTCTCTCTCTCTCTCTCTCTCTCTCTCTCTCTCTCTCTCTCTCTCTTCTCTCTCCCTCTCTTTCTCTCTTTCTCTCTCCTCTCTCTCTCTCTCTCTCCTTTTTCTCTCTCCCCTCTACGTACTATTGTTTTTTATTATTTTAGAAAACAAAAACTTAGAAAATCAAAATATAAATTTAGAAAACCAAAACATAAATTTAGTTCAAATCAAAACATAAATTTAGAAATTCTCTCTCTCTCTCTCTCTCTCTCTCTCTCTCTCTCTCTCTCTCTCTCTCTCTCTCTCTCTCTCTCTCTCTCTCTCTCTCTCTCTCTCTCTCTCCTCTCTCTCTCCCTCTTTCTTCTTTCTCTCTCCTCTCTATGTACTATTATTTTTAATTATTTTAGAAAACCAAAACTTACAAAATCAAAATATAAATTTAGAAAACCAAAACATCAATTTAGTTCAAATCAAAACATAAATTTAGAAATTCTCTCTCTCTCTCTCTCTCTCTCTCTCTCTCTCTCTCTCTCTCTCTCTCTCTCTCTCTCTCTCTCTCTCTCTCTCTCTCTCTCTCTCTCTCTCCCTCTCTCTCTCTCTCCTCTTTCTCTTTCTCTCTCTCCTCTCTCTCCTCTTTCTCTCTCCTCTCTCACCTCTCTCTCTATCTCTCAAGTTTTGATTATTTAAGTCATTCAAGTTGTAAGGTAAAATATATTTTACAGTATGTTAATTGTAAATTATCATGTTTTTATTTGTACACAGATTGGCAATATGGATGATTTTTACATTGATGAGCTTATAGGTCAGCGTGCACCAACACCACCTTCTCCACCTCCTCCTCTCCCTTCACCTCCACCTAGAGAGCTCAAAGATAGTATTAGGAGAAATGTAGAGGAGATCATGAGAGACATAAACATTATTAGGAATGATCCCTATACATATCTTATAAAGAGGTTAATAAGTTAAAAATTACAAAAAATGTTTTGGGATGCTATTTTTTTAACCCTACAATGAGTGAGCAGATACTTGGCAAGAAGCCACGTATTTCGATTAGATGGTGTAGACACCCCAGCATAGCAAAGCATTTTTGGGAGTGGTGGTGGATGGTATTTGACCATCCACCACATGCTAATCATGAGATCCCACTTTATTTTTTGAAGAAATTATGGGCTGAGTTTGAAATGGGTAAGAAACCCAATTATTTTGACATGAGTGTATTTTAGGGGGTTAGCCGGGGCATGCCACAAGATAGCCCAAGGGCCATATTGAGTGACAGAACTAGAAATCATGTGCGCAATGAGCCCCTTGTTCCTCTTCCATCTCCTGTACTTCCTGCACCTATCTATCATCGAGCAGTGCAGTCATCTCTTGGTTCTTTGAATGCCTTTACATGCAATTTGTTACAGCACATGACCTAGGCGAGGACTGCCCCCAGCATAGCACATGTTTGCATGAGTTGTAGGAGTGTATGTAGGGGTCCCTAATCTGATGATGTTGGTGGCACACATGGTGGATAAGCTGATGATGATGATGGCGCGCATGGTGATGGCACACATGGTGATGGTGCACATTGTAGTACCCCTCGCATCTTTCTTTTGCTGATACTATGTTTAGTTTGACACTGTTTTATCTTGGTTGATTAGATCAGACATATATTACATGTTATATTTATATTTTGGTGTGTGATTAAACAGTTATAGTTTGGATGTTAATTGTTATGTTTGAACCTGAAACAGAACTTTACGTAATGGTTAAATCTAGTAATGATGGATTTTATATGATGTTTCAAAATGCATGTATAAATTGAAGTAATTAGATGATGATTATATTTGGTACTTACCCCATACCCGCATGTGTATGGTATTATGTTTGTTATCGTTATGTTTTCTTTTCTGTTGACATGCATGTATGGTAGAGGAGGAGGCGTAGTTACCTGCATTTAGTCGGGTCCACACGTCCTAGCCATCCCTACCATTGTCTGATAGTATGTTATATATGCACATGTACATGCAATGGTTTTTTATGCAGGTTGCAGGTACCAGGCATCGACTTCCCTGGCTTGACAGGATGAGCGTGCCATTATTATGTCTCAATGGTGAAGAAGGGGAGTTAGCACCTAGGCCAATTCCCTAACCTAACCATCCTAAAATCACAGATGAGACCTTACTTGACTTACCTAAATCGAATTCGTTCTGGTAGAATGAATCCGATATATGTTTTCCCGGTTGAGCATGATATTGTCTTAGGTTTTGTTTCATGTCGGTGTTACATTTTTGACCTTGTGGATCTCATGTCTGATCTCTGATAGTTATTGAAATTATGTTGACACATTGGTAAATATTATGTTATTAGTATGATATAACATAGTTAGTTATATATGCTTTCTCTAAGTCTCTTATAATAATAATATTATCAATGGTATATATATTAAGTTTATATGTATGACTATATGTTTATATAGATAGAGCTTATTATATAATCTTGAATATTGAGTGTTATAACTTAATGCAAATGATAAATTAAAAATAAAAGAAAAAGAAATTCTACAATTTTAAATTGTCTCATTTTAGGTAGTTGACTTGAATAGTAGGGGGGAAATAATAAAATATTTCTTCTCTACTTTCCAAGCCAATTTAGAGGCAAAAAGAGAGAGACTTGTCTCCACTTTTTCATGCAAAATTTAGAGGAGAGAATGGAGAGAGAGATGAAGGGTTGAGGAAGAGAGGAGAGGAAGAATAGAAGACAATTTGGGGAGCTGATTTTGAAGCAACTGAGAGTTCAAGTTTGTGGATTGGAGAGGTATTCTCGGCTGGACTTCGTCAGCCTGCTTGTTGATCCAAGTAAGATTTGAGTTCCTTAATATGTTCTAAATTAGATTTTAATCTTTCCATCAAATGAGAGAAAAGATTTATCTCCTCAGATTGAAGAGTGAAGCATTAGTTCAGTGAGAAATTAGTTTGCAATGTGAAATTTTAACCAACATGCAATCCTTCTCAAACTCAGTCTTTAGTGAATCCAATTTTGGAATGGAAATGAACTTGTTACTCCATAACTCAATGGGACTTAGTGATATTTTAATCCAATGTTGTCATATTATTCATTAAATGAACAAATTGGTTATGTTGATATCTCTATTGTTTTGGAAATCAAACCATATCTAAACCTTGTTGATATACCATTAACTTAATGTCCATAGATTTCATAATATTTTAAGAAAACAAATGAAATTTGATGAATGAATACTCATAGTAGTGGGGGAAATAAAACAAAATTAACTTTCAAAAAGAGTTCTATTACAAAGAAATATGAGCTTTCAGCTCTCTGGAAATTGTATGGGAAAAGAATTCCCATACAATTTCTTACACAGTCATTATTTAATTATATCTCCTGCCACCTTGGACTATAAACAAAAATAAATAATACCTAGTCAACACTACTTTATACAACCCATCACTTCTCCACCTTGGAGCTCACACCCCTCCTTGCACAATATTAATAGCTTGAAATGAAAGAATGATTTCTTTTATTTGTTTGAGCTATGTCAATTTGAATGGTACGTAGGGCTTAGTATGGGCTTGGAAAAGTTTTTAAAAACATGCATTAAATTTTGTTACTTTTTTTCCCAAGCTTTCTTTTCACCACCTCTTGTCTTGTCCTTTACTCCATGTCATGGACAAGTACTTGGGAGCAGGCCTTAATGGCTATTAGGTGGCGTGAGTTCCTAACATCAAGCTTTTTATTTTCTTCCTTGTTCAAACAACTTGCCTTCACCTACATGTGCGCTTTCCTAGGTCATGGTCATGTGTCACTTCTTGGAATTTATTAAAGTTGCTTTTTCCAAGCCATGGATTGACTTTGGACGCCATGTATTGGGCTTAGTTCATGTGTGGAGTGCTTGGGATTTGGTGGGACCCACCCCAAGTCACTTCCACTCCTTGATTTTCGCAGCCCTTTTGGGGAAATTTTAAAAATGTTTTATGTTTTCTTTTATTATTATGGATTTGCATGATGATGTGGAAGGTAGGTCCTAGGTGCTAGGTGTTAGGGGTGGTTTATTATAAATTTGATTAGACATTAATAGGATATGTTTTACCAAACACTAAGCATGTTATTTTTTTAGTTAAAAGTTGAGCAATATAAAATGGAGATATTACTTAAATTTGAATTTGGAATATTAACTCTATTATGTGAATGATTTTATTAACCATTATTTTTATCCTACTAGTGAATTCATTATGGTTTTTGGTATTTCAATTTAGCCTTGGCAATGGAATGTTAACAATAGGTGTTATAGCATTATTATTAGTAAACTTATTGTTTTATCCTTTAGTTGTATTTTAGGAGTGCGTTTCCCAGATTAGTAATCATTCCATTAGTTAAGAAACGTTCTCATTTATCAAGCTATAGTAGGCAATATTAGAGTTAACAATATGGTCACTTTATGGTAGACGTGGATATTCTAATTAGTGGGATTAATTAGTGTGTGCAAAATTACTTGTTAATATGATCATTATGTCTTGGTTTCTTTACGGAATGTCAATTTCTTGTTTACGATGTTCTCTTCTATGTATATCATATGTGCATGTTAAATACTCTGTTGATGTAGTTGATTTACATATGGGATTAGATAACCGAATAGGGGGTAAAAATCCAGAGGTCGGGTATATGTTGCGGTTATCAGTTATCTGTTTGTTGATTGTATTTATGGTGCAATGTGGATTCTATCTTCATTTGCTTGTTTTGGATTAGGGTCAATGTGAGACCTTGATGGGGTGGTCAAACCGATCCCTGTTAGTATTTTCTTCCTGGTGGGTTAAAACTTGATTTAGTGGCCAAGTGAATTTATGTTTTGAAATGAGATTTGCTTTAATTGTTTATTTGGTTATGGGAATTTAATGTGTCATAAGTGGCCACAAACCAGGATGGGTATTGTTGTGGAACTAGGGTAGGTTATCTAGATGTGGTGTAGAAGGTGGCTTGCAATGGATCGCCGAGGCCCGCAAGTGGCTGACGGATCATCCATTGACAAGTTTCTTAATTCCAGTGATAACATTATAAAAATTGATTTAGTCAGGATAACATTAAAAAAGAAGATAATTTGAAATACCTCGCCCATGCCTTGAGTGCTAGTTAAGACTAAGGATGGATGCGGGAAGATGCTAAATGCATCATCGATATACTTGTCTTCATGAGAGATATCGATGCCACGTATGATCACTTGAGTGCCGTCGGTTCAGTGAGGAACCTTCAGGACTAAACTCGAGGGTGGATCTACGCGATGACACCTTCCTACTCACACCGTAGATATCCTACGTAGGTCAGTGCCTCTGGTAACCCGTATACCCTTTTGTATTAGATATATTCTCCTAGATGTGGTTTGGAGATTGGTCCTTAGAGTGTGTGTGGGCCTGGTGTTATCTCCCTCGCACGGTGGGGTGGACCTCTGGGTTCCACATGGTCGGGTGGTAGTGTACTTCTCCATTGAGACAGTTGCGGACTACCCTTCGTCACTTGGTTGTACACTTGGATCAGTCTATCGCTTTCTTGCAGATTTATGTACCCAGATGTTAAAAGTTATTATGTTGTACTTCTAGGAGGTTTTCACTTGATTTGTAATGATCCCTACGTGGATCCATGATGTATTTTGATACATGTAATTGTATTAAATATCACCGCATACTCTACGACATGTGTAGCGGATGTAGGTGATCATGAGTTGTAATGAAATATTGATTAAGAGATGTATTTAATTTTACTTTGTACTTAAGAGTTCTTAAGCATTTATCATGTTAGCGTAGTGTTAGTTAGATGACGTAATTCTACGTCAGGGACCCTTGAGAACGAAAATGAAATGATATGTTTTATTCTGAACTCATGTTTGTTTATCATTGTGTTATTATGTTCAATGTGGTTGTAAACTTTAGTAAACAAAAAAAAAATGTTGCATAACTTAGTTTAATTTTAGTGTTTTCTCTTGGGTTCCCTGGCGGGGGCGTTACAATTGGTATCAGAGCGCGAGTTCTACACTGGGAACTCTGGGAATAATATGTGCGCCCATTAGGTCTTATTAGGTAAACATGTTAAAACCAAACTTAGACATCAAAACAACTTGGTTGTGGTAATCTTTAACTTTCACGAAAATTTGAACCGAAATAAAACTAGAACAACAAAACTTGCCTTAAAACTATGTCCTTATGTGATTGCTTTTGGTTTCAAATATGACATACTTAATATATATCTATGCTTAAATGTTTTGTCCTAACCTTATGGTTGCAGGAAATATGCCTCCTATGACTAGAGCCCGTGGTAGAGGTAGAGGAAGAGGTAGAGTGGTTACACCCTCTTTCTCAGTTGATCAGGATAGTGCTCAGAGCCATAGTAGAAATCAGGGTGATAGCCACCAGGATGGCTCAGAGGATTTAGACACCAGGCAGATTTTACAGGCCATTCTTGAGAGGTTACCACCTGTGCAGAATAGAGGTAATCAGGGAGATCAGGCTAGGGAGAGGGAGAGGACTCCCCTTAGACAGGTTGTACCAGTAGGGTATGATGCCATTATGGCAAGTCAGATGAAGGACCTGTTTAGAATGCCTAAACTTCCATTTGATGGCATAGGTACCAGGTTTGAGGCGGACACATGGCTCATTGGTTTAGATAGGTACTTCTCCATGTACTCATTTTCTAGCAATGTAAAAGCTAGATATGCTATCATGCAGTTGACAGATTTAGCATCATCATGGTGGAGGACAGAAGAGAGTAAATTGGGAATCACCATAGATACAGTTACATGGGAGTTGTTCCTTGAGAGCTTTAGGGATCGGTTTTTATCAGATCAGTGGAAACAGGACCGTGCTGATGAGTATCATTACTTGAGACAGAGGAATATGACCGTACAAGAGTATGAGCGGAAGTTCTTTGAGCTGAAACAGTATGCTGGTTATAGTAGTGAATCACCCCTCATGATTCAGCATTTTGTTAGAGGGCTTAGTGCCCATATTGGAGGGGAAGTGAAGGTCTTAGAACCCAAGACCCTTAGAGAAGCAGTAACAAAAGCTATACTCACAGAGAAGAAATTTCAAGGTAAGCAGGGTGGTGGCACATCAGATTTCAGGGGTAAACAGTCACAAGGTAACACTAATTTCAAGAAGCCATCACACTTCTCCAAAGGCAATCAAAATCAAAGTCAACAAAGTTCAAAACCCCCTGATCAGAGTGGTACAGCTTCCAATTCCAGAAAGTTTCGTAATAGTCAGCGCTTCAAGCGCAACCAGTCTTCTTAGCCCACACAGTCAGTGCAGAGCTCACATCAGGGTAGTAGTAGAGGTAGTTTCCATCAGTCCAGTGCACCTTCAGCAGGAAGGGGTTATGGTAGAGGCACAGGTTGTTTCACATGTGGACAGTTTGGGCATATTGCAGTCAATTGCCCGCAGCGTGGTTCACAGTATTCAGGGCAGAGACCCGCACCATCTGAGCCTACGATTGGGGATTCAGGTAGATCTCACAGAGTGTTTGCAGCAGTAGACCACCGTCAGGCAGAGCACCAGGGCACAGTTATTAAGTCATCAGGTGCTATCCGAGGTATTGATGTTTCTATATTATTTGATTCTGGATCTACGGATTCTTTTATATCTCCATTTGTAGTAGAGAGATGTGGACTAGTGGCAATAAAGCAAGACATAGGTTGGCAGGTGGAGCTAGCTTCAGGGGCAAAGGTGATCACAAACACCTTAATCCGGCATTGTTGGGTAGATTTGGGTAGCATTGGCACTTCAGTTGACCTTCATATTATTCCATTGGGGTCATATGATGTTGTTTTAGGCATGGATTGGTTGGAATCCCATGGAGCTACTATTGATTGTAGACAGAAGATCATTAAGTGCAAGGATGATCAGGGTAAAAGCATTGAGCTTAGAGGCATTCAGCATCCTGTTTCTCTTCGTATGATTTCTGCCATGCAGTTGAAGCGAAGTATGAGAAAGGGATGCCAAGTGTTTGTAGTGTCCTTGAGGGAGTTTGAGGATGAGGATGGTGAGAAGAAGTCCCTTGATCACCCTGTGTTACAGGAATTCATTGATGTCTTTCCAGATGAGATCTCGGGTATGCCACCAAAGCGGGATATCGATTTTCATATTGATCTTGTTCCAGGAGCAGAGCCTATATCTAGAGCTCCATAAAGGATGACTACACAGGAGTTGAATGAGTTGAAGCTGCAGTTGGAAGAATTGTTGGCTAAGGGATGTATCAGGCCTAGTGTTTCACCTTGGGGAGCACCAGTCCTCTTTGTTAAAAAGAAGGACGGTTCATTACGACTGTGCATTGATTACAGACAGTTGAACAAAGTCACAGTCAAGAATAGGTATCCCTTGCCACGGATTGATGATCTCTTTGATCAGGTGAAAGGCGCTAGGGTGTTCTCTAAAATAGACCTCAAGTCAGGTTATCATCAGTTGCGCATTAGAGAGGAGGACATCCACAGGACAGCTTTCCGGACACGCTATGGTCACTATGAGTTCACAGTGGTACCATTTGGCTTGACAAATGCTCCATCTGTATTCATGAGTTTGATGAATGGGGTATTTCGTAGGTATCTTGATCACTTCATTGTTGTCTTCTTGGATGATATTTTGGTTTATTCTAAATCCATGGAGGAACACGAAGAGCACCTTCGGTTGGTATTGCAATGCCTTAGAGAGAATCAATTGTATGCTAATCCAGCTAAGTGTGAGTTCTTCAAGTCAGAGATTCAGTACTTGGGCCACGTGATCTCGGGTGATGGTATTTCAGTGGATCCCGCAAAGATCCAGGCTATAGTTGATTGGCCGGCACCTACAAATGTGCCAGAGGTTCGCAGTTTTATGGGTTTGGCAGGATATTATCGTAAGTTCGTAGAGAACTTCTCTAGAGTTGCTTATCCCATCACCTCATTGCAGAGAAAGGGTAAGAAGTTCTTTTGGTCTGAGAAGTGTGAAGAGGCATTCAGAACCCTCAAGCATAAGTTGACTAGTACACCTATTCTTTCAGTACCTGATCCCACAGGTGATTTTGTGGTTTGTACAGATGCTTCGTTAGAGGGTATTGGAGCAGTCCTCATGCAGGGAGCACGGGTGATTGCTTATGAGTCTTGCAAACTCAAGGATCATGAGTTGAACTATCCCACGCATGATCTTGAGCTAGCAGCAGTAGTCCATGCTTTGGTCCGATGGAGACACTTTTTATTGGGACACCGATTTGAGCTTCATACTGATCATCGCAGTCTACAGTACATTTTCACTCAGCCTAATCTGAATGCTAGACAGAGGAGATGGCTGGAGTTCCTTTGTGAGTACGATTTTGAGGTTATGTATATCCAGGGGAAGGAGAATGTGGTAGCTGATGCTCTTAGTAGGAAGAGACGAGTTGCAGCTGTGACTACACTTGGTGTTGATTTGAGGAGTAGGATCTTGCAGGCACTTCCTCGAGATACTTTTTATCAGGAGGTGAAGGCAGAGATTGAGTTTGGGAGACCTCTAGTAGGTAGATTTGAGGGGTATGTGTTGGAGTCTGATGGTTTGTTGCGTCATGCGAGCCGGATCTATGTACCATCATTGGATGATCTTCGTTCATTGATCCTATCTGAGGCTCATTGTGCACCTTACTCGGCACATCCTGGTGTCAAGAAGTTGCATGCAGATCTTCGACAGTTATATCATTGGTCAGGAATGAAGAGGGATATTGCTGATTTTGTTGCTAGGTGCTTAGAGTGTCAGAGGGTTAAGGCAGAACATCAGCATCCAGCAGGACTTTTACAGTCACACAGTATTCCTTCGTGGAAATGGGATGTTATATCGATGGATTTTATCGTGGGTTTGCCTTTGACACCCTGTAGACATGATGCTATCATGGTCACTGTTGATCGATTGACTAAGGTAGCTCATTTTTCTCCCATGAGATCCTCTTATACAGCTTCATCAGTAGCTAGAGTCTTTATGCAGGACATAGTGAGATTGCACGGTATCCCTCGAAAGATTATTTCTGATAGGGATCCAGTATTTACTTCTGCATTTTGGACTTCTTTGCAGCATGATTTGGGTGCTTAGTTGAACTTTAGCACAGCCTATCACCCTCAGACAGATGGGCAGACAGAGCGTGTGAATCAGGTCCTAGAGGATATGTTGAGGATGTATGTCATGGATAGGCAGACACATTGGGAGGATTATCTATACTTGGTGGAGTTTGCATATAATAATGGATACCACAGTTCCATTGGCATGTCACCATTTCAGGCATTGTATGGACGTCCTTGTCGTACACCCCTTAGTTGGGATAGGTTAGATGACAGGATTCTTTTGGGACCAGAGATGCTTCGTGATATGGAGCAACAGGTGGAGCACATTCGAGAGCATTTGGTCACTGCACAGGATAGACAGAAGAAATATGCAGATGCTCATAGGATAGATATTCAGTTTTCAGTTGGGGATAAGGTGTTCTTGAGAGTGCGTCCAAGGAAGAGTCCAATCCGTTATGGAAAGGGTTCTAAATTGGCGCCTCGATTTGTTGGCCCATTTGAGATTTTGGAGAGGATAGGTCTAGTTGCTTACCGTCTTGCATTGCCACCTAGCCTATCTTGCATACATGATGTATTCCATGTTTCTGTTCTTAGGAAGTATATTCCAGATGTGACACATGTTCTTGATTGGAATGCATTACAGGTCGAGGACGAGCAGCTGGCTTTGGAGCCCGTGCGCATTTTGGAGCTTCGGGATATCACACTCAGGGGTCGTATTATTCCTCAGGCCAGGGTCCAATGGGACCCAAATGATGAGACCACAGCTACTTGGGAGGATGCATCTCGATTGCGGGATGCCTATCCTTATCTGTTTGCAGGCTTCCAGGAGTAAGCCTAGTCCTAGGGGGGGAGGATGTAGTACCCCTCGCATCTTTCTTTTGCTGATACTATGTTTAGTTTGACACTGTTTTATCTTGGTTGATTAGATCAGACATATATTACATGTTATATTTATATTTTGGTGTGTGATTAAACAGTTATAGTTTGGATGTTAATTGTTATGTTTGAACCTGAAACAGAACTTTACGTAATGGTTAAATCTAGTAATGATGGATTTTATATGATGTTTCAAAATGCATGTATAAATTGAAGTAATTAGATGATGATTATATTTGGTACTTACCCCATACCCGCATGTGTATGGTATTATGTTTGTTATCGTTATGTTTTCTTTTCTGTTGACATGCATGTATGGTAGAGGAGGAGGCGTAGTTACCTGCATTTAGTCGGGTCCACACGTCCTAGCCATCCCTACCATTGTCTGATAGTATGTTATATATGCACATGTACATGCAATGGTTTTTTATGCAGGTTGCAGGTACCAGGCATCGACTTCCCTGGCTTGACAGGATGAGCGTGCCATTATTATGTCTCAATGGTGAAGAAGGGGAGTTAGCACCTAGGCCAATTCCCTAACCTAACCATCCTAAAATCACAGATGAGACCTTACTTGACTTACCTAAATCGAATTCGTTCTGGTAGAATGAATCCGATATATGTTTTCCCGGTTGAGCATGATATTGTCTTAGGTTTTGTTTCATGTCGGTGTTACATTTTTGACCTTGTGGATCTCATGTCTGATCTCTGATAGTTATTGAAATTATGTTGACACATTGGTAAATATTATGTTATTAGTATGATATAACATAGTTAGTTATATATGCTTTCTCTAAGTCTCTTATAATAATAATATTATCAATGGTATATATATTAAGTTTATATGTATGACTATATGTTTATATAGATAGAGCTTATTATATAATCTTGAATATTGAGTGTTATAACTTAATGCAAATGATAAATTAAAAATAAAAGAAAAAGAAATTCTACAATTTTAAATTGTCTCATTTTAGGTAGTTGACTTGAATAGTAGGGGGGAAATAATAAAATATTTCTTCTCTACTTTCCAAGCCAATTTAGAGGCAAAAAGAGAGAGACTTGTCTCCACTTTTTCATGCAAAATTTAGAGGAGAGAATGGAGAGAGAGATGAAGGGTTGAGGAAGAGAGGAGAGGAAGAATAGAAGACAATTTGGGGAGCTGATTTTGAAGCAACTGAGAGTTCAAGTTTGTGGATTGGAGAGGTATTCTCGGCTGGACTTCGTCAGCCTGCTTGTTGATCCAAGTAAGATTTGAGTTCCTTAATATGTTCTAAATTAGATTTTAATCTTTCCATCAAATGAGAGAAAAGATTTATCTCCTCAGATTGAAGAGTGAAGCATTAGTTCAGTGAGAAATTAGTTTGCAATGTGAAATTTTAACCAACATGCAATCCTTCTCAAACTCAGTCTTTAGTGAATCCAATTTTGGAATGGAAATGAACTTGTTACTCCATAACTCAATGGGACTTAGTGATATTTTAATCCAATGTTGTCATATTATTCATTAAATGAACAAATTGGTTATGTTGATATCTCTATTGTTTTGGAAATCAAACCATATCTAAACCTTGTTGATATACCATTAACTTAATGTCCATAGATTTCATAATATTTTAAGAAAACAAATGAAATTTGATGAATGAATACTCATAGTAGTGGGGGAAATAAAACAAAATTAACTTTCAAAAAGAGTTCTATTACAAAGAAATATGAGCTTTCAGCTCTCTGGAAATTGTATGGGAAAACAATTCCCATACAATTTCTTACACAGTCATTATTTAATTATATCTCCTGCCACCTTGGACTATAAACAAAAATAAATAATACCTAGTCAACACTACTTTATACAACCCATCACTTCTCCACCTTGGAGCTCACACCCCTCCTTGCACAATATTAATAGCTTGAAATGAAAGAATGATTTCTTTTATTTGTTTGAGTTATGTCAATTTGAATGGTACGTAGGGCTTAGTATGGGCTTGGAAAAGTTTTTAAAAACATGCATTAAATTTTGTTACTTTTTTTCCCAAGCTTTCTTTTCACCACCTCTTGTCTTGTCCTTTACTCCATGTCATGGACAAGTACTTGGGAGCAGGCCTTAATGGCTATTAGGTGGCGTGAGTTCCTAACATCAAGCTTTTTATTTTCTTCCTTGTTCAAACAACTTGCCTTCACCTACATGTGCGCTTTCCTAGGTCATGGTCATGTGTCACTTCTTGGAATTTATTAAAGTTGCTTTTTCCAAGCCATGGATTGACTTTGGACGCCATGTATTGGGCTTAGTTCATGTGTGGAGTGCTTGGGATTTGGTGGGACCCACCCCAAGTCACTTCCACTCCTTGATTTTCGCAGCCCTTTTGGGGAAATTTTAAAAATGTTTTATGTTTTCTTTTATTATTATGGATTTGCATGATGATGTGGAAGGTAGGTCCTAGGTGCTAGGTGTTAGGGGTGGTTTATTATAAATTTGATTAGACATTAATAGGATATGTTTTACCAAACACTAAGCATGTTATTTTTTTAGTTAAAAGTTGAGCAATATAAAATGGAGATATTACTTAAATTTGAATTTGGAATATTAACTCTATTATGTGAATGATTTTATTAACCATTATTTTTATCCTACTAGTGAATTCATTATGGTTTTTGGTATTTCAATTTAGCCTTGGCAATGGAATGTTAACAATAGGTGTTATAGCATTATTATTAGTAAACTTATTGTTTTATCCTTTAGTTGTATTTTAGGAGTGCGTTTCTGAGATTAGTAATCATTCCATTAGTTAAGAAATGTTCTCATTTATCAAGCTATAGTAGGCAATATTAGAGTTAACAATATGGTCACTTTATGGTAGACGTGGATATTCTAATTAGTGGGATTAATTAGTGTGTGCAAAATTACTTGTTAATATGATCATTATGTCTTGGTTTCTTTACGGAATGTCAATTTCTTGTTTACGATGTTCTCTTCTATGTATATCATATGTGCATGTTAAATACTCTGTTGATGTAGTTGATTTACATATGGGATTAGATAACCGAATAGGGGGTAAAAATCCAGAGGTCGGGTATATGTTGCGGTTATCAGTTATCTGTTTGTTGATTGTATTTATGGTGCAATGTGGATTCTATCTTCATTTGCTTGTTTTGGATTAGGGTCAATGTGAGACCTTGATGGGGTGGTCAAACCGATCCCTGTTAGTATTTTCTTCCTGGTGGGTTAAAACTTGATTTAGTGGCCAAGTGAATTTATGTTTTGAAATGAGATTTGCTTTAATTGTTTATTTGGTTATGGGAATTTAATGTGTCATAAGTGGCCACAAACCAGGATGGGTATTGTTGTGGAACTAGGGTAGGTTATCTAGATGTGGTGTAGAAGGTGGCTTGCAATGGATCGCCGAGGCCCGCAAGTGGCTGACGGATCATCCATTGACAAGTTTCTTAATTCCAGTGATAACATTATAAAAATTGATTTAGTCAGGATAACATTAAAAAAGAAGATAATTTGAAATACCTCGCCCATGCCTTGAGTGCTAGTTAAGACTAAGGATGGATGCGGGAAGATGCTAAATGCATCATCGATATACTTGTCTTCATGAGAGATATCGATGCCACGTATGATCACTTGAGTGCCGTCAGTTCAGTGAGGAACCTTCAGGACTAAACTCGAGGGTGGATCTACGGGATGACACCTTCCTACTCACACCGTAGATATCCTACGTAGGTCAGTGCCTCTGGTAACCCGTATACCCTTTTGTATTAGATATATTCTCCTAGATGTGGTTTGGAGATTGGTCCTTAGAGTGTGTGTGGGCCTGGTGTTATCTCCCTCGCATGGTGGGGTGGACCTCTGGGTTCCACATGGTCGGGTGGTAGTGTACTTCTCCATTGAGACAGTTGCGGACTACCCTTCGTCACTTGGTTGTACACTTGGATCAGTCTATCGCTTTCTTGCAGATTTATGTACCCAGATGTTAAAAGTTATTATGTTGTACTTCTAGGAGGTTTTCACTTGATTTGTAATGATCCCTACGTGGATCCATGATGTATTTTGATACATGTAATTGTATTAAATATCACCGCATACTCTACGACATGTGTAGTGGATGTAGGTGATCATGAGTTGTAATGAAATATTGATTAAGAGATGTATTTAATTTTACTTTGTACTTAAGAGTTCTTAAGCATTTATCATGTTAGCGTAGTGTTAGTTAGATGACGTAATTCTACGTCAGGGACCCTTGAGAATGAAAATGAAATGATATGTTTTATTCTGAACTCATGTTTGTTTATCATTGTGTTATTATGTTCAATGTGGTTGTAAACTTTAGTAAACAAAAAAAAAATGTTGCATAACTTAGTTTAATTTTAGTGTTTTCTCTTGGGTTCCCTGGCGGGGGCGTTACACACATGGTGATCGCACACATGGTGGATATGTCGATGATGATGATGGCACCGATGGTGATGCCGGAGATGATATCCCATCATATGTTGATTTACTCAATGCAGATGATGATTATCCCACATAGGTAAATTTAATTATAATTTAAATATAGTGCAATATGAAATTTCTTATTTATACAATTATGAGCCATAACATGTGGATTTTTTGGTGAACAAAGGAGGGTTGACCCTCCAACATTCATTAGCCATCATCATATGACATCAACACCTCAACATCTCGATGCTCCATTCACGGTATGGACTTTGATCTTGATACATTTAAACTTTAAACAAAATAAACTTTAATTCATAATGTGTTTGACATATTTTTGTGATTTTTTAGGGTCTCTCATGTACCACTGAGATTGGCAGTCCTTCATTCTCTACCCCACCAGTCACCAAGAGTCAGCTGCATATACCTATAGTATGTTTTTCATTTATTAATTTTAAGTATTTGTATCTTACTAATTTATGTACAACTTTGATTCACACTTATTTTTTGGTAATTGTAGGCTTTTGGATTGTCTCATGTTGCATAATCACATTTATGTCCTGACTCATCGGTGACATTAGCTACGTGTCACACACAGGTAATGTACACATGTTCTTATTCCATATTTATATATAATCAAGTTATATATACTTTATAATCTATGTATATATGTACTATAAGTTTGATTCATGCTTTATATATGTTGTTCAGGTCGACACCATGATGAGTCTTGGCATGGCTATAGGATTAAGCCAAATGCATCCATCGACACTATCATTTAAGGTGATGATTAATTGAAGTAATTTTTCAATGTCCTATGTGTATCTAGATCTTTTTCAGTGTCATGTTTGTATCTAAATCTTAGATGATTAATTTAAGTAATTTTTTATTTGTACTTTAAATGTTTTTATAGGACTTGGCTTCATCCACTTTTCATGTAGTTGAGGATGAGGGTACTCGAGACCAGACAGAGCAGGATGAGGGTACTTAGGACTAGACAAAGTAGGATAAGGGTACTCAGGACCAGATAGAGTGTGTTGATGCATCACAGTCCTCTTCAGGTGGGCTGAATAGGACTATAGATTAGCTAGATGAGAAGCTCATTAGATTATGATGACTATTTGGACTATTTGGACTTGTTTTATGATGACTATTTGGACTTGTTCATTTTATTTTTGATGACTATTTGGACTTGTTTTATGATGACTATTTGGACTTGTTCATATTATTTTTGATGACTATTTGGACTTATTTTATGATGACTATTTGGGCTTGTTTAGAGTTGTTCATATTATTTTTACTTGTTGTTAGAGTAGGACTTGGATTATATACTAGTCCACTTGTTATCATATATTGTACTTGGACTTGTTTTTAGAGTAGGACTTTGTTTTGTGATTGTATGTATATATCACGAGTTGATATGATGGACATTATGATACATGTAAATTATTTCAGGACTTGTTATGTTATTTATCTTAATCATGAGTTGTTATGTAATTTATCAATTTATCTTAATCGGGACTTGTTATGTAATTTATCAATTTATCCTTAAAAAAACATCTATCTAACAATGAGATCTATTAATTCATGTGTAATTGATCTAAGTACAATATCTAGATACATGTTACAAGTAATATGAACACTTTGATTAACTACAAAAAAAAATCATCTAGATCTAACAATGACATCTATTAATACATGTAATTGACAAGAACAATATGGATGTTACAAACTTAATAACTATTAAACAATGAGATCTATTAAGTGAACATAACCTGACCAATGTGCATAGTTTAATATTTACAACAAAATTAAGTGAATACAAAGTTATGAATTTAACTTTTAAGTATAAACCCAAAATTTTATGAATGCAAGTGATCTTAAATTATAAACCCAAAATTGTACAAATATAATTTTGAAATAGACATCCTACATTATAAAAATAAACATGTTGAAATGTTAGAATTTATAAAAGTTCATTTAAAGTGAATTTTAATTTTAATTTCAAATCTATATCTCTAAATTATAAATTATGACACTTCAAAGAAGAGATGTAGAAAACATATACAAATATGACAATTGAACAAAAACTTACATGAATAAATTTGATTCAACCTAATGTACCATCAACATCCTCTCTTTTCTGCAATGCAGATCTATGTTCTTCCTGACATCCTGCATCATCAAAATAAACATGTTGAAATGTTAGAATTTGTGTAGTCGAGTTCATTTAAAGTTAATTTGAATTTTAAAATTAATATGACAATTGAACAAAAACTTACATGTATAAATTTGATTCAACATAATGTACCATCAACATCCTCTCTTTTCTATAATGTATCTATGTTCTTCCTGACATCATGCATCATAAAAATAAAAATGTTCAAATGTTAGAATTTATGTACTTGAGTTTATTTAAAGTTAATTTTAATTTTAAAGTTAATAAGACAATTGAATAAAAACTTACATGTATAAATTTGACTCAACCTAATGTACCATCAACATCCTCTCTTTTCTGCAATGCATCTATGATTGCTTCATGTTCTTCCATTGAAAGTGTCCATAAAATTTTATTAGCAAGTCTCCCTTTGTATCTTTCCAATTTGATATTTGTTGCCACTACCAAATGGGAATAGTGTATAATCTTCTTTTTTGATTGGTAGTCTTCAAAAGCTGGTAAACCATTCCTTCTTGTTAGGTATTTGCGTAGCCATGTACCAACTACCACAATAGACCCAATTGGATACTAAAAATTATCATCATCTACTTGATGACATATCAAATTTTTCTTGGGTTCTACACATCAAGCTAACCAATACTCTATCTGCTCTTCATTATCCTCAAGTGCAACAACATTGTACACATGTCCTACCAAACAAAATTAAGTACATGTACACTATAAATAAAACTTGTTTAAAGGTTTATAATTAAAATATATATAATATTAAATTATATGACATAAACATGTAACTAATATATAATTTAAAGTTTTACAATAGATTGTATTAAATTACCAGGTTGTATGAGATCTAAAATATGATCATAATCTTCTGATGCAAAGGCATGATCCAGGTCTTCATTTATTATAACATCTTCATCTTGTCTCTCACTAGGTGTTAAGGATTTTTGTTTCCATTCTTCAACCCATTCTATATTCTTGCATTCTTCCCATTCACCTGGAACACAAAATTGACAAAAACATGCAAGCTCCCTAGTCCATATAGACCAAGTGTTAGAATTAGAACTCCTAAATGAATGCCATTTAGTCGATCCACTGATTGTATTACAATCATATCCTGAAAGGATATTCTTCTCTTTAACTAGCTAGAAAAAACATCTGATTGTAGAGTTCTGACTTGATCTTGTAGACAAACTTGCTTTACACCATTCGACAATTGCACATGCATCTTTAAATTTTGATTTTTTCTCAAATTTGAGTTTCTCTCTATAAAGGGCTCTCTTAACACATGCACTGGCACCATCATGTTCTCCCTTCATGTGTCCAGCCTCAAAAAAACTCCAGATATGTTGGATATTTATTTTCTTGTGCATCCTACTCAACCAATAAAACATTCTAGCATTCTTGAATTGTCTTGTGCAATTATCTGACCATATTAGATGTTGTGTTATATGAATTTCTCTCTCCCTTAAATTTTCATAAAAGGTATTAAAGCAATATTGGACAAACTTTGATGAGTGTAACTTATTATAACTCATATAGAAATGGTACTCTCTCAATATTTTATGATCCTCTTCTATACTATCAACTGCATGTCTATAGACAATATGAACAAAAATTGTTACTTGCACTGAATTATAATATTGTGGTTGGGTCTCATCTTGAGGTGCAAGCATGTAGTTCTCTGCAAACTTAACAACTGATAGTATACTACCAATTGGAAATGTATTCTTGCATATGTAAAATTGTCCATCAAGCCATCTAGAATTGTGAGAGTGCTTCACATATTTAGGTACGACCTTACTCTTGAATTCATTCATAAAAGAATTAACACTAAGTTTTTCAGTTATTAGATCACACTGTTTTCCAACTTTTCTATCCTTCAATGGATACTCAACAGTTTTAAATCTTTGTACATCAACTAATTGTTGTCCAAAATCAAATGAAATATTTTCATGCAAACATTCATTTAATAATGTAAGATTGCCACATACATCACATACACTAGAAACACATGCATTCAAAAGATAAAATTGCTCATTAGGTGGGTTACAAAACAAATTTGATCTAAACTCCTTTACAGTTTCAGTTGGTATATTTATACCACATTCCTGCAACATTTCATTAGTATGCATGGTAGAATGTATAGATCAAAAAATATAATAATGATAATGAAATTGAACATGAGTTTTGCAACAACAGGTGATTCTTTCTTTGTTAATCCTTACATACAATGGTTTACATTTTTCAAAAGATCTTTGACTAATACTAATAGTCAACACCTTATCATCCATAAATTTTTTATACAATTCTATTTGAGTCATATCTAAAAGGTGTTTTAGATGTGGATTGTGAACTTTTGAACCGACTCTTAATTTAAGAACATCTTTGGCATTAGGGGATACTCTTGTATTATCGTGCCAAAATTTTTCAATCAAAGTTTTGACTTCACCAGTAAGTTTCATGTCAGACCTCAGGAGTCTGCCACTGAAGGTCCATAAATGGTTTGTTGGATCACTTTCAAAGTTAACTCTTCTCTTTACAGATCTTGTTAAAGTTTTATGATTAATATTAAGATATCCACTTATGTTTGAAATCATTCTTTTATCAGTAGTAGTTTTGTTTACTAAAGTTGTTATTGCTCATCGTGCCACATTACTATCTTTATAACAACTTTTCTTTCTAATTGTGTCAAAGGCACTAGCAACAGTTGATACAACTTATTTTAGAGACCCATCCTTCTTCTTAGTTTTCACATAAATTCCTAACATATTCATCACTTTTCACATTTTAGACATTTTAATTAATTGTAACATTAATTGACATTGAAACCCAAATTTCTTATTATAAAAAAATTGTCTAAACAATCTACTCAGATGTGTCCTAATCTGTCTCGATGAAACCAAACCACACAGATTGTCTAACACATCAATTTTTAATTGAAATTATTCATTTATTTCATTATCATTCAAATGAGTTTCTTTCTCAATCAGTGTTTCTATGTCTACCTTTACATTGCTGATTTCAATCTGAATTGGTGTTTGATTTTCAATTTCAATTTGGGTTTGAATTTCAGTTCCTTTATCATTATTATTAACATTACTAATTTCTGAAATTTCACGTGCAATTAAACTTGTTAATCTATTTTCAAAAATAAAATTTAAATCATTTGTATTGTAACTTGCTTCTAGAAAATTATGAACATCTTTATCAGAATAAGTTGTAACAATTGGATTTGAAGACATACCTATATCTAATACTAGATTAGAAGATGCACCTGATTTTGCTTCTTCAACCTCTACATCCATTATGGTGTCTTGTCCTCCTCTTCTGAAACAATTTTTGAACTCGATGCTCCAACATTATTCAGGTTTCGAAGTCTTTCTCTTCTTTCTCATTGTCATTTTGCCTCCTCTCTATTTTCTGCAATCTCCTCAAGTGTCGAAAACTTCATTGACCTCTTTCTACGTCAGTTTGATCCCATTTTTGCACCAAAATTTGAGTTCAAACATTTTTTTCTGAATGCCAGATCCAAAATAAGACAAAAAAAAAGGAATGTTGGCAGAAATATTCTCTTTGTCTACTACAAATCGATAGAAAAAAAATGAAAAGTCATCAATCATTAGATCAGGCCCATAGTCTAGTTTTTTTGGTTGCAACAACTCTTTAAGAAATGGGCACCCATTTTTAGTTTCAAAAAATAGGTGCCCATTTTTAGATTTACAAAAAGGGCGCCCATTTTTTGAATTTAAAAAATGGACGCCCGATTTGTAAATCTATGGGTGGGAACCTTACCTCCTAGCTTGTGTTTTGGTTTAGGATAGGCTTTGTCCCACCAAACCTATGCTTGACCCTGCAAAAAAATGGCTTAGGCATTATAGAGTAAAATTTCTGCCTTGCCATAAGTTTTAGGACAATTTGCCGAATGAATTTTTCGATAAAACAAAAACCCATTTTACCTCTTATTGTGCAGATTATAAAAATATAAATTTTATAGTGATATGATGAATTTTAATATTTATAAAATATTTATTAAGCCATCATGGTACCTAAACTTGAAATAACATGGTTAACTAAAACTTTAATAACTTTTTTAATTTTTAATTTTTTGAAAAATGAGTTATATGTCACCAAAGTACATAGAATTATTTTCAATTTAAAAAAAAAAATTGAAAAAAAGTGAAGTTATCATCAAATTATGGTGTCTGTACACTAGAGGTTTAAAAAATGTACTTTATAGTCAATTAAAAATTAATTAAAAAAAAATTCAATAAAAAAATAAGATAAAATATTCTGACCAATAGTCAATGTTTTAGGTACCTTTTCCCAAAAGGATTCCCAAAAATACATTCATTTACTTCAAAAAAGGGTGTTCGTACACGTGTGGGGTGTGGTCCTGAAACAGGCATTTTGAAAAAGTGGTTTTTACAAATGCATACTAAAATTCAATTTATACCATGTGGGTATTGAAATAAATTACATATTTGAAAACTAGATTCAGAGCACTAAATTTTATTTTACTAAAGTTTTCCAAGATTCAATCTTTAAGTGCTTCAAATTTGGACATCAATTGATAGAAATTTTGAAAAATAGAGAAAACACTTCCACTTTTTGGCCAAAAGTGGGACCCAACTACTTGCAGCCACCCCTATTGCACTTGTCACTATAACCCTTGAAGCTTGGCTTCCTTGGATTGTTAGAAACTCTTTCTCTACATTCAGATGCCTTGTGACCATACTTATTGCAATTATAACAATGACCGTTAAACTTAGGAGTACTCAGTGGATTACCTTTTTTTCTCCTACAGACATTTTTTGTATGCCCCAATTTCCCACGATGATAGCATGTAGGCTTCTTTATCTTTAGTGGGATAGCCATATTATCTTGTTTGTATGCTTGTTTGGAGGACTCACCCTTCTCAACAATGTTGTTTGCATTATATCCAATTCTAGTAGTATCTCTTGGTTATCTTTGATTTATTAGCTATTAATCCAATATCTTTAGTGCTTATTCATTTATTTTCAAGGCTTCATTAGCATCTCTTATAGATTTTAGTTCATTCTTTAGATGTTCATTCTCAAATCTCCAATTAGCAATCTCTCGAAGTTTCCTTGCAACATCCTAATTTACACTGACTAGTTGGTTTGTCAAGTTGTAGTGAATTTGTGTGAACCTTAGTATTTCCCCATATTTCTCATTATTTATTGTATTTATTTGTCTTCTCTCATCTTTAGCCATTCTTTTGTCATCTTTAGCTCTTCCTTTTTGTTCTAGGATTTCACACATCCTTACCAATTGAGTTTCTTGTTCTATTTTTAATGTTTTCACCTGATCAACTAGATTCTTATTCCATTTAGTCAACTCTGATACCAATTATTGGACTAGGTATGTATAGATGAGTAGTGAGAGGGGAGGGGTTAATCAATACTATAAAAAACTTTTAAACTATTTAAATTTTCTTCCTTAACCATTTACTGAGTCCATAACTTTTTCATACATCTAATAAAACATATTAAACATAACAAATAACTCATAATAGATTCATTTTGGTATTGCAAAAATCCTTGTTAGAGAATAAAAAATGTGGTTGGCATGACACCCACAAAACTTCAGTACTATAGTAAAAATAATTCTTGGTTAGAGATACGTTGTTAGTTATTTCAGAGAGCTTGTACCCTGTTAAGATTATTAACCTGATTCAGAGTCTTCAAAACAGTTAACTCTACCTTTCTAAATTATTTTACAATTCTAATCTAACAAATATACATGGTTAAAGGATTTATGATATAAGACTTGTTAGGATCTTCTTAGTTAAGAGACCTTACAATTATGATTACTCTTTAATTGATAATATAGACTTGTCTGTTAAATTTTAGGCTCTATATTCTCAATAAATTATTACCTCATACTATGCACCTCTCACAATAAAAATTGAGTGCTCGAGAGATTAAACTCTGAATCATAATTACTCTTTTCTTTTTACTACTATGTTACTTACTAGCTTCTCTTCTTACCACCTTCTATCTGAAAACTTTTCTTCAGACATGCAATATTCTCTTATGCTAGATATCTCTCTCTCTCTCACTTGTTTTGATTTTCACATTCTCATCCATTTATATACAATTCTAGAAGTGGTGGAAATATTCTATAATATTCTCCTTAATCGGTACTATCATTGGTTAATCCTCCAATGCATATATCATACTTAATTCTAATTCATAGATGTCACCTTGTAATCATGCATAATTATCATGTTTAAATCTCCAATGATCTGTTATATAATTTCCTTGAGATTTGTAAACCATTTTCTTTTCGATGTCTAGGTTCAATGTATCTACATATTCTCATTATGTTTTAACCTGTTATGCTTAGTAATACATATTCCTCTTTCTGAATAACTATCTCATCTCTCACTTTAGTTGATGTCGTAGCTTGGTATAACTCAATGCCCAGTTCTACCTTTCTCGAAGACTAAACTTCCTTTTCCTTTACCAAAATTACCTATTTATTTATTTCCTTTTACTGAATAGCTTTTGTTCTTTACCAACTTATCTTTCCTTCTTTCCTAAATGACTTTGACAATCATTATGACTTTCTCATAAATAATGACAACAAAATAACTCTTAGGAGTATTAGGGTGGTGTGTTCTTGGGAGTTTGCAACCTATTGGTGAATTTTGATCTTGTGATCCAAATGTATGGCTTTTAAATCTCAATGTCGCATACATTTTTATTATTGGCTCATGTGTGGACCTAAATCTAGGTTTTCTGAGACTTTCACAACTTATCAATTGAGTTCCTTATGATTTAGGACCAATCCTATTTTCTTTAATAGGTTTCCCTATTCTTGGGGAATCTTCTTTATTTTTGCACTTACCTATATTTCATGATGCCTATTTATGTAATGTAATACTTATTTGGAAAGGGCATCTCTTATCTCGGTAATAAATCAAGGATAATCTCTAGAATTGAAGTTTAAGGTCTTTAGCCAAAGACTATCCTACTAGATGTATTCAAGCATGTATGAAGGCATATATGTTTCCAATTGAATGTAACTGATTCCTAGTCAATAAATATAGATATTGCATGTTCTCTCCATACTCTATTGTTTTGTTTTTTTGTGTTTATTCTTACTTCCTGATTAGAGTGATCTCTCTAAGGTCCCCCCATTACTGACTACACCAAGTGGTATCAAAGCTAAGTTATGTTCCTTGTGGATTTGATTGTTGAACATTATTTGTGAAGCCATAACTTGATTTTGTTGTAGGGTGGTAGAGATGAGATTTAACATAAAATTGCACAGGGTGGAAAAAATGGTTTTGGGAAGGAGAGAATAATATCCAAGCATGATGGATATGTTAAGAAAAATTTCAGCTAGATTAGAAGAAATAGATACTACCCAGAGAAGATGTAGACCTATTGAGGATGTAAGTGATGATGAAGCTGAGTCAATGGTTAAAAATAATGAGCTTGAATTGGAAAAAGGTGATGGAAGATTATTAAGGGCTATAACTAAGGTGAATGCTACACCACATTTCAATTTACCAAATTATGATGGTAAGCTTGATGTTGATGAATTGTTGGATTAGATCATGGAGATGAAAATGTTTTTTGAATATTAGAGCACTAATGTAAACAAGAAAGTGAAGATTGTAGGCACTTAGTTGAAAGTGTTAGAAATGGGAACACTAAGAGGGTGGGGTGAATCAGTGTTCATTGAACTTTAACTTTTCCTTTTAATCTTATGCTTAACTTAAATTCTTAAGTACTAAATTAAAAATTCACATAAAACATGAAACATAAGAATAACACATGACACCAATATGGTTATGGGGAAACCCAAATAGGTAAAAACTCTGGTGGGAATTGACACCCACTAATATTCTATACTAGTGTTTTGTGATCCTTGCTAGAAGATCCTTTACCCTCTTAGGAGTAGCTTTACAATGATTTTAGTACAGTAGACCCGGTTAAGGGTTGGACCCTGCTAGGAGTCTTTTACAATGCTCCCTATTAGGGGAGTGGACTCATTGTACTAGAGCTCACTACTCAAATGATGAATGCTACAACCTTCTAAGATTAGATACACACTATATCTGTAGGTGAACTATTGCTATGACACTACTTGTCAAATCAGTTCCTTGGTGCGCTCATGCTTTTACCTCTAGCAAAGCTCTAATACATCATATGCTGACTTTTCATACCTCTACTCTACTTATCACAACTTTATTACAACTTCCATGCTAATTACAATGGGCGCATCTTATATTTATATTCTCATACAAACAAAACAATTAGGTTGGCCCTATAACTAATTACAAATAACGCTTCCAAATGAATTGGCTTAAGCGTGCTTATAATTATACATGTACATATGTCAAAAATCTAAATACAATGGGGGCATAGCCTCTACAACATTAATTTACAATCGCAATCCAAAATAGTCACTATCGACTCTATGCTCTGTTTGTTGCTGGCACACATTGGCTGTGCATCTTCAACTGACTGTAACTTCCACATCTTTACATATCTACTTATGTGCTCATAGAATAAGCATAAGTATAGTCTAAAAACCTTAACTTCAAGGGTGTATACCTTAATTCATCCGTACACATGTGCTGATGCTCTAAGTCTCTGGTGCTCTATATGTTGTCCAGTCTTCAACACTTAACTAAATTTTGATCTCTACACTTGGTGCGCTAACTCCAAATTGCTATATAAATTTGTTTCCATAATGACAACACTATATCTAGTCATATACTTCAGTATAGACAACTTTCCAACAATCTCCCACTTTATCATTGATGGCAACAAAGGAATATGGCCAAGTTTCTAACTGTCCCTTTACACAAAACATTTTGTCTTCTATACATCTTTATACATAAACTTATATCTCCCTATACATCTTATATACTCCATATTATATAAAAATCCCCCTTTGACATTATTGACAAAGGTGCATCAAAAAATTTATCTTCGTACACTTATTGAGGGAAAACATCCGAATATGCAATCCTGAGTTTCTGGATCTCCTTCTTCCAAAAGGTTATCAGAGAATTGACTATTTGTAGATGGGTGCATAATGCATATTGAAGCTTCTCCATATTCTCCAATTCTATGCTCAGACCTTGGTCATAGGTAGTCATAGTTGCATCAATTTCCTTTATGTTCTAACTGAGAATGTCTAGTGAGGGTGCAAGAGAATTCCTCAACTGAGTCTATCTAGACCTTATCTTCTCCATTTCTTTCTCTTCCTTCTCAATTATGTCTAAATAACATTGATAGACATTGTTACATATATTCACATTAGTGGATGTGTCTACCACTGAATCCTTCACCTTCTCAATCATTGCTTCTGTATCTTTGATCTTCTTGAGATGGGCATTAGTTAGCTTATCCTGATCCATGGATTTTGCAATGATTTTCCTTCCTTGATCTGCAAATTCCTTCAATCATGATTGACTAGACTTAAGATAGTTCAAGTCCAATGCAAAATTACTCATCAATTCATTGAGTCTCTTCTTCAAGTACTTCTCTTCTGCCACAAGGCCGCAGATTTTTCTAGGCTTGAAAAAATTACTTTGAATTGTGAGATGACTATGCCCACATCATCAACTAAATGTACGTTTACTACTTTCTTGTCCTCTGGTAGAAAACTATTTAGAATATTTACTAATTCCACCAAGAGAGGATTTCTCATTACTTTCTTCTCCTTAGCCTTTTCCATAGCTAGGATGTTGAACTTAATCAGGTCTTCTTCCTTCCAAGAATCCAAATTGCTAGTGTCAGGTGTCAAACTTGACGACAATGAGGAGGGAGTGATGGGAGTGCTATCCATCACCTCTTGTTTCACCTTGTACATTTCAATAGAAGTTTCTTTTCTTTTTTCTTTACGTCTTCTTTCTTTTCTTCTCTTTTCTCATTAGATACGCCTTCTATGAGTACTTCTTGCTGAGTGGGAGGTGTATTGCTGCATAAAATTTATGCTTCCTCAGTACTGACAAATGCTTCCTCAAACTTGTCCATGTCCTTATCAGTAGCTGCCATGGCTATTTCCACATTATCTATGATAATTTTGCTAGCTTTGGGTGATTCTGTCATGGGCACAAACTGATCTGCTTCTGTTTGAACTTTTGCTATGGGCGTTGAGTCCTAAGGACCTATCATTGGCGCATAGGAGGTCTCTGATGCTTTACCTTCCTTATTTGATGCATGAGTGATGGGCGCAGTAGTTAGTCTAATTTTTTTCTCCAAGAATACCTTCTCAAAAGCATTCTTTATTTCTGGAGTTATTAGGTCATAGTCTTTGTTCATAATGTGCAAAGTTCTTATTTTTGTTCTCAAGTGTGGCTTCACTAATTTTAATATCAATGCTTCTTCTTCTTTGGAACATACCAGTAGAGTATCTTGTAACACTTTTTCTCTTATTCTAATATCCTCTTCATTTTCTTGTCTCTTTAGGTGTTCTAAAATATTCCACACTTTGTCAGGAACAGAGGTATGCATTTCAAGAACTATTTTCTTAAACTTGATCATGTGTTTGATAATCATATTGTGAATTTCTAATTTATTAATTTCACTGTATGTTTCATAGAACTTTCCTACCTGATCAATTCTACCCTCATTAATAATTCTTGCACTCAAAGTTTTGAGACTTGGTCTAAATCCTACCTTAGGAGGTGCTTGAATGTTTCTCCTACTTCTTGTAGCTAGTGAGGATGGATGACTAGTGCTTACTTATTTCTTCCTTCTGATCATTGATTCATACTTAGGAGGAGCAATAAGATCACTGGATTCTTTGGGCACAAAATGAATGTCATCATCTTTTTCAATCTTAATCTTAGGATCTTCATGTTCTTCCTCTGCTGCTGCACTCTTCAATTCTCGGGAAATCTTCTCTTCCCTTTCCTTGTCAAGATCTTCTTGTGATACACCATGTATCCTCAAGATTTTTGATGTAATTTTTGCAACCTTTCTTTTTGTTGCAAAACTATTCATCTTAGCATCAACTTCTCTAGTTTTCTCTTCATAGGTTCCCCACCTAGGTTCATTATCATCTTTGGGAACTGATAGTAGTACCTATGCATAGGCTTCAAGAACTTGTTCCTCAACCTCATATCCAAGTGGATGAATCCACTTAGTTATAGGCTCAACAACTTCCATGCAAGTAGTATCAATCTCCACCATGAAGCATATTGAATCTTTATACTTCTCCACAATACTCTGAGGAATTATGTACCTCATGTGCATCCTTTCTCTAAAGGTCTTCAATTCCAAAGTAATGAAATCTCTAAGTGTGCTTTCTATGGATGCCTTGTATGATATATGAGGCATGGTAGGAATGGAGTTATCTAGATACAAGTCTGACAATTTACCAGCTATATGAAGGTACATATAGATGATTAGGGACCCAAACCTAAATACCTTAGTTTTGTCATGTTTGATAGCTTTGATATTATCTATCAACTATGCTCACAAGATCTCACACAAGTTGAATTCTCCATCTTCTTGCATAAGCCGGATGGCTGCTAGAATAGTGCCCACAGACACACTATTCACCTTGCTTGTGTGATGAAACCTATAACCAAGTATCATTGACATCAACGTAATGTCCAGTTTCTCTATAAGCTCAATGGTCATGCCGCACTTATCACTCTTGGATTTACACACTTGCTCCACCATTTTCCTAACATACTTACCTACTGGAAGGACAACACCTATCTTAGAGAGGCCTATTATCTCATGAATCAAGTCTCCTATGATTCTTACTAGTACATCTCTAATCCAAAACAAATCATCATGGATTCTTCTCAACAACATCTTTATCCATTCTTCTTCATAGAATTCATATGCTGTGGCATATTCAACAATGGTGTGATCATAACATTTTGTGTATTCATCCATGAACATTTTGTCTAGTTTCAACATTGTGTCCATGTGCACCCTTAACCTATCCAATCCAATAGGTTCCTTCTTACAATAGATGTAAGCCCTTATGTCTTCTACATGCATAACGTCCATCGGCGTGTGGGACAATGCTCCCTCTAAATCATATAGAGTTGATTTAAATAGGTGCCTCTTGAAAACATACCGCTTCTTCTCAGCAACATCAAAAACAATAGGAGTGGCCATGACTTACTTGATATTCACTTTCCAAATGATCTCTGAGATGTTCTAACGGCTTCTAAATCAATGCAACAAGCTAGGGTTTCTTGCAATTGACCAAATGCACTACAAATACTGATAACTCGATCTCCAAATCTTCACAAGAACTTACAAGGCTTAATCTTCTCTCCAATTGCTCTAAATATGAATTCAATGAGTGAGCATACAACTTTTTGTTTACTTCAAGTAAGAATTCTGCCATTAATGCAACTCGCGTAAACCAGGCTATCACTTCAAAATTTAAAACTTGAGCTTCACTTACATTCAACATGTGCACTCTTGCACAAAGGTTCCAATATACTTCAAAAGCTTAAGTCCAAAGGCGCATACTCTGATGATGAGTATACCAGCCATGTAGGGGTCTTAGAGCTAAATTAGCTCCCCCTATGACCCTGAGGGCCATTCATGTAGATGTAGAGGGTGCGTCGACTACGGATGCATCCAATACATTCTTATCAACATTATCCTTATTTCCACCTAACCAAATCAAGATCGCATCTTCTGAGGCCTTCACAAACTTGACTTCTGCTTCAAGATCCAAAACTAGTTCTTCAGTCTTTTTAGGGCTTTCCTGACCTTGCATCCTTGGTCTACAAAACTTTAAAATATATCCAGCCTTGTTACAGGTGTGACAAATCACTGGAGGTCTATTATTCCTCAGCGCATTGACATGACTCATCATTTTACATGTTCTAGCTGTGTGACCATTGTAGTTACATATCTGACATGTAACATTCTAAGAACTCCTTGAATTTGTCTGGTTTTGTTGAATCCTATTCTTCTTACTAGTCTTGCAAGTTATTGTTCTATGACCAAATCTAATACATGTATAACAGTAACCATTAAAAGGCTTTACCTCTATACAGTTCTTTGCAATATGTCCATGCTTGTTACATGTAAAACAAGTGTCTTCTCTAGGCTTGTGCTCATTCTTAGGAGGACCATCATTATCTTTGGTTTGATCTTCAGTCTTCTTAGTATAAGTAGATTCATTTTGTGTCTCCTTTCTTTCTCGCATATTATCAATCTAATTCTGCACTTCATTGTATCCAATACAGCTAGTGTCTCCTTTGACTCTTCTTGCATACAACTAAGATTCTATCAAATCTGAACTAGTGTGCAATTTGTCAATGTGATTCTTTGCTTCTTTTAATTTAGATTCCAGTCTTTCTTTGCAATTTCTTAGATCTAAGATTTCCAAATTGCCTTCCCTCAATTCATCATTGAGTTGAAGGTTTTCCTTGACTTGGTCATTGTAGACATCTTGATTGTTCATTAGTTTGTCATCAAACACTTCAAGCTGGCTCAATAGAGATGAATTTTATTGATTTAACTTCTTGACTTTTTCTTCAAGATCACTATTAGAGCATCCTTTCAAATCCTTTCTTAGTCTTTTGATAACTAATTGAGCATAACTAACTTTTTCTTTTAGTTGTTTAATTTCTCTTTCTGAATTATCTAGGTCTTCAAGAGTAGCTTCAAGATTCTTCTTCAGATGTTTCATTTTTGTCTCATCCATGATTTCCTCAAGTGGTTAAACTTCTATGCTGAGGACCAGAGCTCTGATACCAATTATTAGGAATGGGAACATTGAGAGGGGGGGGGGGGTGAATCAATGTTCAATGAACTTTAAATTTTCCTTTTAATCTTATGCTTAACTTAAATGCTTAAGTACTGAATTAAACATTCACATAAAACATGAAACATAAGAATAACACATGACACCAATATGGTTATAGGGAAACCCAAATAGGTAAAAACCCCAGTGGGAATTGACACCCACTAATATTCTGCACTAGTGTTTTGTGATCCTTGCTAGATCCTTTACCCTGTTAGGAGTAGCTTTATAATGCTTTTAGTATAGTAGACCTGGTTAAGGGTCAAAACCTATTAGGAGTCTTTTAAAATGATCCCTGTTAGGGGAGTCGACTCACTATGCTAGACCTCACTACTCAAATGATGAAGGCTACAACCTTCTAAGATCAGATACACACTATATCTGCAGGTGAACTATTGTTGTGACACTACTTGTTAGATCAGTTCCTTGGTGCGCTCATGCTTTGACCTCTAGAAAAGCTCTAATACATCATATGCTGACTTTGCATACCTCTGCTCTTCTTATCATATCTTTATTACAACCTCCATGCTAATTACAATGGGTGCATCTTATATTTATATGCTCATACAAATAAAACAATTAGCTCGGCCCTATAACTAATTACAAACAATGCTTCCAAATGAATTGGCTTAAGCATGTGTACAATTATACATGTGCATATGTCAGCAACCTAAATGCAATGGGTGCATAGCCTCTACAACATTAGTTTACAATTGCAATCCAAAATAGTCACTGTCGGCTCTATGCTCTATTTGCTACGGGCACACACTGGCTATGCATCTTCAACTGACTGTAACTTCCACCTATTTGCATATCTACTTATGCACTCATAGACTAATCATAAGTATTGTCTAACAACCTTAAATTCTAGGGTGCATACCTTAATTCATCAATACACTTGTTCGCTGATGCTCCGAGTCTTTGGTGCGCTGTATGTTGTCTAGTCTTCAACACTTAACTAAATTCTAATCTCTACACTTGGTGCACTGACTCCAAACTGCTATATGAATTTGTTGCCATAATGATAACACTATATCTAGTCATATACTTCAGTATAGACAACTTGCCAATAGAAAGCACATGCATCTTTATGGTGGGAAAATTTTTAAATAGATAGAAAATAAGATGAAAGGAAAAGATTAAATCTTGTGATAAAATGATAAATAAGCTAAAGGGTAAATTCTTACCTAGAGATTATCTACTTATTTTTTTGAGGAAATTGTAGAACCTAAAGCAAAAGGAATCTACTATGAAGGAATATAGTGAGAATTATATAGGTTGGATATCAGATATGGACATGGGGATGATCAAGTTGAAAAAAAATATAATATACCTGAATGGTTTGAGGAAATAGATTTAAGATGAAATTAGTTTAGTCAAAATAGATAACATTGAGGAGGCTAATCAGTTTACCCTAGAAGAAGAGGAAAATTTGAACAAGTGCCATGAACATAGACAAAGAGGAAGAGGTAGCATATTTGAGAGAAGAAGAGGTAGATCATTTGAAGAAGGAGGTAGATCTTACTCTAGTCAGGATAAAGGCAAGTCTGAATAGAAAGAAGATAGTTCATACCAAGAAAGAGGATGAGTTTACCCTAGAGCTAATGCCTACAAAAGAGAGGATAGGAACTGGTTTAAAGGAAATTATTTCAAATGCAGAGAAGAAGGTCATAGAGCCTTTGAATGTACTCATGTGAATTCAAAAAAGAAGAATAGTAGTGGTAGAAGAAATGAACTCATGCAAGAAGACTGACCTGAATCTATGAAAAATTAGAATATGGAGAAAACCTAATGATCTGAAGGGTTTTACATAATAAGGAACCTAATCAAGGACCAGTGTTAAGGAATATTTTTTTTAGTGCAAGATGTTAATTTTCTAGAAAATATTGTAAGGTCATCATTGAAAGTGGAAGTTTAGATAACCTAGCATCACAGGAGTTGGTTACCAAGTTGCAGTTGCCAAGACAAAAGCACCCTAAGCCATATCAGATTGTATGGGTTAAGGATGAGCATAAGGTTATGGTAAGTGAACAATGACTTGTGAAATTTAAAATTGGATCTTAACATGATGAAGTTCTTTATGATATTATTTTAATGAATTATTTTAATATCTTGCTGGATAGACCTTGGCAGTATGAAAGACAAGAAATACATGATGGTACACTGACTAGGTATACTATAATAGAAAATGGAATGAAGCAAGTTTTTTTTTCTTTGGTAGAAGATCCTAAGAGTGAAAATTATACTATAGTAAGGGTTTATTTGGTTGAAAGAAGGAAATTTTTGGATGAATTAAAGAAAAAAAGTATGTGTGATGCTTTGATACCTAGGAAGCATGATTCAGGAAAAGTAGATGAACAACCACCTAAGGTAAGGGAATCACTATTATAATTTGAGGTCATCATTTTAAATAATGTACATGATTGATTACCACATATTATGAGTCTCTTCCATTGTATGGATTAGATTCTTGGAGCTAGTTTACCGAATAAAGCACCACATAGACTGACACCAATATAAAATGAAGAGTTGAATAGATAAGTGAAAGAATTATTACATAAGGGATCGATCAAAGAAAATTTGAGTCCTTGTGTAGTACCTATAGTATTGGCATATAAGAAGAATTTACAATGCAGAATGTGTACTAACTCCATAGTTATTAATAAGATCATAGTGAAGTACAAATTTCCTTTTCCTAGAATTGATGACATAATGGATTATTTAAGTGGGGCAAGATATTTTACTAAGATTGACTTGAAGAGTGGGTATTATTGAATCAAAAATAGAGAAGGGGTGAATGGAAGAGTACTTTTAAGACTAATGAAGGTTTATATAAGTGGTTAGTTATGTCAATCAGTTTAACTAATGCACCTACTACTTTCATAAAGTTAATGAATGAAGTATTGAATAAATTCTTGGGTAAGTTTGTAATTGTGAACCTAGATGATATTATAATTTTTAGTAAGAAAAAATGAGAATGTTTGTTTCGCCTAGTATTATAGAGATTGAAGGAGAAGAATTTGTGGATTAACATCAAGAAATGTACTCTCATGGAGGGAATTGTGTATCTTAAATTTGTGATTTTAGTTGAAGGATTGACGATGGATCTAGAGAAGGTTAAAGAAATTTTGGAATGACCTACACTAGAGTGTGTTGGGAAAGTTTCATCTTTTCATGGATTGTGTATTTCTTACCCAATGTTTATCATGAATTTCAATTTGGTTTGTAATCTTATGGAAAAAAAATGAGAGGCGATCATAAGGATTTCAAATGAACACATCGAACAGATAAGAGTTTTGACCTATTGAAGAAGAAATTTACTGAACAACTAGTATTTTCTTTACCTGATTTCACTAAGGTATTTCAAGTTGATTTTGATGCAAGTGGGAATGCAATTACATGTATATTTCTCATCAAGGTAGACATGTTTCTTTTTATAGTGAGAAGTTGAATGATGCTAAGAAGAGATATTTTGTTTATGATCAAGAGTTCCATGCTATAGTTCAAGCTTTGAAGAAGAGGAGACATTACTTGACACTGAAGGAATTTGTGTTTTATTTTGATCATAAGGCATTACAATATTTGAGTAGTTAAGGAAAGTTTAATTAGAGACATATGAGATCAGTTGAGTTCTTGTAGAATTGCAATTTTGTATTGAAATATACAAGTGGAAAATCAAATAAGGATGTTGATGGATTGGGAAGAAGGATTTTTTTGATAAAGATGAGAGTGGAAGTGTTGTGATTTGATGAGTTGAAGACCTTTTATGAGACAAATCCTGATTTTACAAAACCATGGAATACTTTTAAGGAACCTATTGTAATTGATTGAAGCAAGTGGTTGGATTATTTCATTCAGGATGATATGTTATTTAGGATTTTAGTTTAGAGGATGAATGACAGATACTCTAATTAAGGATAAGCATAGTGGATGACTTATATGAAATTTTGGAATCGATAAGAGAGTGAGTTTGTTGAGTGTAAGTTATTTTAGCCACATATTAATACGGATGTTCAAATATTTTTTTAGAGTTGTAGAGTTTTTCATGTTGCTAAGGGAGTTAGTTAGAATGTTGGATTGTATACACATTTACCTATACCTAGTAGACCTTAAGAAGATATTAGTATGGATTTGGTTTTGGGATTTCCTAAGACACAAAGAGATAACTATTCTATATTTCTTATAGCTAATAAGTTTTGTAACATTTCATATTTCATTCCTTGTAAGAAAACATCATATGCTATGAATATTGCTGACTTATTCCTTAGGGAGATTATGAGATTACATGGATTACCAAAGACTCTAGTTTTAGACAAAGATAGTTAGTTTGATGGTTATTTTTGGAGGACACTTTGGAAGAATTTTAACACTAATTTGAAGTTTAGTTCTACTTTTAAACCATAGACCGATGGATAGATAAAGGGTGTGAAAAGGAGTTGGGATAATTTACTAAGATGTTTGGTTTGAGACAAACCAAGTAATTGGGATTTGGTTTTGGCACAAGAAAAGTTTTCATATAAAAATTTGGTCGATACGAGCATAGGAAGGAAACCATTTGAAATAGTTACTCCCATGAATCCTAAAGGATTTACATAATTAAGCAATCATATCCATGAAGGGAAAATAAGTTCTGAAGCAAAAGGATATGTATATCTTATGAATTCATTACATGCAGAGGTTAAGTGTCATTTGGAGTGTAGTAATTTGATGTCTGAGGAGTAGGATGATAAAAATAGTAAACATAACATTTTTGTAATAGGAAATGAGGTTATGCTTCATTTGAACAAAAGAAGATTTCTAGTTATAATTTAGAGCAAGTTGAAGATGAGGAAATTTGGACCTTTTAGAATATTGAGGAAGTTTGACTCTGGAAATTCTTTTGAAGTGAACTTTCCTGAGGATATGGATATATTGCCTATATTCAATATTTTTTATTTGTATGAATATCATGAGTCTAAGGATGATTCATAAGTAAAAAAGGAATATTTGAAGAAATCTACTCACAATATTGAGAGGATTTTAGACAACGGGGTTAGAAGGAGTACTAGGGGAAATGCATATTTGGAATATTTGTTGAAGTGGAAGGATAGACTAGTTGAAGATTCCTCATAGATTTCTCAAGATGATTTGGATCATTTTGATTCTTCTAAGGTTGAAAAGTAAGAGACTCACTTTATTAATAACCATGGGTGTTTCATGTAGGAGCATCTTGGGTTTGGAGAAATCTTGCATCAACAAAAAATATTTTCATTTAGTATTGTTCCTATTTTCTAGTCTGAGAGATCAAGTTGGAGATTCATCATATATTTTATTTAGCTTATGTGATGATCAAATTGTATCTAGGACCTATATTGAACCATGTTCCTAGGTTCACAAGTTTGTTTATTCATTTTTTCTTGTGTTATGATTTGTTCTCTCTCAGGTGGTGTTAGGCCATTTTTATGTCATAGCAAAAATCCTATGAAAATGGCCTCTTCCCTGCAAATATTTTTGTAAAGTGTCCTGCCCTATGTTCTTCATTGTGTCATCTTGCTCTAGCCTAGATTGCACGTGCTGAATTGCAAAAATCCAAAAAGATATTCAAGTTTCAAGGTCTGCAGGAATATATTTTTAGAATCTGCCACAGTGTCAAAAACCCACAATGTTTTCAAAAATCCATGATGTTTTCGGTCTGTGTGAAAACCCTCATTGTTTTTGACCTTGTGCTTCCTATTTTTGCACGCTTGTCTTCTGGCATCAAAAACCCTATTTGTTTTCGACCTCACTGTTAGCATGTGCAAAAAAATTCATGGCTCCTGGTCTTTTCCCCTACTCTCTGCAATGATTTTTCTACTCCCAGGTTAAACCTTAGGCAAAACGTTCAAAATCTAGCCGTTAGGTTTCAAATTCATATGTGCCCTAGCTTTATTATTTTCACGCGTTACCTTTTCACGGGTCACTTAAGAACCTCTTCTACATGTGCCTTTTAATTTTCCACGTCACCCCGGTACGCAGTTAGTCTTTCTCTCCGGTGGGTCCCTTTATTTTTCCTAAGTCTGCAATCGCGCCCTGTGATTTTAATATTTTCCTAAGGTTCTCAGCTTTATCTTCCTGGGCCCGGTGTTAGAGGGGTGATAGATGGCATGTCCTTATTGGCTATCGCATGGCCGCATGTCAGACTTTTCTGACATGCGATCACTTGCCATCTGTCCGCATGGGTCTCAGTTATTCACAGTTGGTGGTTGTTATTTATTGGTCTGAGGTGATGATGTGATGGCTTATGATTGGCTGTCACATGATTGCATATCCTAGAAATGGGCTATGCGATCATGTGACCGCTTGCCATGTGTCCCTGGGGCCCGATTGCAGGAGATGGGGCATCTTTCGGATGCTAAGTGGCAGTGTTCTATTGGCCGGCGGGCGGTGGTGTTATCTTCATGTGGTGATAGTTTGCTGGCGGTTATTTGCATGTTCACATAGCCTTTTGCAAGGCTATGTGATCATGCGATTGACATTTCTTGTTGACTTCATGTGGTCACGGCAAGGTAGCAGTCTGCGGGTGGTCATATGTTCGCATAGCCCATTTTTGGGCTATGCGATCATGCGACAGGGTGCCACATGTGCTGGGGCCCATTTGTAGCTATTTGGTGGGCTCAGTGGTAGGTGGTGTCATGGTGGTTTTTGATTGGTCTGAGCTAGAAGGATGCTGGGTTTGAATGCGGGCCTAGGTGGGGTATCTCGGTGGTAAAATGTTAGCCGGTAGGGTGCATGTTAGTAGGTTGTCGCATGTTTGCATGAGCCAATTTTCTAGCTTGTGAACATGCGACATGCCCTTCTGTGGCAACGGTTTGGTGTCAGTAGTTAAGAGACGGTAATGCAAGTGGCGTGTCGCATGTTCACATATCCCATTTCCAAGCTATGCGATCATGCAACAACTGTTTGGCATCGCCATTGCAGAGTTAGCCCAAAGTGCTTAGGTGGTTCAAAACATGAAGCCCACAAGTGGATTTAGCCATTGTGGCTCAAATTCAAATTTCTCTGTGAACATTTCCAGTGATCGAAAAGGACCAAAATTGAAGACAGGAGGGTCCAAAGTTGGTGAAACTGATCTTCTCCGCTGCTCCAGTGTGCTCTAGGGTGTGAGATGATTGCAGAGGAGTGTTTTTTCATAGGGGAATAAATGAAATGTACCAAAGGCAATTGCAGGGTCACTTCCAGTTTGAATTTTGCAGAATTTTGATTGATCTTCAGTACCTCTCAGAGATTCTTTCATGATGGAAGATCAAGTGTTAATGGCATTCAGGACTTAGTGTTTTCCCTCTGAATTGTACCAGATTTTGAAATGCCTAATTAATGAAAAACTCTAACCATGGTTACCCTTAGCTTGTTGCATCCTAACTTGTGTGAGATTTCAAGGTAACCATGGGTATATATGTTGTTTCTGCTGATTTTCAAAGGGTTCTAGCTGAGAGTTTCTTTCTAGTTCCATGAAAGGTTCTATTCTGCAGATTTCCCCTTCTCTCTGCATATAGGGTGTTTTGTTTCCATTGTTGGTTTAGAGAATACAATACATATTGTAACAGATTTGTCTTATGTGTGAGGATTTAATATGTTTCTACTATTGCCAAACTATCTCCATTTAAATTCTGAATGCATTAATCATATATCAAGGGTTTTTGATTTGTCTATTTGCATTGCCTATGTGTTTGTAAGTGGAGTTGTCTTCACAGAGATAACTGGTTCAGGGTTAGTGTTTATGTATGTATGAGCTAAGGTGTTAAAGATATTTCATGCTTGTCTTCTAGTGGATGCTGGTTAATGTATTATCTTTTTATAAGTCTCTTCTAAGGGGAGGGTTAAAATCCTTTGAGTGGATAATAACATACTTAAATACACAGGTGGGTGCTAAGTTGAGGTTTGGTCATGGTGTGTGATTGATGTCAGGCATCAACACATTGGGTATATTATTTTCTTATTTCATAGCTATCCCTTGCAATATTGTATTTCATTGTATGGCCCAATGGACACAGCACTGGTCTATCAGAGACTTAGGGCATCTCAGTGGTCCTTTCAATCCTTTTAGAATCATTTCCATTCAGTCCCACCTTTTCCCTTTCATGTTGTTAGGATAGGTCTCTGGTTTTCATACTCACTCCATGCAAGTAGGGCTATTGCATGAGATATTGGCTTCATTGAGGTACAAGATACCTAAGAGTTTGAGAACCATTCCACAGTCAGTGACCTGCAGGCTTGTAGTGTGACACAAGTTGTATGAGTGTGCAGATGAGGTACACCCACCTGAGTGATGTGGAGCTCAAAGTGTAGAAGGATCTCTCTTTGATCCTTGTCAGTTGGCCCTTTTTCCTATCAGATTTGGAGTGTTGAGTGAATGTGACACTAGCCCTATCAATCCTAATGCCAAGCTGACCTTTGGGGAAAAAGAACACCAACACTTGTAGTTTCCTATTTGCTGGTGTTCCCTAACTGCGCAAGTGCAATGAATGGTGGGACCGATCTTCTTGGCATTTAGCCAGATTAAAGTTTGGTTTAATCTTATGGCTGTCATTATACCATTAATGAAACATGCTCAACCTTTAATGTCGCAGTATAGTGACAATCATTGATTATCATAGGGAAGGTAGGTGGGTCCATTGACACGTATGCACAGTTGGTGCTATTTTATTCATCCATGTATTTGCACAATGGCTTGTCATTAGTGGGACCCAATTTCTGGATGTGTCAATGGGTCCTGATCCTATCAGTGAATCGATGAAGGGTGTATAATCTCATCGAGTGTGTTAGAGGCTTAAGATCTTGTGACGGCCGTTGATCTTCCTATGTGGGCCCGGTTGAAATTTCTTGGTACTTTTGGCAGTTGTGATAAATTATTTAGCAGCCTGACAAATTTCCTTCTTGTCACTGGTTCACGTAATGATTTGGTGATGACATAAAGTATTTCATGAACTAGTGAAAGTTATTCGGTCACTTAAGGCATGTTACAGGGTGTCCTTTTGAGCCTGGTTTTGTGATCCTTTGTACTTGTAGAGAAGACTTTCATAATTAAGGATTAGTTCAAGATTTCCTCTTTCCTAGATTGGATGTCTTTCCGGCCCTTGAATTAAATTCATGATTATTTCTAGCAGGTTGGGTGGTTTAAATCCTAACCCTAGTCATCCGTAGCTTGTTGAAAATTTTCAAGATGACTAGGGGGGTATAAGTTGCAGACTTTTTGAGTTTGCAGGGGTTCCAACCCTTTTGGTTTTGGTCCCAGATTGTTGATAGTGAAAATTTGAACAAGGAGAGCCTGGATTTAGGGTTTGTTTCCATTGTGCATCTTGTCATTTGGCAATGTATTGATTCTGCAAGTCTTAGTGAGAATATTTTGGATTCCAATCTCATATTGGTGTATGTCTTTTTGTTTCACTCTTGAGCTCATATATGTTGATTGCACAAAGTGGGTTAGCATATGGTAAACAAAGAGTATTTTGGGGTTATCTTTGAGTTCCTAACAAAGTTAGGATTAAAGTCTTTAAGGTAAGTTCAGTGAGTTCATGGCAAGATTAGGATTTGATGTCTTGATATGTGAGTGAGGGGAGTAATAGGCAAAGCACTTACTCTAAGTCTATATATGTTTGAGTTAAGGTTTTAGGGTGATATAGGTTGTTAAGTGACTCTCTGCCCTGGGATAAAGCACTAATCCATTCTCTAGAAGTAGTCCATCATCAGCAATCACACACACACAATTAAATGATAAACCTTTCAATCAGATAGTAAAGGGGTATAGTTATATGTTGTTTAGAGACTCCTTTCAAGAAGTGAGTCAAGGGTACACCCGCCTGAGCATTGAGACTCAAAGTGTAGGAGGATCTCCTTGATCATTGTTAATTGGCCCTCTTCCTTGTAGACTTTGGAGTGGTGATAGAGTCAAAGTTTCATTATAGTTATCCATCAAAGTATAAATCTACAAGTTTTGAAGATCAAAGGGAACAACCAACAAAATGGTGACTCTACTAGGGAGAATGATTATGAAGATATGCATATGTTAGGTCTCTGGTTGTAGTTATATTGAAGTATTCAAAATCTTATTGACCAGATAGACTTGCCCATCCAAGCCATCAATAAGACAATGATTCTGCTGGTGAGAATCTAGAGAGGAAGGTTGTAAGTGTGTTCTTGTTTTCCTATTGCGTTTTAAATATTTCCCATCTAGGTGGGTGGCGACTCAAAGGTTAGAACCAGTGCTGCATATTGATAAATCATGGATAAGAGGAGAAATACTAGATCTTTTGTTAGAAAGAATCTAGAGGTCACTTTGGAGTAGCTACCTAGACAAGAAAAGAAGAGCTGGATTAGAAGGAATGGTGAATCTACTAGTGCTCCCATGAAAGAACAAAGAAATGCTAGAGCTAGAGTACCACATGTATCCTCAAGTGAGGATGGTTCACAAGATAGAGTTTCTAGATCAGATGGTGGTCACTCTGAAGAGAGATTCTATGATACCCCTGAGGCTGCATTTCATGACAAAGGTCCATTGCCTAGAGGTCAGAACAAACAAAATAGAGATATGGGTTTAGAGGTTGACCTAGATCTTGATGAAGATCATTTTAGAAGAGAACCCATGAGACATAGGCAAGTTCACTTCCCATTCAAAATCTTCCTGATATGGATGTTTCATCTAGTTATGATGACATTATGGTGGATCTTGATGACTTGAATGCACTAAGGTTGTAGTTGGTAGAGCAAGATGCCATACATAAAAGATTACAGGAGGAGAGAGAGGCTGAAAAGGTGAATGCTTTGATAGAGAGGCAGTCTCTTCTTAGAAAAATAAATGAAATAAAGGAGAGAAACAAATTGCTTGCTTCTACTCATAGAACTCTGTAGCATGATGTTTTTGGTGATCTTGATGCCTTGAGGAGTGAGCAAGAGCGCTTGCTTCAGGATCAAGAATTTGATAGGGAGGGCCCTATGGTTAGACAAGTGCAAAGTTATGTCCCTTTGCCTAAAGATAAAGATGGGCATATGATCATTAGACCTACTATTATCATTAATAAGGAAAGCAGAAGATGGTGGATGACCAAGAAAGCAAATCAGTGAAAATACTAGGGATCCCACCACCTAATTCAAATAAGGACACTGAAATGAAGAGAAGGAGAAAAGAAGATAAGGACCTTGCAAGAGAACTAGAGAGAGCTGAGGTTGAGGCTTCCATTGCAGAAAAGAAAAGGAAGATCCAATTTTTGAGGGCTTCTTCAGCTAATGCTCTTGGCCCATATGCTACTGAACTAGGTATGTCATCTATGACTACTGCTATTCCACTTAGTAATGCTACTAGTTCATTTCCTTCTTCATCTACTAGGATAGGTGCAGATCCTAGGCACTAGTCAAATGCACAAATAAATATAGATGCTAATGTTGATCCTAGGGTTAACACTAGTTTGAGCTTTCAAAGAAGACCTATCCAACTAGAAGGCTATAGGCAAATAAGTTTTGATGGAATTCCTGGCTATCCAAATGCTTTTCCGAATGATATTAGAGATAAGGTACCTAAGTTTGCTGGTAATAATGCTATTAGTTGTGAAGAGTATCTTAGGTTATTTGTTGATATGCTTAATGATTATGAGGTAGAGCATGAGGATGTAGTCATGAAACTATTTGTTCAATCTCTAATGGAGGATGCTAGAGATTGGTTTAAGAGGCTTCATGATAGATGTATTGATACTTGGGACTCTTTTGAGAAATGTTTCAAAGAGCAGTATGGTGATAGGCCTAATGCTAGTTTCATGTTGAATGAATTCAACACCATAAGGAAAAATTAGAATGAGTCTACAGCTAAATTCAACATGAGATTTTAGAAGGGTATGCATAAGTTGTTCCAAGTTATGTGGTTGGATGATAGTGTTTGTCTAACTACATACTTCAATGCATTTTATGGGAAGATGGGATATTTATTGAGGGATAAAGAACCAAGAACTCTTAGGGATGCTTTTAGGATTGTTGTCAATATTGAGAACAAGATGAAAATATCAAGAAAATTGGGTGGAAAGAGAGATGACCCAAACTTGTTTGGGGACAAGAAATATAAGAAAGAAAATGATAAGAATGTTGGATCTAGGAGGCAAGAAGAAGATAAATTGGATAAGGTACTTAATGCATTGAAGGATTTGAAGGCACCTACAAACAGGAACATCAGTGCTCCTACCAATGAAAGGCCTCAATTCAACAACAATTTCAATAAATAGAATAGACTGCAGAACTACCCCTACAACACCCAATGGAAGGATGGCAAGCCTATTATCCCTGCTACAAGAGGAAATAATGACAGAGGTGTCCCTAACCCTCTGCATCAGGCTTCAATAAATTTCATGGAGAACATATCTTGGTGTGTTGCATGCCAGTCCCCTCATTCTATGGAGCATTGTGTGGTTGCACAATCTATGGCTGCAAATCAAGATTGTGGCAATGAGGAGATAAAACAAGAAGAAGAACAAGATGATGTTGGATGCAACATGGTTTTTTCATATCTAGGATATGAAGATGATTCTGATTTTGATGAAGAGGTAGATGTAAATGTGAAGAGACATAATTAGGCCCTTTTTCATCAAGAGGTTTTTTCTGATGGTGAATGCATTGATCAGAAAACATGTAACATGAATTCTTCTCCCAAGCCCAGGTGTAAACTAGAGGCATGGTGGCAAGGAATACAAAGGAGAAAGCTGTAGGAATGTTTATGAAGAGTACCAACTCTGGAGAACCTAATGAGAACAAATCAAAGGTTGATCACATGTTGAAATTCAAGAATGTAAAAGGTAAGCATGATGAGCCTAAGGGAGTTGGAATTGAAAAGGTCTCTAGTGAGATTAAGAAGCCATTTAACACAATGGCTAGGATTGAAAAAGTGAGGATGGTCAGTACACCTAATGTGTCAGACAAGAAAAAGGATGTTAAGGAAGTGCAGATTGAGATTCCTACTTCTACCCCTGTTGACATGTTATCTGTATTGTCACAAATTACAGTTAAGGTTCCATTGTCAGAATTGTTGAGGATCCCTGAACATAAAGATAAAGCTATTGCATGAGTTGGTAATACTCACAAAAATGATACTTCATGCAATGGATTTCAGGATAAAGCTTTGAAGGATGTTGCTATTCAGGGAATTGTGTCTCAAATTCCTCCAATATATTTGGATAGTTCTGTCAATGCCAGCCTTGAAAATATCGACCCATTCTTCTTAAGTGTTCTTGTGAATGGGATGAAGTTAAGAAATTGTATGATTGATAGTGGTGCCTCTAATACTGTCATGCCTTTCAAAATCATGGAGAGGTTGGGCCTTAAAGTTTATACAGTGGAGGGTAGGTGTTGTGCAATGGATCAGAGGGAGGTACCGGTCATGGGGACTATCAATGCAATGCCATATAGGTTGGCAGAATATCCAGAAAAAGAGCTAACAATGAGTGTTTTAGTGGTGGATATCCCTCCTCATTATGGGATGTTGCTGTCTAGAAGGTGGAGTGTTGCCATGCATGGAAGTTTATAGTGTGATTTGTCCTATGCTACTTTCAAGATTGATGATCAGTTTGTCAAGGTTGAACAAGAGCCAAGAGTATGCCACATGATTGAGAGAAACATAGGTAATGAAACTACATGTTTTGTGGATACTGATGTTAATTCTTTTAGGGCAGAGATCCTTGTATTTGAAAATGAACATATTTTGTCACCTATCTCTATTGAAGTAGGTACTGATTTTGTGAAGAGTAATTTGTGGGTAATGTACTTTGATGGTGCAAATTGCAAACATGGTGGAGGAGCAAGTATTTTACTTATTTCTCCTGATGGAAACACCTACAGGTTCTCTTTCACATTGAATTTCTTTTGTACCAACAATATAGCAGAATATGAGGCCTTGTTGTTAGGATTGAGGTTGGCACAAAAGCATGGTATTAAATGTCTAAATGTTATTGGTGATTCTGAGTTGGTGGTGTCCCAAGTCAGGTCAGTGTATGCTTCCAAGAATAGAAGGTTGAAACAATATAGGAATGTAGTCTGGGATTTGATTGAACATTTTGATGCCTTCAATATTGAGTGGAAGGATAGGAGTAACAACAAGGTGGCTGACTTGTTAGCCAATATTGCAATCAATCCAAATGATGTCACATTCTTTGGTATCTCTAAAGTTGAAATTCAGGCTAGGCCTAGTATACCAGATAATGTTGAGTATTGGCAAGTTTTTGATGATGATAATGATATTTTGAAGTTTATGGATTGCAAGGATCAGTATCATGGTCAGGAATTTGATTGTTCAGCCTTGGTTGAGTTACTAGGAAGAAGGGAGGTTGTCTTAGGCAATGAGGTCATTTAGCTTAGAACTAACAAGGTACCCAAGGGGCTTGTTGATTTGGAGACTGTCTTTGACAACCAAGATAGAGTTCAAAAGAATATCAAAGGAGAAGATCATGCTGATCTCAAGGAGATAAATCTTGGATCACATGAGCCACCAAAGAAAGTATACATTAGTAGAGATATATCTCAAAAGGTAAGCAAACCTCTGATTGAATTATCTCAGAAATTCAGGCATGTTTTTGCATGGTCATATGATGACCTAAAAGTTTATAGAGAGGATTTATTTCAGCATGTTATTCCATTGAAAGAAGATGCTAAACCTTTCTGGCAAAAACAAAGGCCTATTAATCCTACTTTGGCACCCAAGATGCAAGAAGAATGAATGAAGTTGAGAGATGCTAGCATTATCAAGCCTATAAGGCATTCTTCTTGGGTGTCAAACCTTGTTCCTATAAGAAAAAAGAATGGTGACATCAGGCTTTGTGTGGACTTCAGGAATTTGAACATCAGCTCATTGAAAGATAATTATTGTTTGCCCAATATGGAGGCTATGTTGCAGAGAGTAACCGGATCATAATTGATGTCAATGATGGATGGTTTCTCTGGCTACAAGTAGGTTATTGTCAAGGAATCAGAACAATTCAAGACAACCTTTACAACACCTTGGGGAACATATGTCTATGTGAGAATGCCTTTTGGTCTCACAAATGCTGGTGCTACTTTTCAGAGGGCAATGGATGTTTCCTTTTCAGATTGTATCAATGCTTTCCTTGTTGTGTATCAGGATGATTTAACTGCCTATTCCAAGAGGGAAGAGGACCATTGTGCTCTTTTAGAAAAAATATTTGTGAGGGCCTTGGAATTTGGCATTTCTCTGAACCCAAGGAAATGTGCTTTTGGTGTCATAGAAGGTAAGTTGCTTGGCCACTTAGTTGGGAAGCAAGGAGTGAGAATTGACCTTGAGAGGGTAGTAGCCATTGATAAAATTTAGAGACCAAAGAATGTTAAAGGGATTCAGTCCTTCTTTGGTCAGGTCAATTTTCTAAGGAGGTTTGTGACAAACTTTGTAGAGGTTACTAGACCTATTTCCAAGATGTTGAAGAAGGGATCTGTAATCAATTAGGAGGGTGAGCCTGATGAGGCCTTCAAGAATATCAAGTAAGCTATCAAAGATGCACTAGTGCTTATGGCACCTGATTATAATGTCCCAATGCATATCTTTTCCTTTTCATCTTTTCATGCTATTGTTGTTGTTTTGTTACAAAAGAATAAGGATGGTTTTGAGTAGCCTATTGCATTTTTCAGTAAATCTTTGCAGACTGCATAATTAAAGTATGACATAAATGAGAAACAAGTTTATGCACTTGTGAAAGCAATCAAGGCGTTTAGGTGTTACTTGATGGGAGCAGTTGTGATTGCTTTTGTGCCAAGTGCGGTTGTGAAGGATATTTTCTCACAGCAAGAGGTGTCTGGAAGAAGGTGTAGATGGATCAACAGGATCCAGGAATTCAATGTTGAGATCTAGATCACCAAGTTGGTTAGAGGTCAAGGATTGGAAAAACTGATGGCTCAATCCAATCTAGATGCAAACCTGATAAATCATTCTGAAATTGATTATACATGTGATATGGATGATTGTATTTGGTATCAGGATATTATTTACTATTTGAGAAACATGAGATGTCCAGATAGTATGAATGATAATCAAAAGAGGACATTGAAGTTACAAGCCATCAAGTATGTAATTGTGAAATGTAAGTTGTATAGAAAAAATTTTGATTGCATACTGTTGAAATGTGTAGATGAGAATCAAGCTAATGTATTGTTGAAGGAGATGCATGAGGGAGTTTGTGGTGGACATTATATGGGTGAAACAACTACTCATAAGATCTTGAGAGAAAGATTTTGGTGGCACACAATCTTCAAGGATGCAGAACAATTGGTAAGGAGATGTGATGCTTGTCAAAGGTTCTCTGGTAAGCTTAAGTTTTCAGGTAATGTACCGTTAAAGCTAGTAGAAGTTCAGACTCCTTTCCAAAAATGGGGAATTAATTTCATAGGGGAGATACCAAACAAGTCAAGTGGAGGACATTCATGGATTTTAGTTTCCATTGATTACTTTACAAAGTGGGTAGAAGCTATACCTACAAGGAATGCAACTAGCAGGGTGGTAATTGATTTTTTGATGAATAATATTATTACAAGGTTTGGGTGCCCTGAGAGGATAGTGAGTGATAATGCTATGTGCTTCAGGTCTACCAAATATAAGGACTTTTGCAGAGGTTTGGGAATTCAGATTTCTAATTTCTCACCTTATCATCCATAAGGAAATGGTCATGCAGAATCTACTAATAGGAGTCTGATTAAGATCTTGAAGAGAATCCTTGAGAAAAATAAGAGGGCATGGAATTCAAAGCTGCCATTAGCTTTATGGGCTGATAGGGTAACTGTGAAGAGGGCAATTGGTTGTGCATCATTTGACTTAGTATATGGAATTCATGCTAGAATGCCTCATAATAACTTATTGGAGATGTACAAGTTTGTGTAGTTAAATGATGATGACATTGATGATGAAATGTAGTTGAGAATTAAGGACCTCATTAGGTTGGATGAAACTAGAAGAGAGTCAGTTGCAAGGAATGCCAAATTGTAGTTGTAGGTTAAGAATTTATATGATAAAAGGACTGTTGACAGGAAGTTTGAACCTGGTGATTTGGTGTTAGTTTGGAATGCCAGATTGGAGGATAAGGGGAAGCATGGTAAATTTGATCCCATCTGGTTAGGGCCATATCTGATTCATGAGAAATGGGGCCAAGATTCTTACATCATCAAGGATTTTAATGGTGATATTCAAGAGTTGCCAGTTCATGGACAATTCTTGAAGAAGTACTTCATTTGAAGTACTCTTTTTTCCATGAACAGTAGTTAGGGTTGTACATTTTGTAGATCTCTATATATAGGTTGCTTGCCCCTACCTTGTTTTGCCCTAGTCTTTCATTTTTTGGTCCAGTTGCTTGTCTTGCCCTGCTTTTTCCTTGCTTTCTGTAATTTTATCTAGTGGTTGGTCTACTCTCCCAGTGATCCTAAATTCTCGCATGGGCACAAGTTACCCATCATCCCCAGACTAGAGCCACTATTAGGCCATTTTTTTGTCATAGCAAAAATCCTGTGAAAATGGCCTCTTCCCTGCAAATGTTTTTGTAAAGTGTCCTACCCTGTGTTCTTCATTATGTCATCTTGCTCTAGCCTAGATTGCACGTGCTGAATTGCAAAAATCTAGAGAGATATTTGAGTTTCAAGGCCTGTAGGAAAATATTTTTAGAATCTGCCACAGTGTCGAAAACCCACAGTGTTTTTGAAAATCCATGATGTTTTCGGTCTATGTGAAAACCCTCATTTTTGACCTTGTGCTTCCTATTTTTGCATGCTTGTCTTCTGGCATCGAAAACCCTGTGTGTTTTCAACCTCACAGTTTCCTATTTGCTGGTGTTCCCTAATTGCGCAAGTGCGATGAATGGTGGGACCGATCTTCTTGGCATTCAGGTAGATTAAAGTTTGGTTTAATCTTGTGGCTGTCGTTATACCGTTAATGAAACATGCTCAACTTTTAATACCGTGATATAGCGACAACCGTTGATTCTCATAGGGAAGGTAGGTGGGTCCGTTGACACATATGCATAGTTGGTGCTATTTTATTCATCCATGTATTTGCACAATGGCTTGTTATCAGTGGGACTTGGTTTCTAGATGTGTCAATGGGTCCTGATCCTGTCAATGAATCGACAAATGGCATTTAATCTCATCGAGTGTGTCAGAGGCTTAAGATCTTGCGATGACCGTTGATCTTCCTGCGTGGGCCCGGTTGAAATTTCTTGGTGCTTTTGGTGGTTCTGATAAATTATTTAGCGGCCTAAAAAATTTGCTTCTTGTCGCTGGTTCGCGTAATGATTTGGCAATGACATAAAGTATTTCACAAACTGGCAAACGTTCCTCGATCGCCAGTTCGCCAGATAAAGCAGGGCCCGGTGTCAAAGATTTAAGATCTATGATCAACGTGTGATCACAAGGAATATTCTTTCCCCTTGTAATCATGCGACAACCATCTGATCTTACAGTGTTTAAAAGGGTTGACGGGTGGTGGGTCCTGTGTCAGGTGACTCAGTGGATACAGTGAATAGTGGTGTGACATGTGGCATTGGGTGGGCCCAGGTGGGGTCTGAGGTTTGGCAGAGTGGATAAAGATCTGGCGGTGCCGACAAAATTCAATGTGTTCGCACGTTCATGCATAAAAAGGGTGATTCACTAGTTTGTTTGGTGATTTGGCGAATGGTAGTTGGGAAGTCGCTAAATTATTTAGCGAAGGAGCAAAGTGTTTCGCAAATTGGTGAAGGTTCTTTGTCGCCAATTCTCTAAGTTTGACTGGGACCACTTTTAAGGAAATTCATAAAGCCTGCGAAGGGAGATTGATCGAACGCCTACATTTTAAAGTTGGTAAAGGTTTAAATTTTGGCCGTCGTTTCTCTGCAAGCGCCAAAGAAATAACCGTTGAGATTCAAATTTGAATTTCTGAGTGTTTCCAGCGATAAAGGGTACCATTTTTTATGGAATTCAATGCAGAAATGACCCTATTTGGTGAGAAGCAATCGGTTTGCCATTTGCAGTGTGGTCCAGGATGTCTAGTGCTTGTTTATAGAGCATGTACATTGCAGTCGTGGCTCAAGGCATGTTGCAGGGTGTCCTTTTGAGCCTAGTTTTGTGATCCTTTGTACTTGCAGAGAAGACTTTCATAATTAAGGATCAGTTTAGGATTTCCTCTTTCCTGAATTGGATGTGTTTCCCGCCCTTGAATTAAATTTATGATTGTTTCTAGCAGGTTGGGTGGTTGAAATCCTAACCCTAGTCATCTATAGCTTGTTGTAAATTTCCAAGATGACTAGGGGTTTATAAGTTGCAGACTTTTTGAGTTTGCAGGGGTTCCAACCCTTTTGGTTTTGGTCCCAGATTGTTGATAGTGAAAATTTGAACAAGGAGAGACTGGATTTAGGGTTTGTTTCCTTTGTGCATCTTGTCATTTGGCAATGTATTGATTCTGCAAGTCTTAGTGAGAATATTTTGGATTCTAATCTCATATTGGTGTATGTCTTTTTGTTTTGCTCTTGAGCTCATATATGTTGATTGCACAAAGTGGGTTAGCATATGGTAAACAAAGAGTATTTTGGGGTTATCTTTGAGTTCCTAACAAAGTTAGGATTAAAGTCTTTAAGGTAAGTTCAGTGAGTTCATGGCAAGATAAGGATCTGATGTCCTGATATGTGAGTGAGGGGAGTAATAGGCAAAGCACTTACTCTAAGTCTATATATGTTTGATTTAAGGTTTTAGGGTGATATAGGTTGTTAAGTGACTCTCTGCCCTGGGATAAGGCACTGATCCATTCTCTAGAAGCAGTCCATCATCAGCAATCACACACACACAATTAAATGATAAACCTTTCAATCAGATAGTAAAGGGGTATAGTTATATATTGTTTAGAGACTCCTTTGAAGAAGTGAGTCAAGGGTACACCCACCTGAGCATTGAGGCTCAAAGTATAGGAGGATCTCCTTGATCCTTGTTAATTGGTCCTCTTCCTTGTAGACTTTGGAGTGGTGATAGAGTCAAAGTTTCATTATAGTTATCCATCAAAGTATAAATCTACAAGTTTTGAAGATCAAAGGGAACAACCAACAGGTGGCATGTTCTTCCTATTTTACAATCCGTTGGTGAATTCCTATCTTGCAATCAAAATATATAACTTGTGAAGCTCAATGGAAAGTACATATTTGTTCTTGGATTGTTTATGGACCTAAATATAGGTTATTTGGGCCTTGTACAACTTATATATTGAGCTCCTTATGATTTAGGACCCATCCTTATTGCTTTGACATGTTTCCCTATTCTTATAGATATTTCTTTATTCTTGGGATGAAATGCATGTCACAACACCTATTTATGTAATGTGATATTTCTCTTGAAAGGCTATCTCAATAGGAAATCAATGATAATCTCTAGAACTAAAGTTTAAGGTCTCTGACCAAAGACTATAACAAGGAAGGTCAGTTATATCCTGACATGTATGTTTCCAATTGAATGTAACTTATTTCTAGTCAATAAATATAGATCTTTCTTATTCTCTTCATATTGTCTTGTGTTATTTCACTATATTTACACTTGTTGCCTAATTGGATGGATCTCTTTGAGGTCTCTCGATTGGTGACTGGACCATTATTCACATTCCAAATCAAGATTAGCAATTTGACTGAGAATAACTCTAATGGATGACATATTAACAAGTGAATTTTTTTTATTGAAGTAAATACCTTCTTTCTACAAAAATCCCTTCATGACTATCCTTTCTTGTATCTCTTCTTCGCATCACCCTCATGTTTGATCTTTTATACCCATTTTCTTATACATCTTTTCTTCCCTTTGGAATCTTTACCAACTCCCAAGTTCTATTTTCTTGCAAAGAGTCCATTTCATCCTCTATTTCTTTCATCCATTATTTAATATGCTCATCTTGACAAGCTTCCAGAAAAACAATTATGTTCACCTTATCAAGTAATAAAATATAATATGAGGGAGGATATCTTTGTGAAACCTTTTGAGGCCTAGGAGACCTATGAAATTGAATCTCTTTTAATGAATTGTGTACATTTTCTATTTATTATTTCCTATCTCTATTATATTTTAATGGCTAGTCATTATTTCCAACAGTGGCTTCTTGTAATGGTGGCAAAATTTCTTTTTGTTCCTCTTGTTGTCCTGTGATTTCAAAAAAATTCTACATCTCCACACTTTTGTCAGTATTTTTAAATATTTGTCCATGTCATTAAAAAGAACATCCCTACTTCTGATAAATCTTTTCTTTAATAGATCCCACAACTGATAACCTAGCTCATTGTTAGCATATGCTAAGGAAATACATTTGAATGATTTTTCATCCAACTTGGACCTCTATTATTTATGAATGTGCACATAAGATTCAAAACTGAAAACTTTCAAATGATAATAATATAACTCCTTACTCATCCATACCTTTTAAGGAATTCCTCCATCTAATGGAGTTGTGGGAGAGTGATTAATAAATAACACGCAATACAAACAACCTATACCCAAAAATGTTTAGGCACTAGAATTTGAAGGCATACATCTCACCTTCTCCATTACCATTTGATTCATTCTCTCAAATGTTCTATTTTTTGTGGAGTAAGGAACTATTTTTACACATTTTTTCTTATGTTTACTACAATATTCTACTAAGGGTTTGGAGCACTAGTCCCCACCATGATGTGTTCTAATACATCTCATAATTTTGTTAGTTTCCCTTTCAAAAACTATATAGAATATATGGAAAACATCTAAACCTTGACCTTTACTCTTAATAGGGAATGGCCACACCTTTTTCAATGCATCATCAATAAAAGTAACAAAACAAGAAAATCCACCTAGTGATTTTATATTAAATGGGCCACAAACATTAGAATGCCCTAAATGTAATATTTGTGTATCCTTTTTTGAATTATTCCTTAAAAATGACACTCTCTTTTGTCTACCCATAATACAGTGTTCAAAATAATTAAATAAAGTACCTTTTATTCAATGCAAAAAAAATTTATCAGCTACTATTTTCAAACCTCTTTCTGTTATGTGTCCCAGTCCTTTGTGCCACAAATATGTTGCAGGCTCCTCTGTACAACAATAGAAATATCTAACTTCTGCAACTTTGATTTTAATGTATAGAGAGTGCCTAATTTCTTCCCCTTTGCAATAACCAATGAACCTTTTATGATTTTCTAGCATCCTTTGCCAAAAACTATATGGAAGCCTTCATAATCAAGCTTTCCAGCTGAAAATAGATTCATTCCAAGCTATTGTACATGTCTGGCCTATTTAAGAAATAAAATACAAATATCTTCCATTTTTATTAAAAAATCGCCCACACCCTTAGTATTACATAGATTATTATTACCCAAGTGAACCTTACCCAATTAACCAGATTTATAAGAAACAAAATTTTCTCTTCTTGGGGTAGCATGGTAGGAAGCTCCAGAATCTAAAATCCAATAAATATCATAATTATAAGTGCGAAATCATGTAGATTATATGAAATAGTAATTAATAACTCACCATCTAATGCAACAGATGTAGTATCTACATTTTCACTTACTAGTTTTTGTACCTTTTTCTCTCAGTTCCAGATTTTACATTCTATTTTGATATGTCCTAGTTCTTTCTACAATGATAATAGGTGATTCTTCCTCTTCTTGATTTTGATCTTCCTCTTGAATTTGAATTCCCTTGCCGGTTCAGATCAAATTTTCTACTACGATCAGTTTGGGATAAGGCTTCTCCTCCCCACTTCTTTATCATTGATTTATGTCATAGCTCCTCATTCATTAAATTTCTACTAACATCATCAAACTTTAGAGTTTCTCGAGGTGATGAAGTTCTAATAGCTATGATCAGGTTCTCCCAGCTATCTAAAATTAAACGCACTAATAAGGTGTCTCTGATCTCATCATCCAAAGTGATTTTAATAGAGGCAAGTTGACTAGTAATTATGTTGAACTTGTTTAAATAATTTGATACTGAAGCACCGTCCTTCATCTTGAGATTGTATAAATTTTTCATGTAAAAAAAATTATTTGATGTTACGTTCTTCTAATAAAGCTCATGAATCCTTTTCCACATTTTTGTTGTGTCTTCCCTCCAGCACCATTAGAAAATACATTTTTGCCAAATATTCATGAATTGCTACAACTAACTTTCTATCCAACTTTTTAAAATCTTCATTCGTCATCGTTGTGGGTTTCTTTGACATTTGTTCAAGCGGGAAAATACTTATCTTTCAAAATTAGTATATCCTCCATTTGGAATTTCCACTATAAAAAATTACCCCATTTAACTTCTCCATGTCACTCCTTTTGACATCTATACTCAATGAAAGAGAAAAGAAAACCTATACACTAAATCTTCCAGCAACCTGATGCTATAATACCAGTTGTTATTAATTTTAAAATAGAGAATGCGGTAACAACAACAATAAACTAACCACAAGAAAAAAAAAATTAGCTAGAAATTTTTTATGAAATAAAGTAGACAAAGATTTACATCAAAAATCTCCAATGTGGAGGAAAAAACATGGGAAAGGATCACGAGTTTATATTATAGTATAAAATTATTACATCAGCATCTCTTTTCATCTTCTCACAATTAAATAAATGAGAGCTTAGCTACCATCAATGTTACCCTCATACACTTGCATGAAAAAAATGAGGAAACTTAGACCAAGTAAATGAATGGCTTACTAGACTAGCTCCAAAGAAATGTCATCCCAAGGCTTTTATAATTGTCAGATTTTACATAATTGATTAATAAAAATATTACAAAAACTCCTAAGTGAATGCAATAAGCAAGTGAAATGCTACATTGGACAACTTTTCATGTTAAGATGGCCATACTACTTCCTCACTTTCTTTGTAATTTGTAGGATATTTTGGTGTAGGAGCACATCTCCTCCACAATGAATGAGAATCATATGTGTTCAGTGTTAGAAGTCCTAAGGATCAAGTCATCCATCTATGTAATAAGATCCATTTGTAAGACCATCTAAAAAGTTGGCAATTCTTATAAGCCACTTGGTGAATCTTTGTCAAAGGATCTAAATTTAGTATAGGACATGTTTTTATTTAATATTGTATCAATTGGATCGATTTGGGCTCCATAGGAGGTCTTAGCATACATGTAGTGCATTAGGGGAAAAATATGCTCAAAAAGGATGAAAATTTGTAAAAGTTGCATTTTGCAACTTTGCAAGACAAGTTGCATTTTCATTTGAGGACCGGCTTCTGAACTTCCCCAATAGTTTGAAATTTTTTTAAATTAGTTAGGAACATTAAGGAGAGAATAATTATAGTTGATTAAATCAAATTCAATAGAGGATCATGAAATGTGTAAAGTTTCTATGTTGATGAAGAATAAAAACAATTTATGATTTTATAGAAGACAATGACTTTTCATGGTGTTTTTGTTTGTCTAATACATTGGATGTGTTGAAGTATCAAATGAGGGAGAAGAAAATTTCAACACCTTTCTAAAGAATATAGTAAGAGGACTTGATCAATCCACTTGAGGTATTTTCTAACATTTTCTCTGACTAGAATTTGTTGTTCAAAATAAGGGCATTACACCAAAATGGCCCTAACTTGAAGTTGTACTAGTCGATCACCTCGACCACTTGGGAAACAAAATTTGGGGAAATGTATTGTAATATTCCATAATTTGGAGGGTGGAATTCAAAGGCATCTATTTTTAATTCCAAGCCCTACAAGAAGCATGACCATGTGCATGGTCATAATTTTTAGGAATTGAGGGTGCAGAGAATCCTTAGTGGTGGATTAAATGAATCCAAAAGTTTCTTTATTATTTCTAATACTTTATCTATTGACAATTTTGTTGGTAGTAGGAACAAATCTATCTCTCCTCATAATCAAAACCTCCAAATCTATACAAATCCTTTTCCTACACATGATACTAATACCATATTTCAGCCATCTTTTGTGGATATTATTTATGATTCAAAGATGGATGATCTCAATCATATTCTTAACCATGTAGCAAATGTTGTTTTGTCTCAACCTATATCTCCACCCCATCCTCAATCTTAATCTCAACTTCAAGTTCCACCTCAACCTAAGCATAAACTGAAAGCTCAACCTAAACCTCGAAAAAAACCTAACAATAAAATCTTTAGGGAGCTCTAGATCACCTTTGATGATTTTGAGACTATTAAAGCTCCTAAAGGTCCCCTCTACATTTATGCTAGGATTTTTAAGATACCTGCGCATGGTTGTCTTGTTGAAACTACATCCTTAGTCAATGTTTTTTATTACGGTAAAAATAGGCTTTGAATGGGCCCTGAAACCCTTTTAAGAAAAGATTTAGAAGATAAGAAAAAGATCTCAAAGAACAATAAGTGGTCCCAAAGAAAGGAACATCCTACAAAGGGTCAAAATACAAATATTCAATAAGCATCTAAATAACAAAAAACAAAAGATGCTGGAAGACAAACAAAAAAGAAATGACCACTAGCACCAAGATCAAGACATAGTCTTCAGGAAGCCCTCAGATTCCTCCAGCTAGGCCTGCATGATCTTAACATTATCCTTCAGCCTCTGAATGTCCTGATCATCAATCTTGAGCTTCTTTTTAGTATTAGACCTAGTTCTGGTGCCAGGTCCCAACTACTAACTAGGATCAATCATGTCAATTTTGTCACTCAGGGGGGTGTCTTTGTTCCCTTCTAGAATTCTGCTAAGCGTGCTCAAATTCTCTAGAGTTGACTTCATTCATGTATTAGATAGACCAAGCAAATATTTCAGCATTTCCTCATTCCTGCTAGTCTTCTCATGGATAGGGATCATAGCATTCTCAAATGCTTTTTTAATTTTATCATCCAAATCAGAATCATAATAAGAAACAAAGACATTAGATTTGAGAGAATTCTCCTTCCTGATATTGTCAATCGTTTCCTCAATAATAGAATTCTTATTTTCCAATTTGATACATCTGTTCTTCAACTCAACTAGGTCATTCTGCACCCATTTGTCCAAATTATAACTATAAATAGACTTGTTTTTAGCAATCTCAAGGGGGGTCATTATAATAGTTCTTTTGACCTACAAATCCATCTTTCTGATATCATCCTGGAGAGAAAGGGACCTTTTACCATCAAGGGTTCTCTCACTGTCAACCTTCTTGTTCTCTTTCCCAGAGCTGGGGGAGTCATGGGAGTCCAAATTTTCCTCTTCCAAAACCCTAAAACTATTATTCCCTGAGTCATTAGCATTCCTATCAGTTAAGTTTATATCAGCCTCTTTGACATTATTATCGTTAGCCTCAACCTCAATCTTAGGGGTATCTTTATCATCAGTATTGTTTATCTCCAGAACAAGGATGGGCTTATCCCCACTATTCTGGTTATCTTGGCCATCCTCTAAGCTGTCCATAGCATTGGTGATTTTGGGATCCTCTAAATCCTTCTCCACAGGGGTCTGGGTAATGGAATTGGGCTTGACATTTTGACCCACTTGGGATCCTCCAAATCCTTCTCCTCGAGTGTCTAGGTAATGGAATTAGTCAATGTTATTACTGAAGAAAATATTTTTATGAATAAATTACAATGCAATTTTTATGATACATTTGATGTGTGGATCTAAACTTGTAATAGTTTTATTTATCCATCATTTGGTTATATTAACTTTCCTATTGAACTTTGTAGTAAAATTGTGGACACTACCTTCATTGTTGTTCCTACTTCTAATCAGTTTCAAGTTAAGTTTGATTTTCCTTGGTTGAATGCCATGCATGTCATTTATTTTCCTATCCATAAGTGTCTTAAATTCATTCATGATGAAGAAGTGAAGAGGATTAATCATAGTTTATACCAACCTTCTTGGCCTAGGGATTGTGCTACCCTTGACTTCTTTTGGCCTTCATTACCAAATCCATGTCCTTCTCAACCTGATAACCTTTTTCGCTCATATCAAGCCTATAAACATTGCAACATTTTTGAGTTAAGCATGCCATAGATGGATCTTAACCTTGGTATTTTTCCTACGCCTTTCATACCTCATGTATCCATGGCTTCTAGTTCTGTTAATCAAGCTTCTATTGAGTCTTTTCACCCTACTAAGAATCCTACTAATCCTCCTTTAGAAACTGTGAAGAAACTGGTGGTTGTTCCTCCTAGTTCTCAACATATTTCAATCAAGACAAAACATAACTGATCTGCCAATGAATGTCATAAGAAGCATCAGGCTCAAGCTAAGGCTCATGCCTCTGTCCTTCAAAGTTCTTTACCTTCTTTTGACCAACCTATTCCTAATGTGTTAGAAGAACTTAATGTTAATAATGATGTTAAGATGAATGATTATGATGATTCTATTCGTATCTTAGATTCTATTTTAATTAATCTTGATGAAGATGATGTACACTAGATTATCCTAATGATTCTATTGATGAATATGAGACTATTGAAATTGATATTAACTTACCTAATATGATTTTAGCATAATTGACAATTACACCTAGTATCAAACATCACGATTCTCAATAGGACGCTTGTTTGGAACTAGCTATTATTCCTACTATGTTAGATATAGTCCCTCTTGTGAGTTTCCCACCTTCCCTAAATGATATAAACTGAGATGGGGAGAGTAGGAACTGCCCTTGATTGGCTTGTCCTTCATTGTATATTTTTGTATGTTTTCCTGTTGTATAGTGTTTCTCCTATAATATGTTTGCTAAATGTTTGTTAGATTCTTTTATATGACCCTTGTTACTTTGTTGGTGCAAGGTGATGAAGGAATTGAACCTTCTATGCTATTCCTCTATATGTATCTCTACTCTTCTACATGTTTTTTTCATGTTATGTTGTACATTTTCTATTGTTCATAAATGGTTTCCTTGTGTAGTGGTCCAAAAAGACTCTTTTTTGTAACTCTTATGTTTTCTTTCCTCCATTGCAATTGTAGTTCTACTTTCTTTGGGAACTACAAAAGGAAAACACTTATGAACAATAGCATAGGTACAAAATAACATCAAAACAACATATAGAATAATAGAGATACATCTAGAGGAATAGCGCATCAGGTTTGATTCCTTTATCACCTTGCACCAACAAACTAACAAGGGTCATATAAAAGAATCTAACAAACATTTAGCAAACACATTACGGGAGAAACACAATACAATAGCCAAAAACACAAAAAGCTACCATGAAGGAAAAGCCAATCAAGTGCATTGCCTACTCTCCCCATCTTGGTCTATATCATTTAGGGAAGGTGGTAAACTCGCAAAAGGGACTATATCTAACATAGTAGGAATAATAGCCAATTCCAAACAAGGATCCTCTTGAGAATCCTGATGTTCAATACTAGGTGTAATTACCACTTTTGCTAAAAGAATATTAGATAAATCAACATCAATGTTAATAGTATCATATTCATCATTAGCATCATTAGGATAATCGAAATAGAATCTAAGATATGAAGAGAATCCTCATAATCATTCATCTTAACATCATTATTAACATTAACTTCTTCTAACACATCACGCATAGGCTAGTCAAAATAAGGTAAAGAAATTTGATGAACAAAGGCGCGTGCCTTATCTTGAGTATGATGCTTCTTATGACATTCATTGGTAGATCAGTTACATTTTGTCTTGTTTGAAATATGTTCATAACTAGGAGGAACAACCATCGATTCCTTCACAGTTTCTATAGGAGGATTAGTAGGATTCTTAGTAGGCTGAAAAGCATCACAGAAGCTTGATTAACAGAACTAGAAGCCATGGATAAAGGAGGTATTGAAGGTGTAGGAAAAATACCATGGTTAAGATCCATCTAAGGCATTCTTAGCTCAACAATCTTGCAATGTTAATAGGCTATATATGAGCAAAAAAGGTTATCAGGTCGAGGAGGACATGAATTTTGTAATGAAGGCCAAAATAAGTCAAGGGTAGAACAATCCCTAGGCCTAGAAGGTTGGTATAAACTATGATTAATAGTCTTCACTTCTTCATCATGAATGAATTTAAGAAACTTATGGATAGAAGAAGGAATGGCATGCATGGCATTCAACCAAGACAAACCAAAATTAACTTGAAATTGATCAAAAGTAGGAACAACAAAAAAGGTAGTGTCCACAATTATACCACAAAGTTCAACAGGCAAGTTAATAGAACCAAATGATGGATAAAGAAAACCATTACAAGTTTGTATCCACACATCAGATGTATCATAACAATTGGGTTGTAAGTTCTTCATAAATAGATTTTCTTCTGTAATAACATTGACTAAGGATGTAGGATCAACAAGACAACCATGCATAGGTATCTTATAAATCCTAGCATAAATGTAGAGGGCACCATCAGGAGAATTAATAGTCTACAAATCAACAAAGGTGATCAAGAGTTCCCTAGATCTTTTATTCTTAGGTTGTTTTCAAGGTTTAGGTTGAGGTTTCAGTTTAGGCTTAGGTTGAGGTGGAACTTGAAGTTGAGATTGAGATTGAGACTAGGTTAGAGATACAGCTTGAGACAAAACAACATGCTCCCCATGGTTAACAATATGATTGAGATCATCCATCTTTGAATCATAAACAATATCCATAGAAGATGGTTGAACAATGGTATTAGTATCATGTGTAGGTGAATGATTTGTATAGATTTGGAGGTTTTGATTAGGAGTAGAGATAGATTTATTCCCACTACCATCAAAATTATCAACAGATAAAGCATTAGTATCAATTAAGTCTTGAACCTTATGTTTTAAAGAATAATACTTCTCAGTATCATGGCCATTCCGATGATGGTATTCAAAAAAGGCTTTGGAATCAAAGGATTTGGATGCCATCGTAGTAGGTAAAAGAGGTCGAATAGGAGGTAAAGTAATCATATTAGAAGTCAACAATTTAATCATAATAGAATGTAAAGATTGTGAAAGAGGAGTAAACGTATGATTTAGATGAAAAGAAATGTATGCAGAAGTGGCATTGTTGGATGCAACAACAACTTGATCAACAACTGCATTTCCTTTCTTATTTATCTTGGCATAGTTAGGTTTTTGAAACTTGTTTGGATTAGGAGCAGCATCACTCTTATCAACTTGAATAGGATCCATTGGAGTGTTTCTCTCAAATTGACTCACTTGTAATTGATAATGTTGAAGTACTGAACAAAGTTATTAAAAAGAGGTAACTTTAGTAAGCAGAATCTTATCTCTAATATCATTTTGTAAATTTGAAATCAACATACGTTGAATATCAATATCAAGAACAGGATAAGAAATTTGAGCATACAAATGCTCAAATCTACCAATAAATTTAGTCAATTTTTCATTAATATTTTGTTTACAATCCATCAAATTAGTTAAGGACACTTGTGGACCAATGCTATTTTGGAACTATTGGATAAAGACAGTAAAAAGTTTTTGAAAAGAATCAATAGAATAGGGAGGCAAGGAACAATACCATTGCAAGGCCTTATCATGAAAAGTTCTAGCAAAAAACTTGGCTAAAATCCTATGGTCATGAGCATAGTCACTACAAAGGATTTGAATTATTTTAACATGAGTGACAGGGTCTCCCTTACCATTGTAATTCTCAAGATGAGGCATATTGGCTTGCTGAGGAATAGGAGAATGGATAATGTCTAGGGATAAAGGATGACCCATGTAACATGTAGGAATACTAAACATGGATTATGTTAAGGACACAAGTTGTTGTTGTAAAGAGGACACAGTTTGAGCAAGACTAATGATTGTGGAATAATTAGATGAAATAGGAGGCTTAGAAGTATTAGAAACACTAGGGAAGTGTAGGAAACAATAGGAATGGAAGAAACAACTGGGGGAACACTTGGAACCATAGTTGGAAGAGGGTTGGAATAAGTAAAAGGAACAATGTGATAAGAAGGTTTTGAAGTAGGTAAACACACTGGTGGTACACTCATAGGAAGAGAGGGAACCGATATAGTCACCAAAGGAGGAGTATAAGTAGGAATGCTAGGTAAAGGAACAAAAGAATGTTCCACACTAGTGACAAGATGAGTGAATCCTAATTCTTGATCTTCTTGAGCTAATGATTTGACATTTAAATGCACAAGATGAGTAATATTATGCAAGAGATCAACACCTTGATTATTATCATGAAGGACTTTCTTAAGAGCCTCTATAGCTTGAATAAAATCTTGATTATGGTTTTTTTGAATAACCAATTTCCCATTTTATCAAGTTTAGTTAAAAAAATTTTGCACTTGTTCAAGAGGAACTCTTAAAGAATCATCCTCATCATGATATGATTGAGAAGAGTCATGCTCCATAGTAGGATTGGAATAATGAGTGATCAAATTGTCATCTGGGATCCTAAGGAGAGGAGAGGAAAACTCGAGATCAAAGAAGCCCATAAGTCTACGACTTCTTCTAGCTGGAATATTATAAGTAGGACAAGAGGTAGTAAAGATCATGTACCAATGCAATGGAAATGAACTAAACTAGGAAAACGCATAGCATGAAAAAATAAATGTTTTTTGTATTTTTTGTTTATATGATTGTTTTGATATGTTTTTGAAATGTAAATGCAAAGACATAAAAGAAGGCTAATACATGCAAGATCTAACACCATAAAAGAAAGAGTTGTCTATGGCAGGTTCACCAAAATGTAATAGATAAAAAAATGTGTTATATAAAAATGTTGTGGTATGAATGATCTCTATGAATAGATAGGATTGGGTAAGATAAGATCTTCTTCTTAACGCAAAATTCCCAAAGGAAAGATCCAAATAAATTAACCACAAGAAAGTGGTCAATGCATAAATGAATCAATTGATGAAGAATATGAAGAAAGAGGAAAACCTTATATTTCATTATAGAAAATATTATTGAAACATTAATTCAAATGAAGACAAATACTAACCTCAAAGTATAGAAGATCTGAAAAATGTTGTTTTCTAGTCTCTATACTCAATTTTTTAAAATTCTACAAACAAATCTAGAATAGGAAAATAGAAATAGAGAAAACCCATAAATTTTTTACTTTTCTAAACCAGTTCAACCTTGACCCAAATAAAGGTCGACCTTGACCCCTTTATGTTGACCTTAACCTATGCCGCTCTGCCAAAAATTCTATTTGCAGATCCCTAAAGTTTTTCCAAAAGGGTGTCTGAATCTTCTCTGTAATTCATTGTTTCACACTTGTTGCTGCAAGAAAAATGGTTGTGTTATTTTGATGAGGGGTTTGCCTTGGTCAAACCTTGGTTTTGGAATTAAACTTGAAATTGAATTGAAGTTGCAGTAATAAACAAAGTAAATAGAACAATTCACCTTTCTTATGTTGAAACCCTTATGGAGGATTCGAATCCTTGAATCCATAAGTATGGATGCTGCAAATGAATGTAGAATTAGATGTAGGATGTCTCAAATAAATTGTTTTTAGATCTTCAACAACAATCTTGAATGGATCTTGGAATAGGAAGAATCTTGAACTGATACGGATGTAGAAATCTTCAACAAGAGGGCTCCATAGAGATTGAATCCTTCAATGGATATCAATGAATCTCCTTGATGAATTGGACCTTGAATTCTTTCCTTCTCCTTCTTGCTTGCTTCTTGATTGCTTGATTTCACTTGATGGACTAAGAGATTGATGATGCTTGAGAGCTATCTTGCTTTTCAATTGAGGATTGAAATGAGAGGAGAAAGCTTCCTTTTATAGTAGTCTAGGGCACAAACTTCTATAGAGGCCAACATAGGAGAAATAAATTCCCATTAATCTTATACCCTTGGAAGTGGACCTAAATTAAATATCATTTAAGATTTTTCCATTTTGAAGCCCAAAACAACCAACCCAAAAGTGGGAAATATATATTTCTAAAATGTGACATCCGAAAACCTTTTGATTTTGAAATTTGGACCCTAGGTCATGGTCGAGGTCGACCATGACCCAGAAGGTTCACCTTGACCCTGAGGTCAAGAATCTCAAATTCTCAGAGTAGGTTGCTAGAATTTAGTAGGAAATAAGCAGAAAATAGGGCAAGATAGGGGAAAAAGCCAGATCCAAATCAAAGACCCATTCAAGGCATTTGATACGACCCCAAACCACTTACTTAAAGGGCTAAAGTAGTTCTAAATGGAAGTGCTTCAATTTTCTGATGATACATTTGTACATGTAGAGACATGTTGCAAACATTGGATTAGTTATGTGCGGTGACTAAAAAATATTTCCTCTATTAGAAAGGGCTAATTAGGGCTATTAGGTCTCCTTGGCCTAATAGGGTTCTGACATGAAATATAAAAATTTAGATCTATGCATTTGGGGTTTTCAAGAATCTCCATAAAGGGTGTCAAGATATGTAATTTTTTGGGAGCTCTTTTTTAAGTTTTGAAACTTATCCATGAAAAAACCTTTTCTTAGGGCTACTAGCAAGGTAGGCCTAAAAGACTCAAATTCACTATTTGAAACTTAGCAGTCTTTTTAAGACTTCGAACCCTATGGTCTAAGTAAGGAGGGTATTTGAGGATGTTAGGAAACTATTTCCACTCCCTAACCTTGTGGTTTCCCCTCTAGCACATCTAATTGGATTATATAGAGAAGGGATGGCCTTGTCCTTAGTATGGGATTGAAAAAGAGAGAATTTTCAATGAGTTAGAGAAAGGATTTAGAATAGTTGTTTGAAGGTGTGCAACCCTAGGAGTTTCAATCATCCTTTGGAGAGAATTGATTAACCTATCATATATAGGTTTAATCAGCTATTGTGTTGAGGTCTCTGCATCAAATGGTATCAGAGAAAGGGAGAGGAACCCTTGGGTGAGGAACTTGGAGAAGACATGGTAGAAGGAGTGGTAAAAGAAGAATTACCTACAAGAATGACAAATATGGAGCTTGAAAATCCTGTAAGAGAGAATATGGAAGAGAATAGAAACATAAGGGAAGATATGGATGAGATGAGGGGCCAATGAGAGGAAGGGGTGGTGAAAACTATAGAGGTGATGTGGAGTGGGATGATGAGGAGATCTCAAGGAAGAAGGAAGAGGACATTTATAAGAATAAGGGACCCCTCCTAAATGCCCTAAAGTCCATGGAGAGGACTATGGATGGGAATTTATAACTACTATTACTCAATGGGATCATGGATCAAGACTTGGTCATAGATTGGATCGACTCCCTCACAAGCTTCTTTAAATGTGAAGACATTTTTGAACACCAAAATGTGAAGATAGTGAAGTGAAAGTTGAAAGGATATTCTTTCACATGGTGGAATTTCATCCAAGATGAGAGAGAGAAGGAAGGAAAGACTAGATAGTCTACATGGAAGAGAATGGTGAGTTTGGTGAAGGAATCCCATCTACCAAAAAATTATGAGGTACAACTCCATAGGAGGAGATAAAACGTTAGACAAAAGGATATGGATGTGAACACATACACTGAAGAATTCATGAAATTATGCATGAATTGCAAGATAAACTAGACACAAGGAACAAGATTGGTAGAATATCTAAATGGACAGATGTTTTCAATTCAAGAAGAGTTGAACCTACACACCCCTTGGACAGTATATAAGTGTTATCAATTGGAACCCATGGTGGAGGATAAGTTCAAGAGGAGACAAGATGAGAATAGTAGAGGAAGACGCAGAGAGAAAAGGGGAAGAAGCCCTCTTGGAGGAAGAGGGAATAATTTTGGTTCTAAAGCTAAATCTAATCAAGATCATAACTTAACTAGATGAAATAAAAATCAAGGTAAATTCAAGGGAAGGAGGCCTAATTTCATAAGAATTTCAAAAGGGAGAGGATCTATTAGGTGTTACAACTGCAATAAAGAAGGGAACATGTCTAGTTGATGTCCAGAGAAAGCAAGAAAAAGTTCCATGGGTGAAAGGAAGAAAAATTTGATCCAAGAATTAGACTATCAAAGAACTACTTCATATCAAAGTGTGAATTCCCTAGATTCATATGGATACCATGAAAGATGAGAGGCTCTAATGATCAGAAGAGTAGTGACAACCATGAAGATTCCTAACAAGGAACCCCTACAAAGAAGTCCATCTTCAAGACAACTTATAAGTTAGGATGTAATGTGTGTAAAGTTCTGATTGATTCAAGTTCTATAGATAATTTTGTGTATCTATAAATGATACAGAAGCTTAAAATTAAAAAGATAACTTACCCTTTTCTATGAAAAGTCTCATGGCTCATCCAAGGTCAACAATCCATTTTAGAAGAGCAAGCTTGGGTGGAGTTCCAAATAGGATCGTATAAGGATACATTATTTTGTTATGTAGCCAAAATGGACTCTTTCCATCTCCTACTTGGGAGATCATGGCAATATGATCTCAAGGCACACCATGATGGTTTTAGAAACAACTATTCTATGAGAAAATATGGGAAAGTCATAGAATTGTTTCCTCTGTCGGAAAGTGAAGAAGAAGAGCCTAAAGGAAAAGAGGATAAAGTGTTGGTGGTGGAAGGAAAGGAGCGATTGAAGAATAATTCTTCTATGCATTGATCCCTATTCCAAGAACCATGGGAGTTGCTCAAGATGGAGACAACACACCAAGAAAAGAAAGCTTAGTAGACCCTACAGTTCCATAGTTGTTGGATCATGATATTGGCATAATATCAAAAGGAATTCCAACATCTCTCCCTCATGTCAGAGATATAAGCCACTACATGGACTTTATTCTTGGGTCTATATTGGCAAACAAAGTAGCATATAATCTCACACCTCAACAAAATGCAGAGATGGTTGGGCATATTGAAGAGCTATTGGAATTAGGATTGATTGGTAAGATTTTGATCCCTTATGCACTATGGGCGGTCTTGAAACCCAAAAAGGAAATAACTTGGAGGCTATGTATGGACTCAAGGGCCATCAACAAGATCACCATAAGGTATAGATTTCCTATACCTAGGATTTAGGATTTACTTGATTTTTTGGGGGGTGCTAAGTACTTTTCAAAAATTTATTTAAAAAGTGGATATCACTAGATGAGGATAAGCCTAGGGGATGAATAGAAGACTTATTTAAAAAAAATTAGGGGTTGTATGAATGGAAGGTTATTCTCTTTGGCCTATCTAATACACCTAGTACATTTATGAGACTTGTCAATGAAGTCCTAAAGGAGTTTATAGGGAAGGTTGTGATTGTTTATTTATATGACATTCTAATCTTTATTAGATTCAAGGAAGTACACCTAAAGTATATAAGCATGGTCCTCAAGAGGCTTCATGAGGAAAAATTAATGATAAATTTGGAAAAGTATTTGTTTATGCAAGCAGAATTCATATACCTTGGTTTTGTTATATCTCATGGTGAGTTTAAAATGGATCATGAAAAGGTGAGTGCTATTCTTTCTTGGCGTACCCCTAGAAAAATGAGTGACATTAAAATTTTTCATTGATTGGTGACTTTTTATAGGAAATTTTAGTCATGTTTGTGATCCAATTCTTGAGACTATAAATGAGGGTCATAAATGTAATTTTTTGTGGACTAAACAAGTTGATGAATATTTTGAAACATTGAAGAAGAAGGTTTCTCAACAACTAACCCAGTCCTTTCTTTTCTATATTTTAACAAGATTTTCCAAGTTGAGTGTGATGCAAGCCACATGGCTATATGAGTAGTACTTAGTCAATACAATAAGCCAATAGATCATTTTTCAATGAAATGTTAAATGAGGCAAAAAGAAGACACTCTTCCTATGATCTAGAGATGTATGCTCTGATTCAATCCCTAAATAGATGGAGGAATGGTCTAAATCAAAGGGAATTAATTGTATTCAATGACAATCAGGCCCTAAGCTTCATTAATAGCCAAGGAAAACTCAACCATAGGCACATGACGTGGGTGGAGACTCTACACTCATTCACTTTATCTCTCAAACACAAGAAATGGGTGAATAATAATGTAGTGGATTATTTGAGAAAAAGTGTGTTCACCATGAACCAAATTTAATTGGAGATTGTGGTCATAGACTCTTTAAAGAACATGTATGAGTCTAATGAAGACTTTGGAGAGATATATTAGGTATGTGCATCTTTTGGTGAAAAATATCTTTTGGAATTCTCTAAATTTTTTATACAAGATGGATTGATTTTCAAAGGGGGGTAGTTGTACATCCCTAAATGCTCCATGAGACTGAATATTATTAGGGAGAAGAATTTTTGAGCCATGGCATGACACTTTGGTCTTGACAAAACACTTGATTTAGTAAAAAGAAACTACTTTTTCCCAAGGATGCAATTAAAGATCAAAAACTTTGTTGAGTGTTGCGTAATTTGCGAAAAGAAAAGGGGAAGTCTACTAATGCAAGTTTGTACCAACCTTTGCAAATCCCATCAAGGCCATGGGAAAGTGTAAGGATGGACTTTTTATTGGGTTTTCATAGGACAAAGAAGGGCTATGACAATGTGTTTGTAGTAGTAGATAGATTCAACAAGATGGCTCATTTCTTTTCATGCAAAACTTCTTGTGATGCTTCTTATGTTTTAGACCTATTTTTAGACAAATTTTTAAGATACATGGATTTCTTTTGACTATTGTATTAGAAGGGGATTTTAAATTCATTGGGCACTTTCAGAGAAAACTTTGGTGGAAGCTTGGAACCAATTTGGCATTTTCATCAGCATACCACTCTCAGATTGAGAGACTAGTTGAGGTGGTTAATAGGTCATTAGGAAACCTACTAAGACTATTAACTAGACAACATAGTGATAAGTGGAATGTGATGTTGCCTCAAGCATAATTATTGTATAATGATACAGTCAATAGAAGTACTAATAGGTCACCTTTATAGATTATCTATGGTCTACATCCAAGGGGTGCAATTGAGTTAAGGGAGTTGCATTAATGAGATCCTATTAGTGCAGATGGAGAAACCTTTTCCATAGCCATCAAAGAAGTACACAACCAAGCGAAGTTACAACCTCAACAATCTATAGAGAAGTATAAATAGTATGCTGAGAAAAGAGGATAGATGTTCAATTTAGTGTTGGGGACTTAGTATCGGTTCATCTAATGAAAGAGAGACTTCCAAAGGGTATGTTTATAAAGCTTATGCAAAGGAAGATTGGACCCTGACATATTCTTAACAAGTGTGGACAATATGCATATGAAATCATACTTCCTCCTTACTTTGGTTTTTTTCCAATTTTTAATGTTTGTGATTTAACCCCATATAAGTGTAATGTGGATGGAGGTGATAGTTCCCAAATACAATAATCCATTGTAGATGATGATATCCCAAAATTTTATCCACCTACCTTAGACAAAATCTTGGACACTATGATAGAAAGAAGACAAGGAAGAAAGAATACCATGAATATCTTGTGACATTCAAAGGAAAGCTAGATTCTGAGGCTATTTGGATGACTAAAGATCATATTAAGGGACATGGGATAGATCAACAAGCTCTCATCTCAATTGGGCTTGAGATTTCTTCTGTAGGGGAGTATGGTGCAGCAAAACTTCTCATCCATATTGAATGAGAATTCCATAGGATTAAGTGATCCATCTATGTAATAAGATCCATTTGTAAGACCATTTGACAAGTTGGAAATTATTATAAGCCACTTGGTCAATCTTGGTCAAAGAATCCAAATTTTGTATCCATGTTATGTCGTAAAAGAGATTAAATGCTCTTTATCTCTCCTAGTTAGGTTTTGTTCTAGTTGAACTAGAATTTTATATAACAACATAATTTTAGTTGGATAATCATAATATGACAAACATGGTTGGTGTGGACACTTATGGAGGATTTCACACATTGTATCTTCTCTATAAAAATTACTATTAATTTAGATTGAATTTATAGTATCCATACTATTAATTCTAGTTGATTACTAAAATATTCTTTTTGAGTATTTACATCTATATTATAGGAAGAATTGATGAGAATGAGAAAATAAGTGAAAAAAAATGAGGCTCAAATTTTGGGCTAATAATAAATAATAACTACCTTGTGAGTTCTACAATCATATGGATAGAGATATATGAGGTCAATTGTTACTATAACATTAATAATGAAGTTAGTTTAGATAATATTTTAAGATATTTTTAGGTAGGAATTTCATATGGTTAGGAAAAAATATAATAATTATATAAAAATAGTCATGGTTATATACAAATCTCCAAAGCATTCCAATAATTGCATTCTACCATGAAAAATATATAATAAGTGTTCATAGGTTACAAAATAAAGAAAATAATTGTTTTGAAAGGTAGGTTTGCAATGTCCCATGAGAAAACCCTAAAAAAAAGTGTGAAATATGTACTTAACAATTTATTTTAAAATTTGGAATAACACCATGTACACAAGTGCAAACAATTACCATAAAGCATCAAAAAATATAAATATATCAGAATAAAACCATGATTGTCACATGGATATACACAAGAAGAAGAATCAAATGTACTTCCAAGGGTTCCAAGACAACCTCAATACAAGCATGAAGAACCAAGTCACATTCTTGAGCCACCACGTGAGATTCCTAACCACATCCACGGTCTCCAGAGTATAAGATTTGGCAATTTTCAATGATCTCTAACAAGGAGTCAAGTTCACCTTGATAGAATCGGTTAATTTTAAAATATGATTTTCAGTAATACCTATTGAAAATTGAAATGTATCATCTGGGTGATCAAAAAAATTACATATCTAGAAAGTAGAATTGGATTACTACAATTCCTATTATTGGCATTTCTTGAGATTCAATTTCTAATCATTTAGTCATATAAGACAAATTTAAAACAACTAGAAAAATAGTTCCACTTTTTGGCCTAAAAGTGGACTCAACTTCTTGTTGGTACCCTTTATCTCTTTAAACATGATCTAGTTTGCATATAAATATTTATACATCCATGAACATCTGGTTCTATACCTTTACAAGCCCATTTTCTTCTAACACAAATAAATTCACGAACTTAAAAAAACAAATCATTTCTCCTTTGTAGTAGAAACAATGGCGATAACAATATGTCTCCTATAAGTGTTGGCACACCTAGTTTCTTTCATTACAAGGAATTGTTGTGTTACCTCACCTTGGTTGGGTATGTATCTTCAAATGTGATTACCTACTCAATTTTTCAATATTACAATTTTTTAGAGGCAAGGATATCTACATAAAATTACTTAGGAATATACTTTGTTTTCTACCAATAAGCATGAGTTACACTTTTCAATTAGTAGACATGAATGGAAAATATAATTGTAAATGAATCCTCAGATGCCTATAACTAGCTCATACATATCTCTGCATACTTTTAGGTTTTTGTTTTTTTAGTTTTGAAACTCACAATGTAATCTCCTTGATATAGAGGAATATTACACCTGTGTGTGTAATCTAACTAGAGATGGTAGCATTTATACATCATAGAAAGTATTGGTACATAACCTAGATTTGATCATCACCCAACCCATCTATTCAATTTTGTGCCAACAAATTACATATCATCTTCACGCATTATTTACAAAATATTCAAACACCGTAGAAGCATGAAAGAACCATTTGATACCATATATTGGTGTGCTCCCAATTTGTTTATATTATTAGATGAACATGCATCCCTTTATACAATAGGAAATATCATTCTATAATTGCATAACTAATAGAAACGACATTGTGACTAATAAATAGTTACACTATCAATTATTTTACACCAACAATTATGGTATTTTTGAAGGTTCTCTTCTTGTGTCAAGGTGTCAAAATGGTAAGGAGATGTAATAAGTTACTCTGAACTAATAAAATTTATAGTTGAAATATGAGACCTTGACCTATGTCTCATGGTGGAGACAACAGCTCAGTGACTTACTATTGGAGATGGGGTTATGTGTTTCAATAGAGGGAATGGAGAAGGACAATATGAATTCTAGGCCACATTGGTAGGGGAAGAAGAGGAATAATTTTGAGCATAATTTGTGTATGTGGAGGAGAAAAATGATCATAAGAGTACGTACTAAAGGAGTCTTTATAAGAGGGATATTGGTCATATTATTTTTGTTCCCTTCTATAGAATTGTGTTTCATCTGAGGATCTTGTCTAGGCATAACAAGTGGCTTAGAATTGTTTTTCATAGATTGTGAACTAGTGACAATGGATACTTAAGCTTGGGTAGCACTTTTTCTTCCTTAAGCGATATTCTCTAATTAGATGACCTTATTGACGATTGAGAAAACATGTATTGGCCTTGTTAAAATATACTAATGGCTAAGAAAATTCAAACATTGGGCATATAAATTTAATGTTATTAGGCAACTATTTGGTCAAGTCCATTTCTATACATACCCTAAGGTGAACCCTTATCCTAGCAAGCTTTCTTGTGTGATTTTTGCATCACAAGACTCTGCCAAGTTGTGAAGCAATATCTCTCTAGAATAGTATGAAGGAAATAATAATAAATGACAACTCTATCTACATTGGATCATTAGACATAGAACGGCTTTCAAAAAAATGTGTAGTGCCATTTTATAAAAAAATTATCATTTTTTTATTATATTGTCAAAAGGAAACTAACATAAAGTACCAACAAAGAACTAATTAAAGAACAATTATTTTAAGATTGAATACTAACATAAAGATGGAAAGACAAAACCATGAACATGGACACCATGATTCTTGAAGGAGATAAAAAATTGTAAGGGATAAAAAAAATTTAAAAACTCATTATTACAATAAGAGAAAGAGAGAGTGAGTTTAACATAAAAATGCTGCCAAAGAAGAAAAACAGAGAGACACCTCAAATATATGGAGGTGAGACAAAAGAGTTATAAAATAACTCCCAAATCTAAGTGTGTCATCTAGCATCTTATGTCCCTGAAATGTATCATCTCATAAATGAATTGTGATAATTCATTAAGGACAAAAGACTCAAAGGATTCCTTGAAAATGTTCCTGCAAGAGATAGAAGATATGTTATATTTATGTACTTTTATACTCGTAACAAAGAAGAAAGTGTTAGACATTCCCCCAGCAAAGAGTACCTACTTGTCTCTTCTGAGATTAATAATTCTTTCTGCTCAGTAAAAGAATTTTTTACATACTGAATAGCATTAATCCGAGGTCGAACATTCGAGGGAATTATAAAACAAAAAATAACTCGGAATATGGTTGATATATTTAGCTTTCCAAAAATGAACATGTAACAGTGTAACGTGTATGATATAGAAAATCCAAACCGAAAAAATTATTATTTCGCAGCTGACCGTTGTAATGATCTTATTCATTTAAGACTGTCAATACCTATAAATTATACTTGACAACTTGAAAATTCATCTCAGTCAATTAATGAATTTAGCAAATTCCAAACCATGAAATTTAAGGCTGTTGACCAGCTGTGCGTTTAGTGTCAAAGAATGTAACTTGTTTAAGATAAAAATAGTAACAATATCATTCTAAAATATTCGACATAAAATATCTTTTCTATGACAAATCAACCTTAACATTTGTAGAGAACTTTGATAGAGACTCACGAAAAAGTTAGGACGATTAGATACGTGAACTTTGATACATGAACTTGGAGTACAGTTTTAAATATTCATATCAATTACCATCAAACATAAAAAGCAAACAAAGAGAACCATACAACATTTATCTGAAATCTTTTGCGAACATAAGATACCGTTCAGACAATATAATGATCTAATTATTTTAAAAAAAGATTATAGTAACGAAGACATGTTAACGACATCTTCCGCTTCATTCCAAATGAGCCATAAATTATCCATAACTAAGTGTTAATGAATGATAATTTATTCTGGAATTTCCCTTTCGTATTTTGGTGATAAAGGAAAAGCAAAAAAAAATATTTGCATTTGAGCATTAAAAAAACTGTAACACTAAACAAAAGGGCTTGCCGCAGTTTTGAGATTTCCTTTTGTTGTCCAAATATGGTAGGACGGTATTCAAAATTTCGAAGCATAAAGTACGTATGTTATTTTGGAATTCTCAAAGAAAAGTTGGATTTAAAATTTTGAAAAGACGAATTGAAAATTGGAAATAGAAGATTCCCAACACAAACAGGTCGTTTGAACATGCTGCTGAATTATATAATACCAAATAGTAGGGATTAAAATATTAGGAGGAGAGTGTAGGATGCACATGTTAATGGTTAGAAAAAACATAAAAGAAAGTAACGAGCTACGTGTGGTTGTGACTTGTGAGGCGCATATTCATTTCATCGCTGTCTTGAGCTCTCAATTAATATTTTAAGATTATGGAGTTCAACCTGTATATTACAGGAACCTTAGGATTCGAGGTCCTGAGTATCTTGGAATACATAGTCATAGAATAAATTAATCAATATTAACAGTAATATAGTATTGATTGCAGTGTTTCATTTGCTTTAAAGGGTTTTTAATAAAATTTCAAAATAGTTTTGGGAATGGTATATCTGGTCAAAACTTTTAGTTCTACGAACATGACTAATAAGATGTGGTTGATTTTTAAGGAGTTTTAAATTATGTAATATTTATTATTTAATAAAATTTAGAAATGGTAATATTATAGCTTCAGTATAAACTGTTTTTATGTGTTTAAAATTCATACTCTACTACAAATAGAAAGTAAGATATGGTAATATTATAGCTTCAGTATAAACTGTTTTTATGTGTTTAAAATTCATACTCTACTACAAATAGAAAGTAAGATAAGGAAAATGAATGAAATTGAAAATATATTTTAAAAGATTAACATTATATATATATATATATTCTAATAAATAATCTTTATAAAAATACTATTATTAATTTAATTCTTTATTTTAAATTTTTACTAACAATATTTTTTATTTTATTTTTCAAAATAATTAATAAATTAACCTCTATTATAATTCATATAATTCTGCTACTTTCATATTTTATTCATTTATTGTAATTTATATTTTAAACAATAATTTTTTTCTTCTGGTGCCGATCCCATTACAAAGAATCTTGAGCAAAATAAGTCTATAAATACGACGACTGAGTATAGAGAAACACAACTTCTTAGGCTACTTCGGCTATTTCTCTCATCCCATTCCTGTCTGTGCTATCCTTGCTAATATAGCTAGTTTGAGTTTTTGCTTTGTATCTTTCAAGATGAAAACTTGGGTTGCTGTAATTGTTTCTATATCTCTCCTTTCTTTGTGTCATTCTTCTTTGTGAAGCTCGGCCAATTATGACACCCAATCCAGAAGTCCCAATACCCTCACAAGCTTTTCCTCCAATAAATTCTGTGATCTCCATTGATAATCTGAGAAAGATAGCAGGCTATAAGGATCTCAGAGGAAAAGAGTATGTTGGTTACAGAGCAAATAGGAATGATGTTGCTAGAGTATCCACTGATCTCAGAGAGACTGCAATCTATAAGAATGGATACGAAGCACCACTCACAATGAGTAATCAAGGTGGTCATAGTCCTGGAGTAGGACACGAGATTCCATACCTCCCCTGCTGCTGAACAGCAGAAAGGAAGGATTCAATAAAAAGTCATGCATTCCTGGGTATAACTGTACTTATGAATAGCTATTCTACGACAAACAAATATTGTTTATTGTTTTCGTTTATTAAACGATGTTATAATGCTAAGATAAATGGTATGAACCACTGAGATTTCTGCTGCTCAACAGAGAAATATAACGATGTGCCGATTGCTGATGTATGTCTTACAATAAATAATATTAAGTTAATTTTCTTATTTACCATGTATATCCTTCAGCATTCTTCTTTGTTTCAGATGTCAGATTTTCAAAAAGTTGTCAAATTAAATACTCTTTATCGGCATTCCCATAAAGGTTCCAGGCAGCTTTTTGAGGCTTGATGTGTACGATTTAGCAGCTTTTGTACTTTCATTCCTTCCTTGCTGCTTTGTTAAGTCTTGGTATAGCGCTTTGGTTGCTGTAGAACTTTTTGTTTGCAAGGCCCGAGGATCACTCACTTCCCTTCTAGCCTTTTCTTTTGTATAAATTTTTCTAATATTGTTACTGATGGATGTATTGCTGAGTTCCTTTGTACAGTCAGATTTTGCTTTGTGAGCGATCACCACAAATATTCTTATTTAAGAATAGAAGAACTCATGAGAGGAACCATGTAAAATTTCAGCTACAGCTGCATAAGCTTGTGAAAGAAGAAGAAATTACAAGGCTGCTACGAAAACAGAGTATGTGCATAGATAGAAGATACACTTAAGAAAAGAAAATAAAACCACACTTATTATTCATATCTAAGAGCAGAATATATAACAATATAGAATGCCATTCATATGGCATAAGAAGACTGAGATAGTCAAAGAAGGAGGGCTGGACGGTGGACAGATTTGAAACATGTTCAAACCATTAATAATGCTGGACTGCAGGCTGTATTGGATGGTGACTTCCATGTGCAGAATAAGAGCATGGTCTGCTGCAGGTGGCAGTCAGCGGTTGCATAAATGCACCGAAAGTTTTATAGTTGGAATTAATTCTTCAACACCCCCCCTTAATTCTAACTAACCAAAAAAGAGAAATAAGGAAAGAGGGAAAACCCAGTGGGAACAAAACCCCCCCTCAAAAAGGATGCCAACATAGAAATGAGACTACTGTATTACAGTGTTCTTTACTCCAAGAAGATCTCGGAGAAGGTAAAACTTCTGCTCAATAAACATCTTTGTGAAGATGTCGGCAATCTGGAGAGATGTGGGACAATATTGCAAATCAATGACCCTATCATGGATTAGATTTCTGATGTAGTGCATATGGATCTCGATGTGCTTTGTCCTTTGACGTTGAACTGGATCTCTGCAAAGCTTTAGTGTACTTTGATTATCACACCAAATAACAGTTGGATGATGTATGCTTATACCCAACTCATTGAGGAAATTTTGCAACCAAATAGCCTAAATGGTGACATTGACTATGCCTCGATATTCGGCCTCTGCAGATGATAAAGCAATGGACGATTGCTTTTTGCTTAACCAACAAATGTGACCGGATCCAAAATTGAGAACATATCCTGAAGTGGACTTCCGATCAATGCTATCACCAGCCCAATCAGAATCTGTATAGCCCAATGAGGTCTAAGGAACATACAGCTGAATAATGAATCCCATAGCTAATGGTTCCTTGTACATATCGAAGAATACACTTGGTAGCTTTCTAGTGTAGCTCATGAGGTTCCTGCATGTATCTTGAAACAACACCAACTGCATATGAGATATCTGGATGAGAGTGAGTACGGTAAAGAAGACTACCCACAAGCTAACGGTAGAGTGTGCAATCAACCAAAGGTGTATCCTTTCCATCCTCAAGCTTTACCCCTGATAAGAAGGGTGTGGTTGCTGGCTTACAATCACTCATATGGAAACGAGTCAATAGATCCTTTGCATACTTGGATTGACAAACTTGAACACCAGATTCGTGCTGGTTGATTTCAAGACCAAGGAAAAATTTGAGGAAGCCCAAGTCGGTCATGGAAAATCTATCATGCAAGGCTTCTTTTATTTCAGCACTAGAAGTAACTGAATCACCTGTTATTAGTAGATCATCTACATAGAGTACTATGATCAACAAGGAGGAACATGTTCTCATCATGTAAACAGTTGGATCAGCTTTGCATTGTATGAAATTTTGAGACAAAAGATAAGAATCCATTTTGGCATACCAAGCTCGAGGTGCCTGTTTGAGGCCATAGAGAGACTTTTTCAATTTGCATACTAATGAGGAGTTTTGAACATACCCTTGTGGTTGCTCCATGTAGATTTCCTCCTCAAGATCGCCATGAAGAAATGCATTCTTTACATCCATGTGATGAATCTCCCACCTTCTTGCTATTGCAATCGCAAGAGCTAGCCGAATGGAGTCCATGTTTTCCACTGGAGCAAAAGTTTCATCATAGTCAATGCCATGAACTTGCTAAAAACCTTTCGCAACCAACCTTTCTTTGTATCTACTCACTTGACCATCTACTGATTTCTTGGTTCTATAGATCCACTTACACTTGAAAAGCTTGCGATTAGATGGAAGTGGAACCAAGTCCCAAGTTTGATTCTCTATGAGAGAATTGTACTCTTCATCCATCGCTGCTTCCCAATGAGGATTACCTGTAGCTTCTGCATATGTTTGAAGATCTGATGTATGAATCACATAGGCATGCATTGGGATAATGGAATCTGTAGCTGTAAATGCATGAGGAGCATCATAAATATCACTCAAACTCCTTATTCTTTGATTTCTTACAGGAGAGACTGAATCATCACTGGAAGCCCAATTCAGATTTGGATTTGGATCTGGGTCTTCATATGCATGCTCGTGTTCATCTGATTCTGATGCAGATGATTCTAAAATTGTATTAGACTGATCATGCGTATCATCTTTTAGATCTGTAGGAGGAGGAAGCATAAATGTAGGGACATGGTGCTCTTGAGACGCTTGCATGGGACTTTCATCAAAGTAGACACTCCTCTCAATAAAGAGTGTTTCTGTAGGAAGATCTAGCAATCTGTAACCCTTCACACCATCTGGATATCCAACAAAGATGCATTCTTTGCTTTGAGGATCCAAAGCCTTCCTCTTTTCTGTAGGAATGCGAGCCCAAGCATGTGATCCAAAAATTCAAAAATGAGTGACATCTGGTTGTGTACCACTCCAAGCTTCGAAAGTAGTTTTTCCCATAACAGATTTGTGAGGAGATCTATTCTATATGTATGAAGCACAGTTGATTGCTTCAGCCCATAATTTGGAAGGAAGAGATCTTGCGTGCAACATGCAACTAGCCATCTCCTTTAGAGAGCTCATTTTCAAGGATATGACCTCTCATCTCATCTTGCTTTCCAAAAAGAGACTCCAATGTAACCCAAACTTGGTTTGGAGTTGTACATGCCTCAACATGAAACAACAATTTTGGAGAGATGGATAAGCATAGTAGACCAAAGGCCTCATCCATGTGGTTGAAGTATTTAGCCTTTTCAACTGCTGAATTTGGCTCAACTTCTGTATTCATAACTATCTGATAAAGGCCTCTACTTCAAAGTTGAAGTAGAATCTTTGGCTTCCAATCGAAGTAGTTATATGGAGTGAGAATAACAGATGCTGGAGCCTCCATTTTGCAGCTCTAATCTTCTATACCTGCAACACAAAAAAAAACTCTCTTTTTCCTATAACCTCCACTCTGATACCATGTAAAATTTCAGCTACAGCTGCATAAGCTTGTGAAAGAAGAAGAAATTACAAGGCTGCTATGAAAATAGAGTATGTGCATAGATAGAAGATACACTTAAGAAAAGAAAATAAAACCACACTTATTATGCATATCTAAGAGCAGAATATATAACAATATAGAATGCCATTCATATGGCATAAGAAGACTGAGATAGTCAAAGAAGGAGGGCTGGACGGTGGACAGATTTAAAACATGTTCAAACCATTAATAATGCTGGACTGTAGGCTATACTGGATAGTGACTTCCATGTGTAGAATAAGAGCATGGTCTACTGCAGGTGGCAGTCAACAGTTGCATAAATGCACCGAAAGTTTTATAGTTGGAATTAATTCTTCAACAAACCAATCATCCACGTGATCAATTTCAAGGGATTTACAGGTTGATTATGCTTCGAAAACAAGCTCAAGAGCCTCGTATCCTCTAAGCTCCTCTTGATACTAGCTCCAAGTCATGGTGGTATAGACATTAATAAGACGTCAAATATCGAGGAACATGTTTAAAGTTTTTGGAATACTTCAGCACTTTGCTATAATCAGTTTCAGCTTTCTTTCAAAGACTTGTTCAGTCTTTCTGTCTTTCTTTTTTCTCTTTGAGAAGATACAATTCTTACTATGTGCCATGTAATTGTTAAACAATTTTATCTATCTTTTCTGTTGTAAACTATATGAAGTTGGGTTTCAGATTATATTGGCTCTTCTTTTTTTAAGGCTAGTTGGAAGGTGAAGGATGAGTTTGGTTATTTGATGTTACATTTATCTAATTATTAAACTAAAAGTTAATCTTCGTTATATTCTTTTTTTCCTCATTTACTTTATCCACTCTAATCAATTTAGAATAGTCTAATGTGAAACTGAACTTCAATTTTATTTCTAAATATTTCAGCAAATTAAATATACTTCCTGCAATAATCACTAAATATACAATAATTAAATAGTGTTAATTCAATTTTCCATTCTAACAAATCTTTTAAACACAAGTGGAATAGTAGACGTCACCTCAAAGAATTGAGTACTAAGAATAATGATAAAATACATTTAAAAAAATAAAGAATTATGATAAGAAAATTTAGTTTTTTAATATAATTTTGTACTTGAACTCTCAACCACCTATGTTCTATTATTTATTTATTTTTAAAATGGCCAAAGTCACTGCACTATCTATTCCCTATTATTACATACAGTGGAAATGGACAAATAATTCCCTAATAATTTTCCTGAAATGTGACTGACCAATATTTCTTGAAATAAAAGTGATTCTTCAAATATTTCAAGATAGTTTTTCCTTTAGTAGCTTAATGGTCAATCAATTAAACGTGAATGACTTGATAAATATTTTGCTAATGCTTAGTGCTCAATAGCTTTTAAGTTGCAATATTGTTTATTACCTTTTAAACTTAATACTTTTATTTTAATAAAAGATATTGAAATAAAAGATTATTTTATTTTCATAACCTTTTAGTAACTTTTCCATTTTTAAACCTTTTTTTTTTGTCAATAAAGGCTAAAGCTGAAGTTTTCTATTGAAATATGCAGAAAATAAATATACATATTCTATCTACTTCTAAAACCAATCCAATGTTCATGTATGGAGAATAAACATGTATAGAGCAACATAGCTCTTCTCCTTGAAAATTACCAAAATCTAAAAGTCCATTATAACCAGTGCTGCATTGGATTCAAAATGCAAAATGCAAAATTCAAAAGGAACCTGGGATTCATCACCCCAAACCTATATGGAAGGTGATGTTGTATCATTCTCTGAGCTCTGAGAGCTCTCTTCATCCATGTCCTCTGCACCCAGTTCTTCTTCATTGTCTTCACTCTCGACCTCATCCACATCCTCATCCATTTCCTATCCCTCTGCTTCATCCAGCTCTGGATTTTCTTTTTCCTTGTGTTCCTCCTGAGACAATTTTTCTTTCTCCTGGGAAGAGGCAAGGGAGCCTTCTAGATGCCAACCATTCCTAGTGTACTTGCTTCATTCAAGATGACGATACATTTCTGAAGATGAGGTGAGATTGTTAATCAAGCAACTTGTCCAACTTGAAAAGATTACACAGTTGATGTGATCGATTTTGTAAGATTGTACTCTATAAGTTAGATTTGATGGATTTGTTGTGGCTGCCAACCATTAGAAATTGATCTAATGTGGATGTCGTTTGCTACCTGATTTTCCAACTCATCAACTTTACCATTTCCTTCACGATAAATATGGTTAGCCATTGAGGATTCAAATTTTGAAATTAAACTTAGTATATTTTCTAAGAAGGATTGAAGTTTCCAGTTAGTAATGGACCCTGTCCTAACTGCATTTATGACTATCATTGAATCTCCTTCTATCTCAACTTTGTTAAGATTTAATTCTCTGGCTAATACCAAACCATGATAAAGAGCTTTGATCTCCGTCGCATTGTTAGTATCGGGTTCTAATGGCAAAGCTAGTTGAGCAATGATTTGACCCTCTGAGGAATGGATTATGCACCCAGCACCAGATGGACCCGGATTACCTTTTGATGCCACATCAAAATTTAATTTTACCCAACCCAGAGAAGGAGATTTCCAAACACACTCCAGCCTATGAAGGGAGTTACTTTTGCAGCCTCGTCCAATGGAACTAGGAGTTTTCAATCCATGCCAATTTTTTAACATCTTATCATCCCAACTGGTATAGAATTTGTGGATGGCTGAATATGTTTGATTCCAGGAATTCATTATCTTGACTATACTTACCTCAATTATGTTCAGTAATTTCCCCAAATCCATTGATTTGTCTTGGAAAAGTCTCCTGTTCCTTTCCTTCCAGATTTCCCATAAGAGAATTGAAGGAGAGATGGTCCATAGGTTACCACATAAGCTCTCTTTGAAGAGAGAGGGCCAAGCAATAAGGTGCGACTGAAGATCCTGTAGAGAAGCAGATTGCCAATTCAATTTTGAATATAACCAATCCCAACATTCTGAGGCAAAAGGATAGGAGAATAACAAATGATTGAGAGTCTCTTCATGATTATGACATAAGGAGCATCTTGATGGCCCAAAGAACCCCATTTTTATAAATTTTTCTGAAGTCGGGATGCGGCCCTGAGATGCTGCCCATAGAAATGCACTAGCTTTGGGTAGGCACATTTTGTTCCAACAAAGGTGAACTGGAATTGAAGAAGATACTTGTGAGTGCTGTGATAATAATTTATAACCTTCCTTCACCTTATAACTACCATCCTTTGATCCGGTCCAAATTATCTCATCATTACCACTTTTTAAAAGGAAAACTCTATTTTGGACAATGGATTTTAGCAGATTTAATTCTTGGACATTGGCCCCAATACTTGTAAAGTCCCTCCATTTCCAAGACCCATCCTTTTGTGAAGATTGAGAAGGAATGATATAATCTTTAAGCATTGGTCCCCATGCCAATTGACTTAGCTACATGACTCGTTGAAGACCTAGAACTGAATGGAGACTTTGAAGACCTCCCCAAGAGTCTTCCCAAAATCTAGCTAGATTTTCACTTCTGACATTCCAAGAGAGATTGGAATCAACCACATGTCTGGATTTCAAAATGAAATTCCAAATTCTAGAGCCTCTTGGAGGGTTTTTGATCCTAAAAGCTTCATGACTCCCCTCTAGACCCAAGTAGTTACCCCTGAGGATCCTTACCCATTTGCAATCCTTGTTTTTAATCAGCTTCCAATATAATTTTTCCCCCAATGCTATATTCTGCCATAATTGATTCTTGATCCATGTTCCCCCTGCTAAAATTGGTTTACAGATATTCTCCCATGAGATCAATTTGAATTTTTTGTTCTGATCACTTCCATGCCAAAAGAAATTCCTCAACCTTTTCACTATATCCATGTATCTAGTTGATGACAGAGATGGACAAGAGAGAAGGTATATGGGAATAGCTGAGAGTGTGGCTTTAATCATCACTATCCTTCCTTCCCATGATAACCATTTGGCTTTCCAACTTGCCAATTTTTGATCCAGTCTTTCATTTATTGATTTCCAAACTCTTGTCATTTGGAGACTTTTGTCAATGGGGATTCCTAAATAGTTGCAAGGAAGGGAGGCTACTTTAAAGGCTAAGAGAGTTTCTATCCTCATTTGAACTCTCTTTTTTGTATTAAAGAAAAAGATAACTGATTTATCTTTATTTACTACTTGTCCTGAGGCTAGAGCATATTTATTTAAAGTATTTCTCAAGAGAGATGCTTCCTTGACTGATCCGAAACCAAAAAGAAGGTTGTCATTTGCAAATTGCTGGTGTGTGATAGGAGGAACTGAAGATGTAACTGAGATTCCTCTGATGCTCCCCTGAGTTTGGAGACTAATGATGCTCCGTCCTAAAGCTTCTGCCATAATAATGTATAAGAAGGGAGAGAGGGGATCTCCTTGCCTTATACCATTGGAACCACCAAAGAAACCTTGAGGAGATCCATTGATCAGAATGGAGTATTTTGGCATTGATATGCAATAAAATATCAGATTAATCCAAGATTTGGAGAAGCCAAAACTTTACATGCACTTGGACAAAAACCTCAAGTTCACTTTATCATATGCCTTCTTGATATCTAGTTTAATGATCATGCTAGGTTTTTTTGAGTGTTGGATGGAGTGAATTGCCTCTTGTGCAATAATTATGCCATCAAAAATGGATCTGCCTGGAACAAAACCTGTTTGTTCCTCTCCAATAATCTTATCTAGAATTACCTTTAATCTATTTGTAAGTGCCTTAGATAGGATCTTATATATAGTATTACACAAAGCAATAGGTCTAAATTCATCCATAGAGTTTGCATTTTATGATTTAGGAATGAGGGCAATAAAAGTATTGTTGATTTCAGTTAGAAATCTACCTAATGATCTCGCTATTTCCAATGCCTCTGTGAGTTCATTACCAATCACTAGCCAACAGTGAAGAAAAAATGAGGGGGAAACCCATCCGGACCAAGAGCTTTATCTAGAGCCATTGTAGATAATATTTGATAAATCTCCTCTGTTGAGAAGGGCCTCATTAAGTTATGATTATCCAAATCTGAGAGAATCTTGGGCACATTACAAAGAATATCTTGTTGACATGTAAGAGGAGAACTATATGAATTGTTTAGCAACTTGGAGAAAAAAGATAGAATTTCCTGTTGAATCTCTTTTTGATCAGTTAAAATGGATCCATCCTGTTTAGCAATTTGAAGAATTTTGTTAGTGTTCCTACGACACTTAGTGCTAGAATGGAAAAATTTGGTATTTTTGTCCCTAGCCTCTAACCATGATTCCCTTGACTTTTGTTTCCAAAAAAATTTCTCCTTGCTGAGCACATCCTCCAAGTCCTTAAGCAACTCCTTCTCCTTAAAATATAATTCTTGGCTCATTCCTTGTTGCATAATTTCATTATTTAACTCTTCTAGCTTTGATTCAATTTCCACCTTTGAAGAAAAGATATTCTTAAAATGAGTCCTATTCCAAATGAGGAAATTTTGCTTGATGAATTTAAGTTTTGTAACAAAGAAAAACATTTTTGATCCTTTCACCTTATCTTTAGACCACCATTTTTTAATCAATTCTATAAAATTTTCCTCTTTCGGCCACATATTTTCAAATTTGAAGGAACATTTAAATGGCTTGTCCTCTTCTACCATGTCAAGACATATAGGAAAATGATCTGATCCTGAGGAAGGATATATGGATGCTTTCAACCCAAAGGGAAAGGATGTGATGTCTCCTTTGTAAAGAAATCTATCCAATTTTTTTGAGATATTGTCGAAACCCATTCTTCTATTAGACCAAGTAAAGGCACCATTTTCCAGATCAATCTCCATCATATCATCTTTTTGAAGCCACTCATAAAAGTCTGATTGTGATTGTGAAAGTCTTTGAGAATCCCCTTTTTTCTCTGATGGATGGATAATAGCATTAAAATCACCTACCACAATGAAGTTAGTATCAGGAAAAAGTGAAAACCAATTACTAATCTCATCCCATATCACCAATTTCCTTCTTCTTGATATAGGGCCATAAACATTGATCAGATATATTTTTAAATTTGATTGAGTTCTAAGAATTTTCCCCCCCATCCAGCTTGGAATATCCTTGACATGAGAATAATATGAAGTTCTGGGATTCCAAATAATTGTTAGACCCCCCGAAGACCCTGTTGCTTCAACCACTAAGGCTTTCCAATCCCCTAAGGATTTAATGAAATCTTCTACTTGTTCTTTGCTCATTTTGGTTTCTCGTAAGAAAATGACATCTGCTTTGGATGTCCAAATACAGCGTTTGACCAGATGCTGCTTGTTAGGGGCATTTAGACCCCTAACATTCCAAGATAAGAGCCTCATTGAGACTTGGGAAGGAACTTCCCCTTCCCTACATTCAAATATGTTGTAATCTTAGCTTGGTCTTGATCCTCTCCCTTTTCTTCTCTTAAGGTGGCTGCTGATTTTCTTCCTTTCCCTTTCTTTTTCCCCGATCCACAATCTAGGACTGTTTTATGGTCAACTTGCATCATCCCAACCAAGGAGTTTGAACCTTCCAGCATTACTTTAGTGTCTGATTCCTTGTTCTTAGCCTCTTCCAACCCTTGAGAGTTTTTTGTTATCTCTGATTCCAGAATTGAATGGTCCACATCCATAAATCTTTCTTCATCTTCAACATAATCACCTTCCAACATTTTTTCAATAATTGAATGAGAGAAAGCTTTGGTTGTGTTTTGATTATTTGGAGTATTGCCAAAAAGATCATAAACTGCTTGGAGTCTAGAGGGAAGTGGTTCCTCTATGCATCTAGCCCTTCCTGACTAGCTTGAAGAGAGAGACTCATGGTTGGTTGTATTCTTCAAAAGCTTGAGTGATATTAAGCCTCCCTTCATTTTTGTTTTAGTTGGAGCTAAGGATAATTCTGTCAAGACCTCCGGAGTGGAGTCCTTTTTCTTTTTATTTCTTATTCTAGAAGATTTCCTACATCCTGAACCTGTGGAGCATTTGCTTTCCTCTGATACACTGGTTTTTGATAACTCCTTGAGATCACAGATTATGATTTTCAAGATGTCATCCTCCTTGTTGCAGTGGTTTTGGGGCTCAGAAGGACTGAGGGCCATTGTATCTTGACAATTTCGATCATTTTTTCCCAGGTCACAAAGTTTAGTGTTGAGGATGTCATCCTCCGATTTGGAGGACCCTTCCTTGTTGTTCCATCCATGGGCAGATCCATCTAAAGTCTCAGACCAATCAGGTGCAAGGTTGAAGCTAGTATGAATAATTTTAATAGGACTTTGATTTTGATCCTCTTGAAGAACTTGATCAGCAATTTCCTCCAATAATTCCTTTTGAACTTGAGTCACCCAATATGTGATGTAGTATTCCAACCAGGAGGCCTGCAAATTGGAGGTTGGGACCGAGAGGGAGTGTAGTGGGGGAAGCGAAGGAGCCTTAGTTAAGGTCCTAAATTTATCAAAGGTCTCCTTGTAAGTTTTAAAATCTATCCAGTACTCTCCCCCTGATGTGACCTTCTCCCCTATAATATTTGTTGTTGCATTACCCTCATATGGTGAATAAGTCAATAAAAGATTTTGAGAACCCCCCCAGTTCAATTTGTGGGTCCATAATATTTTGTATAGAAGTTGAAGGAAAAGTGTCAAAGCTTCTTTATTGATGTCTCGGGAGTGAGCCTGAGGAGCTATAATAGGGGCTAGCCTAGTGTTAGGCCAATTTTTTGTCATAGCAAAAATCTTGTGAAATTGGCCTATTCCCTACAATGTGTTTGTCAAATGTCATGCCATGTGCTCTTTATGTGTCACCTTGCATCAGTCCAAACTGCATCTCCTAATTCGCAAAACACGGATAGTTTTTCAAATTCTAAAGTCTGTTGGAAATATTGTCAAAATCTACCACAGTGTTGAAAACCCACAGTGTTTTCAAAAGTCCATGATGTTTTTGGTTTGTGTGTTTTCAGCCTTCATTGTTTTTGACCCTATCCTTCCTACTTTTTGTGCGCTTATCTTTTGATCTATCAGAAACTTTGTGTATTTTTGATCCTCTTTCGGTCTATCGAAAACATTGTGTGTTTTCGACCTCATGCTAGTTCCCTATTTGCTAGCATTCCCTCAACTGCGCAAGTCTGACATGGATGGTGGGTCCGGGCTCTTCTTGATTGGCTGTCACATGGCTGGATGTCATATTTTTCTAACATGCGATCATGCGACCGCTTGCCACCTGGCCGTGTGGGTCCTAGTTTTTGTTCAGCTGTCTAGCGGTTCTTTGCTTTGGTGTGCAAACATGATGAGGGGGGACATATGGCACATTCTTATTGGCTGTCACATGGCCGCATGTTAGACTTTTTTGACATGCTATCATGTGAGCACTTGCCATCTGTCTGCATGGGTCCTAGCTCTTCACAGTTGGTGGCATTTAGTTGGTGGGCCCGGGATATGCAGAGAAGTGGGTCACATGGCAGCCTGTGATTGGCTGTCGCATGGTCGCATAGCCTAGTTTTTGGCTATGCAATCATGTGACTGCTTGCCACGTGTCCCTAGGGCTCGGTAGTGGGTGATGGGGCATCTTTCGGGTGCGATGGCAGTGTTCTATTGGCCGACGGGTGGTGGTATTATCTCCGTGCAGTGGCGGTTGTAGTGGCAGTTACAGTAGCGGTCTACAGGTGGCCACATGTTCACATAGCCCATTTTTGGGCTATGCGATCATGCGACAAGATGCCACATGTCCTGGGGCCTATTTTTGGTTGTTTGGTGGGCCCGAGTGATTCAGCGGAGAGGATGGTGTGGCAGATTTAGTGGTTGGCGCATGATCTCGTGGGAGGTGTCAGACCCCTTGCGATCATGCACCCACCATTCAATTTTGAAGGCTTGTAGAGCATGGGTCATGTGGCAGGTGTGACTGGGCATGGATTAGCGAGTGACAAGGTGACATGTGGCTTCGGGCGGGCCCGGTTGGAGTCTAGTGTTTGGCGGTCTGGATAAAAAGGTGGTAGTGCTGATAAGATGTAGTCTTGTTGCTGGTTTGCGAGATGATTTAGCAGTTCCCCAATTCATTTGGTGACTTGGTGAATAGTGGTAGCGGGATTGCTAGATTCTTTAGCGGAGGTAGGAAGTATTCCGTGAATTGGTAAAAGTTCCTTTATCGCCAATTCACCAGATGACTTTAGTGGTCTATTTTAACATGTGCAGTCATGTGTTAGCGGAGTTCAACTAGTTTTAAGTATTTCATCCCGTGACTGGGATATTGCCTTGTCACTAGTTCACAGAATAAAACCCGAGGTGATTGATGGGTTAAGATCTAAAGCCCGGGAAGATGAGATCTTACAGTCGGGACTTTTTGCCGATCTCTGATTGAATCAGGACTACCAATGTGCTGCTGGCACCAAGACATAGCCATTGGAGTTTGAATTCAAATCTTAGAGACATTTCAAGTGACAAGTAAGGACTGAAATTGATGACAGAGGGGGCCAGAGTTGGTGAGTTTTGATCTTCTCTGCCATTCCATTGTGGTCCAGGGTGCTTGGTGATTGTTTGCAGGGATCTGTACCATGTAAGGAATGATTACAATCTTGGCTCGAGGCTTTGGCAGGTTGCTTGGTTTCTTGCCCCTGCAATAAATTTTTGACCATTTCCAATTGGCTTGGTTGGTAAAGGCTATGCCCTAGCTGTCTGTAGCTTGTTGCAACCCATTTTGGGTCCCCATGGCAGCTAGTGGTATAAAGTGTCAATTTTTTTACTATGTTGGGGTTCTAAATTTTGTCAGTTCCAGTGAAAGGCTCTATTCTATAGATTTCCCCTTCTCTCTGCATATAGGGTGTTCTATTTCCATTGTCGGTTCAGAGAATACAATGCATGCTACAACAAATTTGTCTTATGTATGAGGACTCAATTTATTCTTACTGTCACCAAGCTATCTCCATTTGAATTCTGAATGCATTAATCATACATCAAGGGTGTTTGATTTGTCTATTTGCATTGCCTACATGTTTGCAAGTGGAGTTATCTTCACAGAGGTAACTGGTTCAGGATTAGTGTTTATGCATGTATGAGCTGAGATATCAAGGATAGGTCATGCTTGTCTTCTAGTGGATGCTAGTTAATGTATTGTCCTTTCATAGGTCTCTTCTAAGGGGAGGGTCAAAATCATTTGATGGATAATAGCATGTTTGAATGCACAGGTGGGTGTTAAGTTGAGGTTTGGTCATGGTGTTTGATTGATGTTAGGCATCAACACATTGAGCATATTGTATTCTTGTTTCATAACTATCTCTTGTAGTAGGGTGTTTGACTCTGTGGCCCATTGGAGAAGGCACTAGTCTATCAAAGACTTAGGGCATTTCAGGGGACCTTTCAATCCATTTAAAATCTTTTCCCTTCAGCTCCACCCTTTCCCTTTCTTGTTGCTAGGATAGGTCTCTAGCTTTTAGTCTCATAACATGCAAGTAGGGCTATTGCATGAGATTTTCTATCATTGGGGTAAAGGATACCTATAGGGGATTGACTGCTATTCCACATTAATCTGTCTACAGGCCTTTGGTTTGTCATGAGGTGTCTTGAATGTGCAGATAAGGCAATACCTGCCTGAGTGAATGTGGAGCTCAGAGAAGAAGGAGGATTTTTCTCTATCCTCATCAATTGGTGTGTTTTTCTTGTGAAGCTTGAGTGCCTAACTTGTGATTCTAAGCCCAACTATTTGATTCAAGCTTGGTCCTGCAAGGAAAAGAACCAACAAAAATGGTGACTCTACTGGGGAAATGAAATAAGTTTACTGATAAGAGTATCCCAAAGTCTTGTTGTATTCAGTTTGGGGAAGAGTCTTGTACGTTTTCCAATCTGAGAATTGCTTTTTAGATTTGCAAATGTGCTACCTGGATTTGTTGATTGATTTATGTGTGGCTTTGTTGTGGGAGTGCTCAGACTCTATTGGTGTTTTAAGACAAGTCAGTAAAATTTGTGTCCTCTGAAGAGAGGTGGTGACTCTATGCTAGAAAAAACCTAAGTTGTGAAGTTTTGTTGGGACTTCATTTAGCTGAGAAGAAGGCAGCAGCATTCAGCAGGGCAATCTAGGTATTCTCCATTCAGTGTATTGCATTTGCATGGTCCTTATCAAATGGTTTTGTCATTAAGAAAGCACATATAAGCATGAAGTATGTAGGAAAGATTCAGTGACAAAAGAAGGCTCAATTCAAGTATAGATTTCATGTCATTGGTCTTGAAGATTTTCAAGTAGGTGTGCAACAGTTGTAGCCAGTGATGGATGTTCACAGGGTTTCTTTTGTCAGAGGTTATGTGCCATTTTGTTATGAAGGCATACCTGGTTTCCCTAATAAGATCCCTGATAAAATCAAGGGATACTTGCCTAAGTTTAATAGCAATCATTGTCCATCAACAAGAAAACATGTTCAGTGCTTTACTGATGTGATGAATGATTTTGAGGTTTTCCATGAAGACCTTTGGATGAAACTGTTTGTTCAAACTGTTCGCTCTTTTCCTAGCAGGACCAAGCTTGAATCAAATAGTTGGGCTTAGACTCACAGGTTAGGCACTCAAGCTTGACAAGAAAAACACACCAATTGATGAGGATAGAGAGAAATCCTCCTTCTTCATTGAACTCCACATTCACTTAGGTGGGTACTGCCTTATCTGCACACTCAAAACACCTCATGACAAAACCAAAGGCCTACAAATAGATTAATGTGGAATAGCAATCAATCTCCTATAGGTATCATGTACCCCAATGATAGAAAGTCTCATACAATAGCCCTACTTGCATGGAATGAGATTGAAAGCTAGAAACCTATCCTAACAACAAGAAAGGGAAAGGGTGGAACTGGATGGAAATGATTTGAAAGTGAGTTTGAAAGGACCCCTAAGATACCCTAAGTCTCTGATAGACCAGTGCCTTATCCAATGGGCCACAAAGTCAAAAACCCTACTGCAAGAGATAGCTATGAAACAAGAAAACAATAGATTCAATGTGTTGATGTCTGACATCAATCACACACCATGAGAAAACCTTAACTTAACACCCACCTGTGCATTCAAGCATGCTATTATCCATCAAAGGATTTTGACCCTCCCCTTAGAAGAGACCTATGAACAGATAATACATTAACTAACATCCACTGGAAGACAAGCATGACCTATCTTTGATATCTCAGCTCATACATGTATAAACACTAACCTTGAACAAGCTACCTCTGCGAAGATAACTCCACTTGCAAACACATAGGCAATGCAAATAGAAAAATCAAACACCCTTGATGTATGATTAATGCATTTAGAATTCAAATGGAGATAGCTTGGTGACAGTAAGAATAAATTGAGTCCTCATACATAAGACAAATCTGTTACAATATGTATTATATTCTCTCAACCAGCAATGGAAAGAAGAACACCCTATATGCAGAGAGAAAGAGAAAATCTATAGTAAAAAGACCCTTCACATGGAACCAATTCTCCTCAAAAATTTGCAGAAGAAGGAATCCTTACAAAACTGAACCACCTGCAATTTATACCACTAGCTACCTTGGAATTCTCAGAGAGAATGCAACAAGCTATGGATAGCTAGGGCTAAGGTCTCAACCACCAAACCAATTCAAATAGTCACAAAATTTACTATAGGGGCAGGAAGCATAAGCAGCCTGGAGAAAACAAATCTCTATCAGATCAACAATCATGAAAATCTGCGAGCTCAGCATAGTACACTAAGAATGCCATTAAAATCAATCTAATCACTGCCTACAGATAGTTCCTTAAGCTCAAAACCACACGGCACTAGGTACAAAATCACCTCTACAAATGACCACAGAGCCCTTGGAACACTTTGCAACAACCCGTGCCACCAACCAGATCAAAAAAACTGTTGAGAAAGCATTGAAAACCAATCCTTTGGTCAGAGGAAACACTATGCAGATTTGAATTTGAATTCCAACGGTCACTTCATGGCTTTAGCGATAAACCGACAGCCATTGTTTAAATCTTTGTCAACATTAAGTCCTGACCGTAGATTCTCTTTATCTTTCCCAAGCTTCGCAACCTCACAATTTCTTCAGTGGCGCAGTCGCGTGCTCATCAACCTATCCACCAAAGGAAACCGGGCTACAATTTATGCCTGGTCACATGATCGCATGGCCAAAAGATAGCCCTTGCAATCATGTGACAATAGCTTCTTAACCATGCAATGCCGACCGCAAACCACCCATAGAAATCCTCAGCCCCACCACCAGTCACTGACCAATCAAAACTGGGCACGCTGGCAAGACCCACATAGTGGACTAACTCCACAACCGCGATGCCTGATGGTTAATCACATGATCACATAGCCTGAAAATGAGCTATGCGAACATGTGACATGAAATTTCCTTTTATCCTACCGTAACCATCATCGCAACTGCCACCGTAACTGCCATGGACACATGGCACCCTGTCGCATGATCACATAGCTTGGAAATGGGCTATGCGAACATGCGACATGACATTTCCTTTTACCCTACCGCAACCATCACCACAACCACCATGGACATGTGGCACCCTGTCGTATGATCACATAGCCCAGAGACGGGCTATGCAAACATGTAGCAACCCATGAACACAATCGTAACTACCACCACACAGAGATCTTGGCCTCACCTTGAAGCTCCATCAGATAACTTTTTCATGAAGAGCCGCCACCTCCTTGAGAGGAAAATATTTCACTATTTTTTCTTCCAACCAGCACAAACCTACACCAGGTATACACACTATTTCTCAAGAGGAACATTGATCAAACAGAGAAAATCAGAGCCGCCACTCAGAATAGGTGAGAAGATATCAACAAATGCTTGTTTTTGTATTTAACTCTTTCCAATGGCTACCAGAGATTATGATTTCTTTAACAAGATTTGTTGTTTGTCCCTAGTAGAGTCACCATTTTGTTGGCTCTTTTCCTTGTAGGACCAAGCTTGAATCAAATATTGGGCTTAGACTCACAGGTTAGGCACTCAAGCTTGACAAGAAAAACACACCAATTGATGAGGATAGAGAGAAATTCTCCTTCTTCTTTGAGCTCCACATTCACTCAGGTGGGTACTACCTTATCTACACACTCAAAAGACCTCATGACAAAACCAAAGGCCTACAGACAGATTAATGTGGAATAGCAATCAATCTCTTATAGGTATCATGTACCCCAATGATAGAAAGTCTCATACAATAGCCCTACTTGCATGGAATGAGATTGAAAGCTAGAAACCTATCCTAACAACAAGAAAGGGAAAGGGTGGAACTGGATGGAAATGATTTGAAAATGAGTTTGAAGGGACCCTTAAGATACCCTAAGTCTCTGATAGACCAGTGCCTTATCCAATGGGCCATAGAGTCAAAAACCCTACTGCAAGAGACAACTATGAAATAAGAAAATAATAGATTCAATGTGTTGATGCCTGACATCAATCACACACCATGACCAAACCTCAACTTAACACCTACCTATGCATTCAAGCATGCTATTATCCATCAAATAATTTTGACCCTCCCCTTAGAAGAGACCTATGAATAGATAATACATTAACCAGCATCCACTAGAAGAGAAGCATGACCTATCTTTGATATCTCAGCTCATACATGCATAAACACTAACCCTAAACCAGTTACCTCTGTGAAGATAACTCCACTTGAAAACACATAGGCAATGCCAATAGACAAATCAAACACTCTTGATGTATGATTAATGCATTCAAAATTCAAATGGAGATAGCTTGGTGATAGTAAGAATAAATTGAGTCCTCATACATAAGACAAATCTGTTACAATATGTATTATATTCTCTCAACTAGCAACGGAAAGAAGAGCACCCTATATGCAGAGAGAAGGAGAAAATCTACAGGAAAAAGACCTTTCACATGGAACCAATTCTCCTAAAAAATTTGCAGAAGAAGGAACCCTTACAAAATTGAACCACCTGCAATTTATACCGCTAGCTGCCTTGGAATTCTCAGAGAGAATGCAACAAGCTATAGATAGCTAGGGCTAAGGTTTCAACCACCCAACCAATTCAAACAGTCACAAAATTTACTATAGGGTTAGGAAGCATAAGCAGCCTGGAGAAAATAAATCTCTAGCAGATCAACAATCATGAAAATTTGCGAGCTCAGCATAGTACACAAGAATGCCATTAAAATCAATCTAATCATTGCCTGCAAATAGTTCCTCGACCTCAAAAGCACATGGCACCAGGTACAAAATCACCTCTGCAAATGACCACAGAGCCCCTAGACCACTTTGCAACAATCGGTTTCACCAACCAGATAAAAAAAACTGCTGAGAAAGCATTGAAAACCAATGCTTTGGTCGCAGGAAACCCTATGCAGATTTGAATTTGAATTACAATGGTTACTTCATGGCTTTAGCGGCAAATCAGTGGCAATCGTTTAAATCTTTGTCAACATTAAGTCCTGATCGTAGATCCTCTTTATATTTCCTGAGCTTGGAAACCTTACAATTTCTTTAGTGGCACAATCGCGCGGTCATCAACCTATCCACCACAGGAAACCAGGCTGCAATTTATGCCTGGTCGAATGATCGCATGGCCAAACGATAGCCCTTGCCATCATGCGACAACAGCTTCTTAACCGTGCAATGCCGACCGTAAACCACCCACAGAAATCCTCGGCCCCACCACCAATCGTTGACCGATCAAAACCGGGCACCCCAGCAAGACCCGCACAGTGGACTAACTCCGCAACCGCGACGCTTGATGGCTAGTTGCATGATTGCATAGTGTATAAATGGGCTATGCAAACATGCGACACAACATTTCCTTTTACCCTGCCGCAACCGCCATGGACACCTATCGTATGATCGCATAGCCCAGAGATGGGCTATGCGAACATGCTGCAACCCACGAACACAATCATAACTACCACCGCACGGAGATAACACCACCACCCACCGGCCAATAGAACACCGCCACCACACCCAGAAGATGCCCCATCACCTGCTATCGGGCCCTAGGGACACGTCACAAGCGGTCACATGATCGCATAGCCAAAAATTGGGCTATGCGATCATGCGATAGCCAATCATAAGCTACCACATCATCACCTCGGACCACCAAACAACAACCACCAATGGCCAATAAGAAACCTCCAACTGCAAGCACGCGTGTCACACCGGACCCACTGAGCACAACAGACAACCTAACAAAAAGTAACATCAATGACTGGTGTAAGATATCATGGCTCTGACAAATCCTATGAGAACTTACACCAACCATTGATCCTCTGACACTGTCAGGTCCCACTGAGCCTTCAGAAATTTAGGTCCCACCACACATCACACTTGCACACTTGAGGGAAAGAAGACCACCAGGAAGCTGAATAGAAACTAGGACCTGCACGGCTAGGTGGCAAGCGGTCACATGATCGCACATTAGAAAAGTCTGACATGCGGCCATGTGATAGCCAATCAGGAAGAGCTTGGACCCACCATCCACATCAGGCTTGCGTAGTTGAGGGAATGCCAGCAAATAGTGAACTAGTGCGAGGTCGAAAACACACAATGTTTTCGATGAAAGAGGATCGAAAACACCCAAAGTTTCTAACACATCAACAGATAAGTGTACAAAGCTGGAAGACAAAGGGTCGAAAACAATGCAGGTTATCGGTAAAGGATCGAAAACATCATGGATTTTTGTAAACATTATGGGTTTTCAACACTGTGGCAAATTTTGAAATATTTCCAACAGGCTTTAAACTTTGAATAACTTTCTGAGTTTTATGATTTAGGAGATGCAGTTTGGACTAAAGCAAGGTGAGAACAATAAAGATCATGAGGCAAGACATTTAACAAAAACACTATAGGGAACAAGCCAATTTCACAAGATTTTGCTATGACAGAAAATTGACCTAATCGTGGCTCTGTCTGGGGATGTATGCCTCTTGCAGGCATAGGAAGGACCTAGAATCACTGGTTAAAGCAGACCATCCCACAGGACAAAAATTGTAGGGAGCAAGGAACAAGCAGGGCAAGACCATGCAACAGGACCAAAAACTGACAGACCAAGGCAAAATAGGGCAGGGAAAAGCAACTTATATACAGAAATTTACAATATTCACAAAAGGCTCATCGCCCCAAAACTTTTGATTAGGTCTTTCCTCTATCAAATGAGTAATTTTCATCTCCACTTAGCAAAGGAAAGCTGAAAATACATTTCTCATCCATCCTACCAAAAACATTGTGATCCACATTCAGCACATTATATAAAAAATGATCACCATACTCACCATCATCCGACAAGATAAAGATATCAGGCTGCCATAGATGTTGACCATTTCGTGACAAAAAAATGTCACACTCTCTACTTTTACCGCCATGCTGAAAAAGGAAACACTCCAACTCAACACCATGACTGGAAGCATCAACATTCTAACCATTAGTTTGCAATGAATAATAAACACTTTCTATCTCCCTGCTCTGCAAACTAATATAAAACTTCTCAAGATAGAAATTTGACTGCATGAAAATGGTAGCAACTTGCTGATCAAAAATCACATCAACATCTTCTAGAAAGGAACAAGCACTATCAGTCAATGACTCATCAGTCATTTGTAAATCTAACAAAACTCCTTCAAAATTGCCGCATTCTCCAGCATCAGAATATAAAGAAGAACCACAAACATTAGGCTCTTGAAAAACTAAATCCACACTGGTACACATATCATCATACTCATCATCACTAACATTATCAAATTTATTGCAATAATGTGTACCATCCACTTGCATATCAAAAATGGGAGAAAGGACCTTAGTAGAAGTTTCACACACCATGCCATCACTCATTTTTTCTTCATCAAAAATAATATCCACTAGGCATGGTATCTCAGAAACATACTCGGGAGTGCATCTTTGAAACTCTGCATCCAAAAGCTCTAAAATTTGTTCACTCCTTAGCAGGTACTAGACTTCACGCTCTATCTCATTTGCTTCACTGCAAATGCTGCAAATATCTTCCTCATCTGAGATAGGGGCTGAAAATTTTTGTGTCAAGTCATCACTACAGGAACTCATATCTACAGATTCATCTTCTATCTCTTGATAATCACAAGTTCTATCATCAGCACCAGCAACTATCCAATCCTCTTCCTCAACTAACTGATTGCAAAGACATTCTGCCCCATGTTGAGAAAAGGCATCACTTTCATGACTGCAAGAAAGAGTGTCAACACCTGACACATCTCCTTCATAAATTCCATCATTTTCAATATCAGCACTACTAAGCAAAACCCCAAGTGCATCCTCAAGTTCAAGACTACCATCACCAAGTACCCAATCCCTGACACATACATAATGCCCTTCTCATAAGGCATCTGACCAACTTGTTGACTCAGGAAAACAAAGCTCTAGGAATAAACCAATGAAATTAGATTCAAGAAACTCAACATCCTCGGGAAGCTCATCATATACTTCACAAAATCTATCATAGAACAAGGATATGGATAAATCCTTCCTACTTCCCACTTTGAATCTCACTAATCTCATGCAATCCCTAAGGATGCCCTCCTCAAGGAAAGCCATCTCCTCCTCAAGCTTACCCATTACAACTTAGTGCACTACTTCCATAAAATTTTGCAAAGCTGCAACTGAAAACTTGAAATATGCTAACCTCTGCTTACACCTTATCCTTCTTTTAGTGCTTGACCACTTTATAAGGAACATTTAAAACTTGAAAAATACCTGGGAAAATCTTGTAGCAGAAGACCTTTGGCTAGAAGGCAGGGCAGATCTTGGGCTCACCTTGAAGCTCCATCAGATAACTTTGTCATGCAGAGCCGCCACCTCCTTGAGAGGAAAATATTTCACTATTTTTTCTTCCAACTAGCACAAACCTACACTAGGTATACACAATGTTTATCAGGAGGAACACTGATCAAATAGAGAAAATTAGAGCGGCCACTCACAATAGGTGAGAAGATATCACCAAATGTTTGTTTTTGTATTTGACTCTTTCCAATGGCTACCAGAGATTATGATTTCCTTAATAGGATTTTTTGTTTGTCCCCAGCAGAGTCACCATTTTGTTGGCTCTTTTTCTTGCAGGACCAAGCTTGAATCAAATAGTTGGGCTTAGACTCACAGGTTAGGCACTCAAGCTTGACAAGAAAAACACACCAATTGATGAGGATAGAGAGAAATCCTCCTTCTTCTTTGAGCTCCACATTCACTCAGGTAGGTACTCTGCCTTATCTGCACACTCAAGACACCTTGAGACAAAACCAAAGGCCTACAGATAGATTAATGTGGAATAGCAATCAATCTCCTATAGGTATCCTGTACCCCAATGATAGAAAGTCTCATACAATAGCCCTACTTGCATGGAATGAGATTGAAAGCTAGAAACCTATCCTAACAATAAGAAAGGGAAAGGGTGTAACTGGATGGAAATAATTTGAAAATGAGTTTGAAGGGACCCCTGAGATACCCTAAGTCTCTGATAGACCAGTGCCTTATCCAATGGGCCACAGAGTCAAAAACCCTACTGCAAGAGACAACTATGAAACAAGAAAGCAATAGATTCAATATGTTGATGCCTGACATCAATCACACACCATGACCAAACCTCAACTTAACACCCAACTGTGCATTCAAGCATGCTATTATCCATCAAAGGATTTTGACCCTCCCCTTAGAAGAGACCTATGAATAGATAATACATTAACCAACATCCACTGGAAGACAAGCATGACCTATCTTTGATATCTCATCTCATACATGTATAAACACTAACCCTGAACCAGTTACCTCTGTGAAAATAACTCCACTTGAAAACACATAGGCAATGCAAATAGACAAATCAAATAGCCTTGATGTATGATTAATGCATTCAAAATTCAAATGGAGATAGCTTGGTGACAGTAAGAATAATTTGAGTCGTCATACATAAGATAAATCTGTTACAATATGTATTATATTCTCTCAACCAGCAATGAAAAGAAGAACACCCTATATGCAGAGAGAAGGAGAAAATATATAGGAAAAATACCCTTCACATGGAACCAATTCTCCTCAAAAATTTGCAGAAGAAGGAACCCTTACAAAATCGAACCACTTACATTTTATACCACTAGCTACCTTGGAATTGTCAGAGAGAATGCAACAAGCTACAGACAGCTAGGGCTAAGGTCTCAACCACCCAACCAATTCAAACAATCACAAAATTTATTGCAGGGGCAGGAAGCATAAGCAGCCTGGAGAAAACAAATCTCTAGCATATCAACAATCATGAAAATATGCAAGCTCAGCATAGTACACCAGGTATGCCATTAAAATCAGTCTAATCACTACTTGCAAATAGTTCCTCGAGCTCAAAACCACATGGCACCAGGTACAAAATCACCTCTGCAAATGACCATAGAGCCTGTGGACCACTTCGCAACAACCGGTGCCACCAAGCAGATCAAAAAAAACTGCCAAGAAAGCATTGAAAACCAATCCTTTGGTCGCAGGAAACCCTATGTAGATTTGAATTTGAATTCCAATGGTCACTTCATGGCTTTAGAAAAAAATTGGCGGCCATCATTTAAATCTTTGTCAACATTAAGTCCTGACTGTAGATCCTCTTTATCTTTCCCAGGCTTGGCAACCTTACAATTTCTTCAGTGGCACAATCGCACGGTCATCAACCTATCCACCACAAGAAACAGGCTAAAATTTATGCCTGGTCGCATGATCACATGGCCGAAAGATAGCCCTTGCAATCATGCGATGGTAGCTTCTTAACCGTGCAATGCCGATCGTAAACCACCCATAGAAATCCTCAGCCCCACCACCAGTCACCGACCAATCAAAACCGGGCACGCCAGCAAGACCCGCACAATGGACTAACTCTGCAGCCGCGATGCCTGATGGTTAGTTGCATATTCGCATAGCCTAGAAATGGGCTATGCGAACATGCGACGGGACATTTCCTTTTACCCTACCATAACCGTCACTACAACCGCCATGGACATGTAGCGCCCTATCGCATGATCGCATGGCCTAGAAATGGGCTATGTGAATATGCAACATGACATTTTCTTTTACCCTACTGCAACCATCACTGCAACTGCCACGGAAACCGCCATGGACACGTGGTGCCCTGTCGCATGATTGCAAAGCCCAGAGATGAGCTATGAAAACATGCGGTAACTTGCGAACACAATCATAACGGCAACCGTACGGAGATAACACCACCGCCTGCCGGCCAATAGAACACTGCCACCGCACCCAGAAGATGCCCCATCACCCACTACCGGGCCCCAGGGACATGTGGCAAGTGGTTGCATGATTGCATAGCCAAAAATTGGGCTATGCGATCATGCGACAAGATGCCACGTGTCCTGGGGCTTGTTTGTGGCTGTTTGGTGGGCCCGAGTGATTCAGCAGAGAGGATGGTGTGGCAGATCTAGTGGTTGGCGCATGATCTCGTGGGAGGTGTCAGACCCCTTGCAATCATGCACCCGCTGTTTGATTTCAAAGGCTTGCAGAATGTGGGTCCTGTGGCAGGTGTGACTGGGCGTGGATCAGTGAGTGACAAGGTGACATGTGGCTTCGGGCGGGCCCAGTTGGAGTCTAGTGTTTGGCGGTCCAGATAAAAAGGCGGTGGTGCCGATAAGATGTAGTCTTGTCACTGGTTCACGAGATGATTTGGCCATTCCCCAATTCATTTGGTGACTTGGAAAATAGCAGTCGCGAGATCGCTAGATTCTTTAGCCGAGGCAGGAAGTATTCTGTGAATTGGTGAAAGTTCCTTTGTCACCAATTCGCCAGATGACTTTAGTGGGCTATTTTAATAGATGCAGTCGTGTGTTTGTGGAGTTCAACTGGGGTTAAGTATTTCATCCCGTGACTAGGATTTTGCCTTGTCGCCAGTTCATGGAATGAAACCTGAGGTGCTTGATGGGTTAAGATCTGAAGCTCGGGAAGATGATATCTTACGTTTGGGACTTTTTGCCGATCTCTGATCGAATCAGGACCATCGATGTGCTGCTGGCGCCAAGACTTAGCCGTTGGAGTTTGAATTCAAATCTCAGAGACATTTCCAGTGACCAATAAGGACTGAAATTGATGACAGAGGGGGCTAGAGTTGGTATTTTTGATCTTCTCCGCCGTTCCATTGTGGTCCAAGGTGCCTGGTGATTGTTTGTAGGGATCTATACCATGTAAGGAATGATTACAATCTTGGCTTGAGGCTTTTGTAGGTTGCTTGGTTTCCTGCCCCTGCAATAAATTTTTGACCGTTTCCAATTGGCTTGGTTGGTAAAGGCTATGCTCTAGCTATCTGTAGCTTGTTGCAACCCATTTTGGGTTCCCATAGTAGCTAGTGGTATAAAGTGTCAATTTTTTGACTATGTTGGGGTTCTGAATTTTGTCAGTTCCAGTGAAAGGCTCTATTCTGTAGATTTCCCCTTCTCTTTGCATATAAGGTGTTCTATTTTCATTGTTGGTTCAGAGAATACAATGCATGCTGTAGTAGATTTGTCTTATGTATGAGGACTCAATTTATTGTTACTATCACCAAGCTATCTCCATTTGAATTCTGAATGCATTAATCATACATCAAGGGTGTTTGATTTGTCTATTTGCATTGCCTACATGTTTGCAAGTGGAGTTATCTTCGCAGAGGTAACTGGTTCAGGATTAGTGTTTATGCATGTATGAGCTGAGATATCAAGGATAGGTCACGCTTGTCTTCCAGTGGATGCTAGTTAATGTATTGTCCTTTCATAGGTTTTTTCTAAGGGGAGGGTCAAAATCCTTTGATGGATAATAGCATGCTTGAATGCACAGGTGGGTGTTAAGTTGAGGTTTGGTCATGGTGTGTGATTGATGTCAGACATCAACACATTGAGCATATTGTGTTCTTGTTTCATAAATGTCTCTTGCAGTAGGGTGTTTGACTCTGTGGCCCATTGGAGAAGGCACTGGTCTATCAGAGACTTAGGGCATCTCAGGGGACCTTTCAATCCATTTAAAATCTTTTCCATTCAGCTCCACCCTTTCCCTTTCTTGTTGTTAGGATAGGTCTCTAGCTTTCAGTCTCATTCCATGCAAGTAGGGCTATTGCATGAGATTTTCTATCATTGGGGTACAAGATACCTATAGGGGATTGACTGCTATTCCACATTAATCTGTCTATAGGCATTTGGTTTGTCATGAGGTGTCTTGAATGTGCAGATAAGGCAATACCCGCCTGAGTGAATGTGGAGCTCAAAGAAGAAGGAGGATTTCTCTCTATCCTCATCAATTGGTGTGTTTTTCTTGTGAAGCTTGAGTGCCTAACCTGTGAGTCTAAGCCCAACTATTTGATTCAAGCTTGGTCCTGCAAGGAAAAGAACCAACACCTAGTTTGATTTCTTTAAATATCTGTAGAATGGGATGTGTGTGGATAAGCTTTTAATGGAATGATTGACTGATCAGAAGCATAAGAAATCCTCTGGATCCAAATTCCATATTTGGAGACAAGCTTTATGGTATTAGGCAACTCCTTCTTCACATTCATTAGTAAGCACAACCATGAGGAAGCTGTAGATTTTTCTGAATAGTGAGATAAGTAAATACCCACTTTATTCCCAATGATTTGCATTAATTCCATATTTCTATATTCAACCGGGAGATGTGAGAGGTTGATCCACATGGGCACAAATCTGATTAAATTTTTTGCACTGCTGAAATTGGGGGACCATTGTTGCATGTGTATACCCTTATTCTTATAAAACCATCCCTTTTTCCTAAAGATAGAGTCCCTTTTTATCTTATTATCAAATAACACCACAAAATAATCTGACTCATTGTCCAATATTTCAATCTTCGAGTAATCTCCCCAAGTGGTGGAAACCCAATCCTTGAATCCTTGTATGATATTTTCAAATCCCAGAACATACAAATGATACCCTGATGGAGATAAAGAAGATTTTCCTATTTTAATATATCCTTAGAAAGGGTAATAGATAATACCTGGTCCATTTTTGAAGATTCATGCTTGCGCGATGCTTGTATGTCTTTGTTGGGCAACTGAGCTATCTCTCTCTCCATTTTTGGATCCGTTTGCTTCTATATTGGGCCCATATTTCTCTGACGATTCATCTTGTTGAGAATCAGACGCCATATCTTTTTTGAACCCCTGAAAGACTCCTTAACTTGTGATCTAGTTTTCCTTGGCCCAAGTAGAGCCACTCTCTTCTATGTATCTACCAGTGAGCTTCCGACCAAGCCTTTTTGGGTAGAGGAGGATTATTTGGGATGCCTCTAGAGGATGTAGGAATGATAGGAATTAGATTTGGATTCAAATCTATAACTTGGGATGAGGAATATTGAGTGTTAATATTCGAATGTATGAAAAATTTAAAAAATAACCGTTTGTTGGGCAAGGCGTGATTTGAAACATTATTGCTCTGATATCCTCCTCTATTTTGAGTATTAAATCTGTTGTGTTGAGGATAAGCTCCTCGACGAGGATGATTTCCTTGGAGAAGGCTTTGCCTGTCAAAAGTCTTGAGCCCTTTTCTCTCCCAACTGTGAAACCCCCCAAACCTCCGAGCCATACCATCTTTTTGTGTTACTTCTTGACTGTCTATAATTGCTGACCAGCGATTACTTCTGAAAAATAAAGGATAGCCGCCCTTCCCCCTTAGGTTCTGGTTTCCTTCCAAAGCCTGGTTTCCTCTAAAAGTGTGAAAACCTCTTGAATTTCTCTGAAATCCTGGTATCCTCTTCTCCATGCTCTTCTCCTAATATCACAGCTTTTAACAGCTACTCAATCTCTGTATTCTCCGCTTCTGAAGCCTTAATCCTTGCTCTGCCTCAGAAATCTTCTACAAATCCATTGGAGTCCTGCTACATTAGTTCATTCATCATCACAGTCATCAGAGTTTTATGCAAGGAAAATGGACCGTTGGTCATGCGAGCATAGACGGTGCCCTCCAAGATGACGACAACCACAGCGAGGGTGTTCTCGGTGAAGAACAAGCTCTCAATGTACCCCAAATATTTGGCAAATCTGATCGACCCTATAGCGAGGGTGTCTGGTCAAACTCTCCCTATAGCGAGCCTCCTGGCTCGAGCCCTACAAGCAGGAACCAAGAATGAAACAAGAAGAACCGATAGTGGCGGCTTCTCCAGTTTTGCCGGCTTTTTCTGTTAAAAAAATTGCTTGAAAGCTTCTAAGCATTTTTAACAAAACCCATCCTGGGCATATCCTAAAGTTACCGAATCCCCTGATGAAGACTCGCAGCTTCCCCGCTCTCACAGCTTCTTGTTGAAAAGTTCTTACCATGGTCTATAGTTCTAAATCACAGCCTAGTTCCACAACCGCCTCTGATGAATGCTCTCCCAATAATAATGGGGACCAATCTTACATGAAAACTATGCATCAATTTGTCACGAGAGCACTCAAACACTTCAATGCCTCTATCTGATGCTACACCCCATGAAATCGAAGGTTGAAACTTGATAGTGTATTCAGACTTTACGGACTTAGCACAGTTAGCGCACTTGATAGTGTTTTCAGACTTTACGGACTTAGCGCACTTGATAGTGTTTTCGGACTTTACGGACTTAGCGCACTCCAAAGTTCCCTCTCATTTTTCGGACACCGAACACTATTTGGACTCTGAAATATTTGAACTTGTTTCGGCGGTTTCGGACTTGGTGCACTCCAAAGATTCCTCCCCTTTTCGGAGGCCGAAGTTTTTTGTCCCCAAAACCCTAGCCAGTTTATTCGTTCTCAATATTGATGTGCAGAACAGCAATATTATCATTTATCAACGGATCGGATGAGTTCGACACCAGAATCAATGTTAAGAGCGGCAAGGACAACTTACAGTCAAGCTCAGTCTAGCGTCAAGCTCAACTCTGTCAAATCATGGAGCCTGTGGATCAAACCCAGGAAACCAGAAACACCGATCCCGATCCACAATACTGCATGGCTAACAGATCGGGAAACTAGAAAGTCGAAGACGCGGGCGTCCCTGTATCTTTTAACACGAGAATCAATGTTAAGAGCGGAAATTAGATGGTGGCGGTTCAGTTCGACACAAGATTCAGTTTACAGTCAAGCTCCATTCGGCTTTTCTGCTTCCAGCGTCAAGCTCAACTATTTTCAATTTCTCAATAGTTCCCCGTTCTCGCAGCTTCCCCGCTCTCTCCCCCGCTCTCGCCATCTGGTTCAATCTCGGCTTTTCTGCTTCCAGCGTCAAGCTCAACTATTTTCAATCCTCAACAGTTCCCCGCTCTCGCAGCTTCCCCGGTCTCTCCCCCGCTCTCGCCATCTGTGTTCCATTTTTAAACTTAAAAGCCATTGACCATCTTGATAAATTCTAATATTATAAATAACCGCCCACTAGGAATATTATAAATAACCGTCCAATGGCATTTAAAGTCTTATCATAATATAATTTGCACGTCATGATAGCCATGAAGTGAATAACGGCCTCAGAAGCAAAAAGTATGCCGCAACTGCAAATAGTATGATAATTGGTACATTTTATATATTACCGACAACGCATGGAT